>JBBBDQ010001279.1:315000-720000 GCA_037127315.1 Ascarosepion bandense | reverse complement strand
CCCAACCCTCATTCTCGGTATCCTTACCCGCCTATCACCCACCCTCTGTTATTTCCTATATTTAACCAGCCTATCTCCACTCTACGTAGCCCCCTGCACAGTAGTGGCAGTGACATGCCTTGCTCGGGGTGAAACGCTTATAAAAAAAAAAATTAAAAAAAAATTTTATGAATAAAATGATAAATAATACATATTGCATTGAAATTTACATCTTTTTAAAAATAATTTTCTAAGTTTTTATAAGTTTTTGAAAATGATTTATTTACAAATTAATTCCTTTATAAAATGGTAAATAATAAATCTCGCTTCGAAACTTTGAATAGGTTGTCCAGAATTCACTGCCGTTCAGGAGGACGGATAACACGTAACAGTTCAGTACACTTTTCTTTGTTTTCAACGAAACTTTCCTGTCTCTCGATATTCTGCTTAACTTTTGGAATGCGTCCCTGGTCATGCCAATGTGACTTCAGATCTCAGTGTCGCATTTTCCGTCCTCTGTCAAAACAATTCCCAGATCTTTCAATTTCTGTAACTGCTTGATTTTAGTATCCTCGACCTGCAGTTGGCATTCTGGGTTCCTCTTTTTACTAATGACCATGAATTCAGTTTTCATGTAGTTTATGTTTAGTCCTTTCTTTTCAATTTCCTTAGCAAATTTCTGTAGGTTTTGTAGTTTCCTTTCCGTGTCTTGTTTGATTTTAGTATCCCCAGCCTGTAGTTGGCCTTTTGGGCTCCTCTTTTTACTGATGACCATGCATTCAGTTTTCTTGTATTCTATGTTTAGTCCTTTCTTTTTGCTTTCTTTAACTACCTTCTGTAGGTCTTGTAGTTTCCTTTCCGTGTCTTGTTTGATTTTAGTATCCCCAGCCTGTAGTTGGCCTTTTGGGCTTCTCTTTTTACTGATGACCATGCATTCAGTTTTCTTGTATTCTATGTTTAGTCCTTTCTTTTTGCTTTCTTTAACTACCTTCTGTAGGTCTTGTAGTTTCCTTTCCGTGTCTTGTTTGATTTTAGTATCCCCAGCCTGTAGTTGGCCTTTTGGGCTCCTCTTTTTACTGATGACCATGCATTCAGTTTTCTTGTATTATATGTTTAGTCCTTTCTTTTTGCTTTCTTTAACTACCTTCTGTAGATCTTGTAGTTTCCTTTCCGTGTCTTGTTTGATTTTAGTATCCCCAGCCTGTAGTTGGCCTTTTGGGCTCCTCTTTTTACTGATGACCATGCATTCAGTTTTCTTATATTCTATGTTTAGTCCTTTCTTTTTGCTTTCTTTAACTACCTTCTGTAGGTCTTGTAGTTTCCTTTCCGTGTCTTGTTTGATTTTAGTATCCCCAGCCTGTAGTTGGCCTTTTGGGCTTCTCTTTTTACTGATGACCATGCATTCAGTTTTCTTGTATTCTATGTTTAGTCCTTTCTTTTTGCTTTCTTTAACTACCTTCTGTAGGTCTTGTAGTTTCCTTTCCGTGTCTTGTTTGATTTTAGTATCCCCAGCCTGTAGTTGGCCTTTTGGGCTCCTCTTTTTACTGATGACCATGCATTCAGTTTTCTTGTATTATATGTTTAGTCCTTTCTTTTTGCTTTCTTTAACTACCTTCTGTAGATCTTGTAGTTTCCTTTCCGTGTCTTGTTTGATTTTAGTATCCCCAGCCTGTAGTTGGCCTTTTGGGCTCCTCTTTTTACTGATGACCATGCATTCAGTTTTCTTATATTCTATGTTTAGTCCTTTCTTTTTGCTTTCTTTAACTACCTTCTGTAGGTCTTGTAGTTTCCTTTCCGTGTCTTGTTTGATTTTAGTATCCCCAGACTGTAGTTGGCCTTTTGGGTTCCTCTTTTTACTGATGACCATGCATTCAGTTTTCTTGTATTCTATGTTTAGTCCTTTCTTTTTGCTTTCTTTAACTACCTTCTGTAGGTCTTGTAGTTTCCTTTCCGTGGCTTGTTTGATTTTAGTATCTCCAGCCTGTAGTTGGCCTTTTGGGTTCCTCTTTTTACTGATGACCATGCATTCAGTTTTCTTGTATTCTATGTTTAGTCCTTCCTTTTTGCTTTCTTTAACTACCTTCTGTAGATCTTGTAGTTTCCTTTCCGTGTCTTGTTTGATTTTAGTATCCCCAGCCTGTAGTTGGCCTTTTGGGCTCCTCTTTTTACTGATGACCATGCATTCAGTTTTCTTATATTCTATGTTTAGTCCTTTCTTTTTGCTTTCTTTAACTACCTTCTGTAGATCTTGTAGTTTCCTTTCCGTGTCTTGTTTGATTTTAGTATCCCCAGCCTGTAGTTGGCCTTTTGGGCTCCTCTTTTTACTGATGACCATGCATTCAGTTTTCTTATATTCTATGTTTAGTCCTTTCTTTTTGCTTTCTTTAACTACCTTCTGTAGGTCTTGTAGTTTCCTTTCCGTGTCTTGTTTGATTTTAGTATCCCCAGACTGTAGTTGGCATTTTGGGCTCCTCTTTTTGCTGAAGACCATGCATTCAGTTTGCTAGCAGTCCATTAGTCCTTTCTTCCCGCTTTCCTTCGCTACATTCTGTAGGAGGTTTTATAATTTCCTTTCCATGTCTGCTATCCGTAATGTGTCATCTACACATCTTATATTATTAAGATTGTGGCCGTCAATGATCTGACACATGCATATACACACATGCATCTATTACACAGGCTTGTTACACATATAAACAAGCAGTCACATTTCTTATTGTTATGGTGACTTACCCATATGACACATGAACCCCTTCCAAACTTTGCAGAGGGTGAGAGCGGAATCTATTCCTGCAGATAACTCTGACAGCCGGACTAACAGTCATGTTAATAATCTCTCATTGGTATATATTTGTACGTCTGTCTTTGTTAAATATGTTTGTTTAACTCTATTCCTTCTTTGTGTCTTTATTTCTGGCTCCAACAGGGCCCCAACAACTTGGCGACAATGACTCTTAAAGACCCTTGAAGATCCCAAAAGGACTGCATGGAAATTGTCAATATTGATTCAATATTTTACGAACGGAATTCTATTTTTCGTCACACTTTGTTCTATTCAGCAGTTTTTGATAATCTAGAAAAGGAAACCGAACAACAAAACAAGTGTAACTAACTTACATTGAACTTGACCGCGAGCCGCTAAACTCCGAGAATTCACGTTTTTCAAGAAAAAAAAAGCATTAGTGATTCTCTAAGAGAGTAAGAAATTAAAGTTATTCACTTTCAATTCTTATTTCGTTACCGAGTGAGTAAGAAACTAAACCATGTTAACCATATTGGTATGGAATCACCAGAAGCTGATTTCCTTTGGAAATTAAACAAACGTTCAAGGCAGTGGAAAGCAATGAGCGAATGCAGTGAAGTGCTACATCTAGAACCTTTTCCCAACTAGCAATCGGGAGATTACTAGACAGTAGAGCCAGGCTCACCGTTTGCCAAATGATACTGTTGTATCTTTCTGCTTGTCCATTGCCCTGAGAATTAAAGGCAGTTGTTCGGCTGGTAGCACGTCTACAGGCTGGCTGGTTGGTTCGCTGTCCCTATAGCATATTTTTACTTCTGACAAAATGCAGCATTCGGGTTACTCCAGGGTGACATAAATCTTTGTGCAACATATGTAATTTTATCAACAGAAATAGTAGAAGAGCAAATTCTTGATAAAGCGTCCTCAGCAGCATTTTGTTTTCCTGGACGATACGCTATGTCGTAACTGAAGCAGGCAAGTTCTAATTTCCATCTTGCTTTTACACTTAGGATTGAACATGAAGGAGACAGATTTTTGATCTGTGATGAGCTTAAAATGATTCTCGAGAAATAAGTGTCACCATTTTCGAATCGTTTCTACAATTACATAAGCCCCCTTTTCAACTGATAAGTGCTTTTGCTCGGCAGAAGTTAAAGTTCTTGAAAAGAAGGCTGCAGGCCAACGGTTTGGGGTTAGAGAGGCATCAATAGCATTGTTCCGAAGTATCAGCCTCAATCTCAAACGGTAGAGTCGAGTCTATAGCCATCAGGGACAATTCTGCGATTTCCTTCTTTAGATGCTTGAAGGCATCCGTTTGTTCTTTAGTGAGAGGAAAATGGCTCACACTAGTTCGCTTAATTCTACTAAAAATCTACTCCGGTAGCGAACCGTTGCAAGAAAATGGCTGACTACATTGTGGAGAGAGGAGGACAAAAACAAAGGGAAATCATTCAGAGAAGTCAGAGAAAGATTAAAGAGTTCTTTTATTATTTTTACTACAGTAACATTTCAAGGAAGGACGTTAAAATTAAAAACATTCGTATTAAAAAATACAGAAAATTTATTTGGCACCGACTGGATGGGGAAATTTAAGTTGTAGAACATGCCAATTAATTCTTTTTCACAAAAACTCAAAAACCTAACCAGGCAAATAATCTAATAAAAGACTTAAAAGAAACTTTTCTGGGAGTTTTTTTTTTCTACGGCCTTGGTCGGTGTAAAGATGACGGCAAAATTCAAGTTAAAAATGACATCCAGCCAGTGCTTAAGAAAACACGAAATGTACTTTCACCTCTTTACCAAAAATCAATGAAGAACTCGAAAGACTTGAAAAAACCGGTGTCTTGTCGAAAGTTGTATACAGTCAATGGGCTTCACCGACCGTCTATGTTAAGAAGTCAAACTAGATCAGGGTTTGCGCTGTTTTCTCGACATGGCTTAATATGGCACTCAAAGACTATCAGTATTCTTTATCTAGATCGGAAATGTTCGCAAAACTAAATGGAGGGAATCTTTTTTCAAAAATCGATCTCAGTAACGCGTATCTTCAAATACCGGTGGAGGAAGATAGTTCTAAGTTGCTCTGTATCGACACTCATCGTGGTTTGTACAAGAGTTCAAACGTCTACTGTTCGGGGTAAAGGTCCCGCCGGCAATTTTCCAACAAGTGATGGATACTATGCTGAGCAACTTTGAATTCGCGGTGGCATATTTGGACGAAAATGTAAAACACCATAAGGAACATGTGCATAATGTCTTCTCAAGAATTTAAGAGTACGGGTTCAAATTGAAATAATCCAAATGCGATTTCTTTATTGAGAAAATTAAATACTTGGAACACATTATCGATAAATACGGCATAAGACTAAATCCAGAACGGACTACAGCAATCAAGGACATGCCAGCTCCCGAAAATGTATCTACCTTGCAAAGTATTTTAGGATTGGCAAATTACTACTAGGGGTTTATACCAAATATGCACAACTAAGGTGCTCCGATAAACGAACTTTTGAAAAAAGACAAGAACTGGAAGTAGACACCTGAATACCAAGAAGCATTCGTCAAAAGAAAGGAAGTCTTAACGTCCGACTTGTTTCTCACCCACTATAACCCAGACTTTGATATTATAATTGCCAGCGACGCCAGATCGTATGGCATTGCAGTTGGTATTAGGCACAAGATGCCAAATGGTTCTCACAAACCAAAAGCTCATACATCGAGAACACTTCTTCCTGCTGAAAAGAATTACTCACAAACTGAGGAGTCGTTAGGGATTATTTTCGAAGTAACAATGTTTCACCGGTACATTTACGGTAGACATTTTACTTTGCAGACGGACCATAAACCGTTACTGACAATCTTTGGTTCTAAAAAAGGTCTGCCTGTGTATACAGCAAATAGACTGCAGAGATGGGGAACAATTCTTTTGAACTTTAACTTTAAAATGAAGTTTCTACCGTGTAAAAAAACTGTCATTAATCTCGAAACACAGAGAACCTCTTGAAGATATTGTGATTGCTTCTCTCCGAACAGAAGGAAAACGTATGCTACATTATACAACACAGTAAGAGAACTCCCTGTAACCCTCGACCAAATCAAATAAGAAGCTCTAAAAGATGAATTTATCGGGCAAACCAAAATCAAAATTCTTGAAAAGGACAAGCCGACTTCATATATTTTTCATTACGCGACAAAGTACTGCTATATAATGAGCAAGTAGTCATTCTTACAACACTACAAAGAATTCTGAAAGATTTTATGCGGGTCATCCAGGGAGTATAAAAATGAAAAGCCTTATGTGCAGTTATGTATACTGGTCGAACATGGATAAAGATATCGAAAATATGGTAAAATCCTGAAAAGGCTGTGCCGTGGCAGTTAAATCACCTCCAATCAAATATATTCCTTGGCCTAAAACGGAATGACCATGGTCTCAGATTCATATAGATTTTGCAGGTCCACTAGACAGATTCTACTTATCTTATAGTAGCAGATAGTTTTTTCTAATTGGCCTAAAGTTCTCAGATGTAGAAATCCCACTACAGAAGTGACAATCAATTTCCTACACGAACTGTTCTCCAGATTTGTGGGAGTCGATTGTTTAGTGTCAAACAATGAGACACACTTTACGTCTGGCGAATTTAAGGATTTTTGTGAGACCTTCCAGATCAATCATATCACGATTGCTCCATATCACCCAAGGTCCAATGGACAGGCCGAGCGCTTTGTCGACACTCTAAAAAAAGCTCTGAAGAAAGTTAGGGGCATACCCACAGAAAAAGCCCTACCACAGTTTCTTCAGGTTTATAGAATCACGCCCAATGACAACACACCATCAACATTGCCCCCAGCCGAGGTAATGTTTGTGCGCAAAATCAGATCTGTGTTCGAAAAGCTACATCTCAAACAAACAAAACCTGTACGAACAAACACGGCACCTACAAAACGCTACCAACTCGAACAGAAAGTTTTTTCCGGATGTTCCGGGATAATGTTTCTGGGAAACGAGTACAATTGACAAAACAGTAAGAAATAAGGTCTATATTATTAAAGATCCCCAGTTCACTCACAAAAGAAATTTAAATCAAATCAGGAAACACCTGTTGGACGATGCTGACAGCAGTCCTCCTGAAGATAAAGAAGTGATGGATGTCATTTACGATAATTTTGACACGCCAATTCTGCAAGCGGCCCCGGAACAGCGACGTTTACAGAAGTAAAGGAAAATGATGGATTTTCTCGTCATGAATTCAAAAAGAAAAAATATTAAAACTCCTGCGGAGTTAATACTTAGGAGGGAGTGTTATGGGGACTTATTCATATGACACATGAACTCTTCCAAACTATATATAAGCAGCAATTTTGCTTTGCAGAGGGTACGAGCAGAATCTATTCCATCAGATAACTCTGACAGCCGGACACTCATTGGTATATGTTTGTATTACTGTCTTTGTTAAATATATTTGTTTAACTCTATTCCTTTTTTGTTTTTATTTTTAGTCCCAACAAGGCCACAGTACTTATTATAGTAGATACCACCACTCATTTTTTATACCTAACAAAACGCACTGGTGTATTTCAAATAGAAATTATATATATTATATACATCTGTGATGTGTTATTTTTGGAAAATTAACAAAGTTAAAATTAAATTTATCTGATTTGAAACATTTTCTACTTTTTTATAGCCTGAAATTTAGAATTTGTATTTCTTAATCACGGAAGTGTGAAGTGATTGATGTGTGACATGAGCGATGACAGCCAGATGTAGAGATAAGCTTATTATAGTTGACCAGAACTGACATAATTGTTCAATTTTTTGTTCCTGTAAGGTGAAGAAACCATGAAACACCTGGCCCTTTAATGTCACAGAAAAAAATACCATGCTTACAAAAAAACTTCTTATACACAAAAAACAAAAAAAAATTAACAATTATTTTAAAAATGTTTTGGTTCAAAGATGTGTATTAAACTTTTTCAATTTTTCAACTGGGGTAGATTGTTCTCATTTTATCAGTCATGCCACTTCTATATAATCTTAGTTATCTCCATTTAATTCAACTCTCAAAGTTCAACACTGCTGTAGCCAAGTATTGAACTCAAAACTCTTTGGGTCAAGGATATAAAACAGAGAGCAGATATGAACTTAAGGATAAGTGGATAAAGCATTGGTTGAATTTATTGACTTGACCCAAAGACTTGTGAGTTCAATACCTGGGTACAGCAGTGGTGAACAAAAACTTAGAGAGTTGTATTAAATGGAGATAACTAAGACATCTGGAAGTGGCATGACTCATGGAATGAGAACAATCTACTGATCGAAATAAAAAGTTCAGTTCAACATTCTAATCACCTAGAGAAAGCTGAAACTTCATGTATATGGCAACAAAGATAAGAACAACAATGTAAATAATTACAACACTTCATCTCAGAAAAATAGACAAATGCATAAATGTTGTCTACAATGGACAGTGGTCTTCTAGAAGAGTGTAGAAAAATACAACAAAACTCACTTTTCCATAGTAAAGATCCTGCACTTTATTTAGGCATAGAATGGAGGGGCAAAGATTGAAAAAACAAATGATAAGATTTCCTTATTCAAAGTTCTATCGGTTATACAAGGGGCAAAGTTTTCTTATTTAAAAAAAAGGAACAGTTTCTTTACTCCAAAAGATTTGAGCTGAAGAAGGAATAAAGCATTATTCAAATTTTTTGGGTCAAACAAGGGACAAGGCATTCTTATTTCAAATCACTTGAATACCTTTCATCACATAAGGCAGTGGAGAAGCTGAATTCTTTGTTTTTAAAATTAAGCAATGTTTAATTTATATGTGTTCTGTGGCCAAAACTATATCAACACAGTTATTTAGACATGTCTTCCTTTAATCATATTTTACTGAAGAGGAAAATTATCCTTTGATCAAACTATCCATAACCCACTTTGGCCATGCAAAATTAGCGGCTTTGTTAAGTACTAGAATCTTTTTGCACGTGTTGAAATTCTCACAGTATTGAATATTGTTGAAGTTATTGCTAACATTTTTCTTAAAGTTTTTCCCAGATTTAATAACTCTCCATTTCATTCAATTTCACAAATCAGTGAAATTTGGAAAAAGCTGATTTGTTTGGAAAAATACTTTGACAAAAACCTTACTTCGCAGTTTAATATTTTCTTTAATCTAATTATATAGGACTTCATGATGATACTTTTTAAGAAAATTTATTTTTTTCATTTTTAACAGCAAAGAATTCTTAGGATTTCTTACTCTTGAGCATGCAACATGCAACTGGCTATGTGTAAATATTTCTTTCTGTAGCCAAATTTCAACATTTTGAAGTATTTGACATTATGATTTGATTATAGTTCTTGTAAATGTAGAAACTAGATGTTTGTATATATAAAAACATAACAGATATGCAAAAAGCAATATTGCATTTTTATTAAATAAGTAATTGTTTAACATACAAAACCCTCCCACTATTTTAAAATAGTGGAAGGGTTTTGTATGTTAAATAATAAAACCTACTTTTTCAAACTTAATGAAAATTTATTGTACTGAGTTATGCACTCTAGTAAAACCAAGTGTACTTTGAACTCCCTTACCTGTTTGCCCTTCTTTCCAAAATTTGTTTTTGATCAGTTAATGTATGGCTATTTTAGAGGGTGTGATGGACAGACTAACAGAAGTCACAGAATTTTATATTTAGATTGGAGGTGTTTAACAAATTGAATCACTTATAATCAAGCAATATCTTTAATCAGATTAGTAATGGTTGACCTATGTTTAAGAATAATTACATTTAAGAAATGCATACCAGGATTGTAAAAATAAACTGAACATTTGATTCTACTTTGCTTAAGAGGATCCTGATTTTTCTTCAGAATGTGTTAGTATATGTCTTCTCAAACTTGAATTAACTGAAAATTTAGTTCCGCAAATATCACAGTGGTAGGGTTTTTCTCCTGTGTGTGTTAGCATATGACGCCTTAAACTCAAATCAAGTGAGAAATTAGAACCACAAATTTCACAATGATAGGTTTTTTCTCCTATGTGAGTGTGCATGTGTGTTCTCAAATTTGAATTCTGTGAAAATCTGGCTTCACAGGTATCACACTGGAAAGGTTTTTTACCAGTGTGCGTTCGCATGTGTTTTCTCAAATTTGAAATTCCAGCAAATTTTGACTTACAAATTTTACAGTGGAAAGGTTTTTCACCAGTGTGTGTTCGCACGTGTCTTTTAAGATGTGAATTTAATGAAAAGTTTGAACCACAGATATCACAGCTAAACGGTTTTTCACCAGTATGGGTTTGCACATGTCTCTTGAGACTCGAGCTTCGTGAAAATTCTGATCTGCAAAATTCACATTGGAATGGTTTTTCACCAATGTGTGATTTCAAATGTCTTTTAAGGCTTTGACTTAGAGAAAATTTTGAACTGCAAATCTCACAGTGGAATGTCTTCTCACCCGTGTATGTCTGCAAGTGCCGCTTAAGGTGGAAATTACCAGCAAATTTTGCCCCACAAATCTGACAGCTAAACGGTTTCTCACCGGTATGTGTTTGCATGTGTTGCTTAAGAAGTGATCTTTTTGCAAATAATAACCAGCAAACTTCACAGTGAAACCTTTTCTCACTGCTGTGTAAGCTTTGGTGGTATTCAAGGTTAGAATAATCTGAAAAGTTCCAATGACATCTTTCACAGTAAAAGAGTCTTTCATCCAAGTTTGTCTGCAAAGGATCTTGGCCAGAGCTTTCAGACATATCAAAATAATGGTTACTTTGAGAATTCATGTCCAGAACAATGAAACTTGGCTATAGGAGTTCTCATAAACTTTGTTCTTTATTTAAAGGGAAAAATATTAAGGTAGTTAGTAACAAAGCTTTTGTAAACATAACTTTGTTTTTAGCAGTGAAAAGTCTTTGCAAATAAGGCTTAAAATATCGGTAGATTGCTTAGAGGTTTAAATAAAACATACTGCAATATTTCTTCTTTCTCCTTTTTTTTTCTTTTTATAAATTTATGCCAGTTGAAAGCAGCCATAATTTCTAACTTCAAGATAGAGTCACAGATTCAGTCCTCAGTTGTTGTTCACTCTGAAAATAAACAAAAATAAAGTGCAAGACTAATGAGCATTACAATTAATGAGATTAATGAGCATTACAATAAACATTCTATACAAATCTGGTGTCGTTCACATCAGCAATTAATAGTTAAGAGCTATACAAAGGTAATGGAGGCACAGTGGATAGTGGCTCAGATTGAGGAATCGGAGAGCCAAGTTCAAATTCCTGATGAATTTAATTACATTCACTTATATGCTAATACCCTTGGGAAAGGTATAATCCATCTCTTCTCCCCCATTGATGGGTAAATAGCAGGACAGACCGAGTTCTGGTTAGCAATCAGTCTTCTGCAGTAAGAATTGGCAACCTATTGCAAGGAAATCTTTGCACAACAAGCAGTTGGGAAACCAAAATGTCTCATGAAACTTCTTTCAGAAAAAATGCCAGCTCAACCCGCTCAGGATGAATGTCGACACAGGTACATCAACCAACACTTATTTTACATAGCAAATATCTTGAACATAATCTTTTTCTTTGTCAATGCACTTAATTCAAAAGCACAAGATGTAACTCTCAGTGCTATTCTAATAATTTCTCTTGCACTTCTCAGCTGTGGAACACTTTCCCAGCTTCTTGCTTTTCAGACAATTGTGATATCCAAAGAATCAAGTGCAGCATTAGCGGTCTGCTTCTTTCTCCTTGAAACCCATTCTTTAAGTATTCTTTTGCCTCAAAGTTTGTTTCACTCTCAAAAACCTCTCGAGTCTAAAGGGATTTATCACCTTGGTGGGTGGGTGTGGGAGGGGGTAATGACTAAAAAAGGCATTTTAAATATAACGTTTTTCAGGATTTAAATTTTAAAAAATTCTACTTAGCCAGATATACAGAGTGGTGTTTTTTCAGAGAGGATGGAATTATTTATATATATACATACCACTACTAACAAAAATGATGGAAGGGAAAAAAATCTAAATGAAATCGGCTAGATAAAAAAAAAAATTAAGCATTCCCAGCATCCCTCATTCATGCACATGTGTAGTTGTACTAACATAACAAATTTAATCCATGAAGTCCCAAAAGATGAAACATCACAAGAAAACTTTTCCACTTTGTATATAACACAATTTTCAGGCAATGATCTGAAGATTGCTTTTAAGCATGAAACTGACTGTTACCACTAGGTGTTGACCCATGTTCACTTTTATATTTCATATCTAAATACACTATCCTTGATAGAGCACTATTATCCATAAATATAGCATACCTTAAAAATATATTTTATCATATAAATATATAATCGCTCATTCAGTAACAAATTGGAGCACTCTGGCTACTGGCGTACGATACATCATACGCTAAAAGTCTGCCTCCATTTACTGAGCGGCCATAGCTCAGAGGTAGAATTGCCGACTGATGCCAATTCAGTCAGGTTTTAATCCTGGGCTAAAAGCAATTGGATGTCTAACCGTACTGATGAGCTGTGATACAGCAAAACAAATCTGTCTGCAGATGACTATATATATATATATATATATATATATATATATTTGTGTATTAAGGCAGCAAATGTTCTTTTAAGCATGTCAGATTAAATAAATTGCAAATGTTGTGTCTGCTTATTTTTAATAAAATCTGTTCATACTCACGGATAATCTTTTGTGTATTGTAATTGAAGGATGTAAGAAATGAAATGTAACTTTGACAGTTGATTTTATTATTGTATTAAATGACGGCTTCATTAAAAGACTTAAGCTGTCAATTAATAGAATCAATTATGAATACTGTAGTAATGTTCTAAAATGTTTATAAAATGAACAGTTTTTTCATGCTTTAACACGTGCATGATCATGATATTACAACATAAGAAAATTCCATTTTGAATAATTTTCACATTCTAATGAATGCTAAGCAATTTATCAACAGTTACATTTGAAGCAAGAAGAAAATTTTCAGTAATTTTTAGCAACACAGTTTTGCAGTTATTTTTTGTTACGACAACTCACACCCCTGATCTCGAAAGAAGATCGAAAATACTTGGGAACATCGAGAAATGATTATGGCTGTTTGCAGACCTCAAAAAAATGCTCAGGGAAAGAGATTTGGCTCCAATGGAGAAGTTATATCGAAAACTGAGGAGTATTTTGAAGCCAAAGACAAATCGTTCTACAAAAATGGCATCGAATTGTTAGAGAAGCATTGGAATCAGTGTATCTCTCTCGAAAGAGACTATGTTGATAAATAAAGTTGAATTTTGCCTAAAAGTTGTTTTCTTAGTTAGGCCCAGGATTTATTGAGTAATGTGTTAAAATGGTAGTGAAGATTTTCTTACAGTTGATTCACATATTTTAATAATTTAGTAAATGTTTATAAATTTATGAATAAAAATTGCTTTCACCTTTATTTATTTATAAATTAGTAAATTTAAATTATAAATATTACATTGCATTCTGTCATAATATTACACTTGCCAGGATGAAATCCATGAGGCAGTCATAGAACCAAGATAGGGGAAAATTTAATTTCTCCTCAACACCACAATTTTTTTTTTTTTTTTTTTGTTTATCACATTTTTGCATGAGATGTGTGAGAGAGGAATACTAAAACGAAATGAAAGAAGACTTTTCACCCCCAAGTGGAGTGGATTTTATTTTTATTTTTTGCTAGTTTGAGTCAGGCGTGTCGCTAGTGGTTACTCGTGTTAAATGTGTTAATTTTCTTCTTCTTTTATGTGCCCTGTCTTTTCAGGACGTAGGCGATCATGGCTTTCCACGTCTACACATCCCTGGTGGCTCTTAGCACGCCATTTCCTGTTACACCATGCAACCCTCGTTCCATCATCCACCTGATTAGGTCCTTCAAATATGTTATTGTTATCCGTTGCTTTCCCCTGTCTCTGGCCTGTTAGTATCAGGTTCTCCAAGCCCTCCTTCCTCAATGAGTGTCCCAGGAACTTCAGCTCTCTCTCTTCCTGGTGCTCAGTTTAGAGGCCAGAAATACACTGCTTGTAAGCAACGACGCTATAGGCAATTCGTTGCACCCCCACCCCACCCCAGCAACCAGTCGGTAGTAGAATTCCGACAATTCTTAGTTTTTTTTTATTTCAAATAAAATTATTCTTGTAAAAAGTTAAAAACTGTTTACTCCAATTATTTTTGTTGTAAATTCTCATAAACCAAGAAAAAAAAAAACTTTGTTAAATAAGGTTTTCATTTATTGCAATTCTTATTCGAAACATCAATATTTAAAAAAATATTGTCGAAAAAAGACGGTGTCATAGAGAAAACGTCCTTTTGACATTAACTTCCGAGCAAGTCTATCCATCCACTGTATGCCGATATTTTTTTTTGTCTGCTCCCGCAGCTTATTAGCCGAAAATAACTTCCTATGCTCATTATTGGCAAATTGTATCTGTTTTTTATTTGCAGAAGAAAAATTATTTCAATTCAAATATTTTTTTACAATCTGAGATATTTTTCGAAGCGATTCTTTTCAATTTTTAAACTAAAGTTTAAAATATGAGTCAAGTTCAAAAGATTTGTAAGAAAGGTAAGTTTCCGGCAAGATTAAATTTTTTGAAACTGTGAAAAATTGTTAAAAACACACATAACAAAATAAAGGAATCAGAATTTGAAACGCATTAAAAGTTAATTTAAAAGGTTATTTTTAAAATATTCTTTTCTGCAATTTTGAACAATTTTTTTTCTTTTTTCCAGAAAAAAGACCTCTTTTTGCAACCATATTTTTTTTATTTGTTTCATATTTAAATTTTTGTAATGTAAACAAAATTTACAAAACGAAACTAAAAAAAATTAAAAATATTTTTGTACTCTTTTTCAAATCTGCGGACTAACACTAAAGTAAACAAACAAAATCAATTATCGCTACAACTCACCTTTTCGTTTGTTTTGAAAAAATAATATAATTTAACTCTACAGTCTGGGTGGATGAATAATGTAATAATTATTCTCGATTTTTTTTTGTAGCCACAAGTGCAGAAATCGCCGGTGTAAAGAGAAAAGTGTTTCTCTGTAAAAATGATTATCATCTTTAAAACCTTTTCCTAGCTGGAGGCGAAAATTTACTATCCTGTTTTTGAAAACATGAGCCCAAAGTTCAATCCAATGTCATTTTATCGTCTGGTTTGTAAATACCACGTTGAAATATTAACATGTATATTTGACTCCCTCTCCCAACAAGAAAATGTTTTCTTTATTTTCTTTCTCCCCACTGTTCCTTCCGTTTGAACTGGATAATTCTAACCCATTCATTTTGTAAAAAAATTCGGTCTGATGAGTTGAATATTTTTGTCAATATTCATGAAATAAATTATCATCTATGGATTTATAAATTTGTCCAATTTATTCTCAGTTTATTTAGCTCTCTTGTAGATGGACAAGATGTAATTTTAACATTCATATGGAAAGAATAGATAAAAAAATGGATGAATTTACTCGAATCTATTTATTTCATTTATCAAGTTTTATTGTGCTAAATATGATATGAAGCATGTAATACTGTAACGGAAACTGCGAACAATATTTGTATTACGATTCGATTCGGCGTAAAATGGCAGAGGAAATAAGACAACGACACAGGAGTAAATAACAATTAAAACATGTATTATTGAGAATTAGAGTTGATTAAGCATGCAAATGGTGAAGGAAAAGTTGTTTCCCTTGCAACGTTAAAAACCATAAGAGAAAGCCACTTGTTGAACGAAAGTTAATAACTTGAATAAAGTTCTGAAAGGAAGAATAATATAATGTACATACTGTTGTTGAGTTAAGGGAAAGTTCCAATTAGAAAATGTGTGTGTGTGTGCACATGTGTGTTAGAGAAATAAATTGCTGTCTAATTGCGACCTGCAGTTAGTGCAGGTGTGCGAGCAAAAATTAAACCAATGTCCCTCTGCCATACTGGATAGCAAGGGGATCTTGCTCAAGTCGGGAAACTGCTGCGCATTCTTCTGCTGTCACCAGCCGATAGCGAGGGCCCAACTACCAGTAGACATGTATGTGGCTCCTTAAATAACCATGCCAAACTGCACAGGTAAAATGCACATGATAGACAAATGAAAGGCTCGTGTCTCAAAGATGAGAGCACACCAGACAGAAGTAAATGCGTAAGTGTGAAATACACAATATGTAAATGCGTATGTGGGTGTAAATGTAAAGATGTGTACGTGAGAACCACAATACGTTTCATTATTTTCCCACTATGGTAGGTATGACACAAGACCACATTTCATATGGAACCTCTCACACAAACATGCAGGTAGTGACAAAAATTGTGCAGTGAATGCTAAACAACTTCCTCATAAATGAAGAAGAGACTCTGGTTCTATAGAAGGATGCTGAGAATTCCATGGATGGAACATGTGAGCAATGAAGAAGTTGTTAAGGAACATGCAAACAAAAATGTACTCAGAATGTTTGTTGAACAGTTCTGTTCCTTATTTTGCATTTGATCATGGCTACTCACTCCATACAGAATTAGAAAGAGACAGTTGATTGATGAAATAAAAATTTCTGGGATATGTAATAAGGAAAGAGAGGTCAGAGAATTTAATGCTCAAGAGACATATTGAGGCTAAGAGAAAAACTGCAAGTAATCTAACTAATTATCTTATGTCAATAGATGGTGAAACAAGGAGAATGTGGCCCTTACTCAAGCTTTCTACTGATCAGCCAATGATTGCCCCACATTGCATTTCAATTCTTGATCTCATCAGTGTGAGAACTTATAACAAGTGCTTAAATCAACAGGAATTGTTTGCATCGACAAAGTAATTGGAAAACAGAAACATTACTAAGGAACAAAGACAAAAGAAGTGTAATCAGGAGGACAGTAGATAACAATTGACATTGCAATTAAATTTTTAAAGATTAAAGTTGACTGGAAATCATTGAGCTGAAAGAGAGTTCCACAAGTGAGAAAATATTTATTAATACTTGTTTAAGTTCCATGGTTTTGTGTATTGTTTTTGCTTGGATTCACATGAATAAGCCAATATTGTTTGTGGGACAAATGTACGAGTAGCCCATAAATATTTACTAAAAAAAGTTCAGACCTTGCAACAAAAGTGATCAGCACAGCAACAGATTCTCCTCTGGAGCCTGTTGAGAACCTTGTAATGAATAGCAAGAGCCCTGACCAGATATGACAACAGTATTCAGTCCATGGTCAGAGGATTGAGAGTGTTGAAAACGTGTATTCATAACTTTTTCCAAAGGTATTTGCACATATGTGAATATAATGAACCTGGAATTAAAACTTGGCACTTTGATTTCCAATTCTGAGTTGCTGTCCATTACACCATCTACACATCTAAGCTTTCAGCACCTGGTGTTCCTAAGCAGTACTGTCCAGGTTTAGCATTACTTAACTTCAGTGATCATATGAGAAATGATGTTTCAACATAATATGGCTGACCATCAAACCTTACAAAAAGAGGCATAATTATATTTGGATAACTCATGGCATGTACACTTCATGTAAAAATGACTAGAAAATTTACTGTATTTTCTAAAATTGAAAACAATAAATTACATCCCTGAATATAATCCCCTAGTAGAGCTCTCCCTATGCATTTTTTGTTTTTGCTAAGTTGTACCATATTATATGGAATAACACAAATTGTAAATTGCAAGCTTAAATGTGGGAAATTGTAAGTCCTCATGATCAGGGATTAGTGTTTTAAATAGTTGTCTCTTAACATGTATCCAAACTTTATGTTTTATACTCTTCAAGTACATATACTGCATATCCACTTCAATGAAGAATAATGCTGAACCAATTCAACGAGAATAAACTGGGGCCAAAATTTTTTATTATCTCCTCACAAGCAAAATGACAGCATTCTTCACTGCAAAAATGGACAAACTGTATATATAAAATATAAAATTATCTTTATTCTGTTTCTTTGGTGACTTGATCGTGGAGTGGAGTAGGAAGGTTGTCGAAGGGTCAGAGCACACACATATTTTGTGTACTGAACTCAACTGCTAAACTCAACTGTTGACTACTGTCTCCCTGATCTATTAAGTAGGTGAGCCTCACTCAATACATGTTGCTTCCCTAGCACTCTGTCACACCTTGGATGCTGACTATTTTTTAACTCTGTTCATCAAAACAAAATCTAGCCTGCACCTGGGTTTTTCTACACTCTCTAACATTTCAAAACAACATTTATTTTCTTTTTTCAAAATCTTGCAACAAAAATGCAAATATATTTCTGTGCAAAATTTTATGCTGTATTAAACAAATATATAACATTCATTTATATTCATATATCATTCTTGATATATTCATATTCATGGTGTAATGGTTAACAAGAGTGTCTTGCTAGAACAATTATTACTGAATAGTTAATTTGATTCTCATTGGGTACTCCAAACTTTCAGCTTTTTACTACATCTAAACTACATTGATAAAATCATTTTGGGCACTCAACATGAGGTAATGGTTCACAAGCTGGTCTTGATCAATTACAACTGAACAGTGAGTTCGATCCTTATTTGGTACTCCACAATTTCAGCCTTGTGCCACATCTAAGCTATGCTTAGAACATAATTTTAGGAGCACTTTGAAGTGTTGTAACAGTTAGCAATACTATCTAGCTAGATCAATTACTACTGAGTAAAAAGTTCGGTCCTCACTAGGTGCCCCACACTTATGACTTGTGCCAGTCTATTCTATGCTTATAAAAATCATTATAGGGATACCTTGACATGGTGTAATGGCTAGCAACCTTGTCTTGCTAGATCAATTACTCCTCACTGGCTGTTCCACACTTTTCGTCTTGGTCCACATCTAAGCTATTTCACTTTTAAATCTTATTAAAAAATTTTCACATTACACACAAGAAGATTTAGTAAGAAAATTTGATTTTATTATGAAGTGCTCCATACAAAACAAAAAAATGATTAAATTCCCCTTTTTAGTACTTTATTCAAAATTAACTTCTATATATTTTTATAAATATTAAAAAACTAAAACATAACATTTTTTGAGTTATCTTGCTAAGTTTCCCAGAAAACAGTTTATTTTTCTGGTGTGTTAACATATGCCTTCTCAAATTTGAATTACTTGAAAAGTCTGATGCACAAATATCACAAGGAAACATTCTTTCTCCTTTGTGTCTTTGAATATGCCTATGCAGACTTGAATTTTGCATAAATTTTGCTTCGCAAATCTCAAAGTAGAATGGCTTTTCTCCAGTGTGTGTTTGCACGTTTCTCAAGGTTTGAATCTGCAGAAAACTGTGAATCACAAATTTCACAGTAGAATGGTTTCTGACCACGATGAATTTGAAGATGCTTTCTGAAATTTGAGTTGTGTGAAAATTTTGCTCCACAAATCTCACAGTAGAATGATTTTTCATCAGTATGTGCCCTCAAGTGTATTTTTAAACTTGCATGAAATGAAATTTTTTAATCACAAACAAGGGAATGGTTTTTCACCAGTATGTGTTCGTATATGGCTTTTTAGTTTCACTTTGTGAAAAATCTGTCCAGCAAATTTCACAGTGAAATGTTTTTTCTCCAGTATGTGTTCTCATGTGAATCTTCAGTTTTTAATTTTCTGAAAATTTTGAATCACATGCACTACACTGGAACAGTTTTTCTCCAGTATGTTTTCGAATATATACTTGATTTCATGCAAACTTTGCTCCACAAGTCTCACAGCAAAAGGGTTTTTCTCCAGTGTGAGTTTTCTTGTGTCGCATAAGAGAAGAATTGGAAACAAATTCTTTCATGCAAAAAAACACTTGTAACCTTGTTTAATTATTCCTCCCCCAGAAATATCAGATTCCGATTCTAAGCTTATTTCATCAATGGGTTGCATCACTTTAAAAAGATTTAAAAAAAGAAAGAAACAACTCAAAAGCTTAGTTTTTCAAACAATTTTACTCTCCATTTTTTTCAAGAAACATTTAATTCCTTTAAATCTATAATAGCACTAAGTCATAAAGGGTCATCCTCATTTTTATTTGCTTCCTGTGCATTCTTTGATGTTGAAAAGAAAGAAATATCAATTCACAGCCATGATTTCTATTGTGTTCTCTGACCATTCCTGCAAGAACAAAGATAAACAATTTAATAATTTTTGTTAAGATCATCCATACAGTTTACTATGGAAAAAGAGATTGACAACAAACTGGCATTCCTGGATGTGATAAAAACTCAAACAGAGGCGGGATGTAAAGTGCCAGAGAAAATCATTAGTGTCAAAATTGCAATATGAGCTCTGGTAAAAATACTAGAGAAACACCATTAACATCAAAAATTGCAATATGAACTCTGGTAAAAAATAATTACTGAACATTAGGTTTATAAGTCCCAGAAATTCAGTTGTTCTTGTCCACATGGCCCAGTGGATATAGATATTGGTTAGTTCCAATGACTTGACCCAAAGAGTTGTGAGTTCAGTACCAGGCTACAGAAGTGGTGAACAAGTAACTTAGAAGGTTAGAGAGAGATAACTCATGACTATCAAAGAGGCTTCACACAAAGGAATGAGAATGAAATCAGTGATTATAATAAAGGGTTTGGTCCAAAATTCCTAGCACCTGAAGAAGGCCTAAGCGTACAGCATGAGAAACATCATACAAATGACAACAAAGATGAGGACAATAGTCCAAATAATGTAAATAGTGTTAATATTTTTTTTGACAATTCAATTATTTATATTATAATGATTCAGTTTCTGTTCATGAGCATTTATGTTAAAGTGACATTAAAAAATGGCACATTATAGGAAGATCTTTGGTAAGGAGTATTTTAAAATGTTCAAAATTCTTTTACTTCTTCTTCTGTCCAGTTTTACTTCCCTTTTTCCTCGTGTCCGAGGGTTGGAAGTTCTGCCATGCTGTCCAGATCTGATGTTCATTAACAGTCTGATGGGACCCACAACAAAGTGACCCACCCAACCAAAAATGATACCTTCACTATTAGTTCCGGCCCCGTTATTACATATATATCTGGATTTGACATGACATATGAAATTTGAAGCAAAATTTTCATGGCTGGATGCCCTTCCTAACGCCAACTCCTCCAAAGGGGAACGGGTATTTGTTGAGTCACCATCTCGCCATAGTTTGCCGCTATCAGGAGTGATGTGCTTGTCCGTTGTCAAGTAGATGGTAATCAGCACAACCATGCTGTTCTCTGAACAGCTACCACTCTTAGATTGGGTGCCACATGAACTACTGCTACCCAAGGAAATAGCAGTATAGTTTATCGAGGTTTACTCCTCTAAATCCGCAGAGCTGTCATCTCCATTAGCTTCCAAACGCTATTTATTCGTGATTGACACAATCTGAGTCACCAACCAAGGTCAACAGACCCTGCTCAACCGGGTTTTGAGTCAGTTTGGTTACAAGGCACCTGAGACTACCTTTTACAACAGGTAGCTGTATGCATTTCAAGGAAGTACACCTGACCAGGGCATACCCCACACACCCTCAGAGTAAAATTTCCAGTATAATAAATGTGTGGTCAGGATTCACACTAAACTATGATAATGATCTGATTCTTGTATGATTATTACAAAAGCAAAAAAAGAAATCATATCACAAGTGATAATCAGATGGAGTAATATCTGGGAATACAGCAGATGGGGTAGAACTTCCTATTTAAGCATTTCCAAGTAGGTTTTCACCTGTTTTGCAGCATGTGGCTTAGCATTGTCTTGTTGCAAAATCACTTTGTTGTGTCTTTGTTTTTGGAACAATCTGAGACCACAATAAATCCACCTTGAGAAAGAAAGCTATTTATGGTGCCCTGGAGCATCTCATTGTGCCTAAGTGGGATAGTCCATTGCTTGAGCTGTGATTGGCTGCTGGTAAATGAGTGGAAGCATTTTTGTATAAATACTAGCTTGATTCCAGTCATAGTTTGCAGGGTTTGTATTGAAGCAGTCGTCTTAGGATGACTGCTCTATAACCCTATAACACTGTCAGCTCTCTGCTTCCAAGCAGAGAGCACAAACCCAGTCGTGGTTCCGCCGAAGGGTAGAACCATGACTCGGTAAAAATAGACAGACATATTTTTGGCCCGGCTATATGGCCGGGAATACCCACATTAAAATGACCATGTGTCACATCCGGCCTTGCGTGGGAAGGCTAGTAAATACAGCAGGGTTTGTATTGAGTTACAACCTGCTTTATTTATGTCTGCCAGCTGGATGCTAGCTGGGACACTTATGCCGGTAAGTGTTGTTATTCTATTATTATTCTACAGTATAGCAGCCATTTTTTTCAATGCTCAGCTGAAACATATCAATTGAAGTTGACAGTGATCTCCCATGATAGTCACAGTCGATTTGAGCAGCTCATAATAAACCTCACTCAACTGATCCCACCAAATGCAGAGCAAAGGCTTCAAACCATGGAATTCAGCTCTGCCACCAATGTTGATGCATGGCCAGGCTTACCCCACAATCTTCTGCACTTATGATTATCATAATGTATCCACTTTTCATTGCAAGTCAAGATATGAGGCAGAAAACATTTCCTTTTCTGCCGTTAAAGCAGACTTTCACATGTGACAAGACACCATTCAACATCTCTCAACTTCAATTTGTATGGCACCTAATATTCTTTATTTTGAATCATTCCAAATGCTTTCAAACAGTTCAAAACTGTTGTGTGATCAACTCCTAATAATTCTGCAAGTTCAGCTTGTGCCTAACATGAGTCTTCATAAAGTAATGCCTCCAATTCTTCATCTTCAAATTTTTTTAGTGCGCAAGAGCATACTTTATCTTCAACATCAAAATCATTATTTTTGCAGCATCTAAACTGATCTCTGCATGTTGTTTCTAATAGAGTATTGTCATTAGAAGTCTCAACAAGAATTCTGTGTGCTTCAGCTGCAAATTTCTTTGAATAAAGTAGTGCAGTAAAATTCCCTGCAAATACACTTTTCTTTGGCACAAAATCTGACATGTTTAATGCTATGAAAAACAAACTTGTTTACACTTCATCGAAATGATATAAACTGAATTTCAAGCTTGCTTATAGTACTTCCTTATAGATACATTACCATCTGAAACTACATGCATGCAGTTCTGGGAATGCCATCTCTCAGAAAACATCAAGAATTTGTTCAAAACCCAAATAGGTTTGTAGTGAGTTCAATCTTCACTGAACACTTTTAGCCTCGTGCCACATCTAAGCTATGATTAGAAAATCACCATACACCAAGGTATTTTAAATATATAGTATTTATTAATTGCACTTTCTGAATTTTTATGATGGATACAAGATAAGTGCCATTATCAATTCCATTCCAGGTCATAATTTCTAGTTTGAAAAGCTTATCCTACTCTTGGAACACTTTGTAGAGAATTTATTTGTTATTTAAGGTTCTTATCCTAACTATACATACCCATGTCATCAGCATACCCAACCTCATAATCAGTACAGTGGCCTTCAAAGTGAAAATAAGAATGCTGTTTTCTATTAGTAGATTAGTTTGGGATGTAGTACAGAATGCTTAAATGATCTAGGCCTATTTCTTGATATTTGTACTTGTACACATGAAGAAAACTAAGAATAGATTTATAGTTAGGGGCTCTTATTTCTTCTTTGTCAAACTTGTGATTAGGTTTGAAATGATTTGATAATAATGTCTTCACCAGACATATACAACACTGTGAACCAATACAGTATCTCTATCAGCTCTAAACATGAAGTGAAGTCAGAGTTTGGAAGAAGGTTTCTGATAGATAAAATGTGTGTGTGTATGTTTGTGTGTGTATGTTTTTTTATTAAAATGACAGACAAGGTGTGATGGCTAAGGTTTCTATGTAATTTTTCATGTGATCTTATGATTTTTTTCTTTTGAGGACATAAATTATATAAAAATTGTCCAAATGTTTTGCTTATCCAAGCACTTTCAGATATATTTTTAGCCATTTTCAAGGTTGAATATTATTTTACATGTAACAGAATCTAAGTGGTGTTATGTATAATGTGGAGTAGTGGTATGTATTATGTACTGAACACAGTAAACATGTTGGTAGCATGTTCATAATTGATGTTATTGAGTGTTGGGTTTTTTGTTTTTATTAATGAGGTCTCCGTTATTTTTAGTCTTTATTTGCATGTGAATAATGCTATATTTGTGTTGTCAATGAGTATGTTCTGTATAGGGTTTGGTAGGTCTCTATGTGTGCTTAAATGAGATCGAATTGAGCTCCGTTGAGAGAGGTATAGCATGAGTCTTCAAGTCAGTTTTGAAGTGGTATGGCTGAGATAATTATTTACGAAATAAGGATCAAGAACAAAGGTACATAACACATACCACTACTCCACAATTTTGGTACCTCCACTAAATCGCTAAAAAAAGAAACAGCATAGTATGAATAAAAAAGGTCCCAAACTTAATAAAACAAACTTTTTCCATCAAAATGTTTATATTATTATTAAGAGGAAAGATTGTAGTGAGTTATTCTGACATTATCCAAACACAACTTTAAAATTTGTTTATGGCAACAATGGTGAAAGATAGTTTGTGCTTAGGGAAATCAAAAATGGAGCGTAGGTATGTGAGGAATGTTAATTTTGAACTTTCCACTACTAGTGTCCGTAAGTAGTAAGATGGTTTTGTGAGGAAACAGTCTTTGAATATGGGTACAACAGACTTTATAATGTTAATGGCAATACTGTGCTGAAAGAGATTTAAGGCTTAGGAATGTGGGGAGCGTGTAAATGAGAAATGTCTTTGATGTAGTCGCTCCTTAGGTCAGTAAGTAGTTTTGAGACATGGAAGAAGGAAGAAGAGGTGAAGGGAAGAGCATAGTAGCCACTTGACTTGGTCAAGGGTGATATTAATTACTCTCGCCTGTCACCATCGGTCTATCTGCTGGGTGCTTTCTGTCTCGGCTTTTTATTTCGGATTTTTTAATCGCAGGTGATCATTTGGGATTTCACACTTGTATTTGATTCTGGGCTTCCCATTGGCTGATAAATAAAATTTGCGTAGGCTCGTGAACTGGAAATTTAATATTTGATTAATTTTTATTTTTCAACCAGAACATCTGCGTGAACCCAGATGCGCAACGACGACTTTTGGTCATATGCTTTTTGGTCGTTATAGAGCAAACATCCGGTCCCTTGCTTTTGCTCAGTATCACCACAAGATGAAAGTAATCACTTCTAACATTTTCGAAATTTTGGCAGAAAATCTTGTTTTGAGTTACAATGGAAAATGCAATGATTTACAGCATTCACTTTTTTCCGTTGATAAACACATTAATTTGGAAATTCTTGCAAAAAATCAAATGATTGTCGGATTTTAATGAAACTTTCAGTACTCATTCACAAATGAATGAAATTAAAAAAAAAATCTTGGAAAACAATTTTTTTACCTCTGTTACCTGCCATTGTCACGTAAATCAATAAAATTTTAATAAATTCATCCTCAAAAATGGCTAAATATATAACCGAAAGCGCTTGCATAAACAAAACATTTGCACAATTTTTATAATTTATGTCCTCAAAAGAAAAAAATCATACGATCACACAAAAAATTAGATTTTACGTGTAAAAAATATTTCTAAAAATTAAATGCACATAAAATTCAGTTTAGATAGATTTTTTTTCCATAAAAAAATCTTCCCAGAAAAATTGTAAAATTAAATTGAAATATAATTATAAGTTTTTTTTAATTTTTTTTTAAGGAGATTAAATTAAATTTTAATTTTCACTCACAAAAAAAAATACTGAAACTGTATTGCCTGTGTATCCTAAGGCAATATTTGTCCTTTTTCTTCTGATGTTTTACTTAACCAGTCAATACCAATCTTCTGTGTCATCCGTCAGCTACAACTATTGTCATAGCACGCTTAACACACTGCAACTCTTCTGGTCTTTATGGTTGGACTTTCTGTTCACCTGCTTCTTTGCTCTTCCATTAAAAAAGTTGCAAATGCAGTAACTGTTTTCTTAGGAAATATCACAACACTCTCAACTTGAAGTGGTAACAATATTACATTTCACTCACCAAAATGTTTATACACAACTATAGGTGAAAAGGCTCATCCCTTGTTTCCTGTTTAGGATGTGGTTTCCGGTTTTCTCTTTTCCAATCTTTTCACTCTTACGTAGCCCCCTGCACATCAGTGGTGTTACCGCCTTGCTCGGGGTGATATGATTTTTAAAAAAAAACAAACTTCTCAAGGTGCACAGAATATCAAACTAGATAACAAAAAAAAAAAAAAAATAGAAATGTAAGGGAGGTAAATCACTGCTTGGGCGTTGAAATAATTTGAAAAAAGCTAATAATAATGTCCGATTTTTCATTTTTGAATTTAAACCGTCAGAAATTAATAATTTTAGATTCAAATGTAACTAAAATTTAAATAAAATTTTATAATGATCCAAGTAAATGAAAACGTTTTAACTTAAAACTTTTAAGAACTTACCTAGCTTGTTTCTTTTGAAAATATAATGACAAATTAATGCTCGTCCTACAATAAAAAAAAAGTCAAAGTCAATTATAAATCTGATGCAGAATGAAAAGTCCTTAACGGAAATAAACGGTGTAAACTGAGATCCGTCGCCTTCCAATTCGAAAAATATTAAAAAAGAATTAAGGCGAGATAATCGCAGCAAAACTAGTATGGACGGTACATAAAAGCGATTAAAATATTATTTAAATAAAAATGGTATAGTTTTATTACTCTCTTTATTTTACTTTTCAGAACAGATTCTCAGTAAAGTGGCTACTGTTTGAAAAAAAGAAATAGATGATTTATATTCCCCAAGGAGTCCTGCACTTAAGTAAAATTTAGTTAAAAACAAAGTTTCCGGACAGTAATCAATCTAGAAATTCCATAAAATGATACTATAGGTAGATTCTAGTGCCGTGTCCTTTCAGGACGTAGGGTATCATGGCCTTCCACGTCTCCCTATCCTTGGTGGCTTTTAGCACGCTTTCTCCTGTGTTGGGGCCTCATATGCATAGAAATTTAGGTTTTAATTTTACATGGCACAAGGCCATTTCCCAAAGAATTTCCTAACTAAATTTCTGCATTCCAACAATTATTTTATACGGTTGAAATCATTCATGAAATTAGCAAATAGAACATTGAATAAAATGGTCAGAGCATAAATTGTAATTATATAAAAATGTATTAACAAATAAGATGTTATGGTTATTACTGCTGAGCTGGTTCTTTCACCTAAACATCCAAGACTTGTTGAATAGCTTTCGTCGCTGAAATAAATAGGCAAAGAGAAAAGGAAAGATACAGAGACACTAGAGGGGCAGTTTGGACACTGATTTTATTTTTTGATTCCAACGACCACTTGTTGGGGAAATTAATTCCCGAACAGTCGGCACGTCTTTACCAGTCAAAGTCCAACAGAAAAAGAGGTAGAGTTTATTTTTGGCGCTTGGAAGCCTCTCTTTTTGCATGTGCGTAAATTGTCTATCAGTGTACTCCTGAGAGATTTTTATGTTTATTTTATTTTGTACTTTTATTTTATTTTGTATTTTTATTTTATTTCGTATTTTTTTTAATTTTGTGTTTTTAATTTATTCAGTGCTTTTTATTTTATTTCGTATTTTTATTCAATCCCTACACATACTTTGTACAGATGTTGAATGTGTCTGATTAAAATGTCTTTCATTTTCTGCATAAGGTTGTGTTACAGCAATTGAGGTAAGTTGTAAAGTTCTTTGTCGCGGGTAACTTTATCAGTGTCATATGTAAGTTGTGTTAGGAATAATTTTGATAGTAGATTGGTGACATTTTCTGAGTTCATGAATAAGTTCAGCATTGTAAAGTTTAGAAGAATGATTAGTAAGAGAAAGGGAGTTGGTCTTTACATGTTGTGCGTGTAGAATTCTGTGCCAACTGTAATAATTTGTATAAGTGTTATTTAAAAAAATAATAAGGCATCTACTCGCGTCCTGCAATTAGTAAGGGTGTGTGAGAGAATTGCTTCATACTGAAGAGCGCGCAAGGCAGTTCACATCCGCCCCCAATAGCAGCATGCTATTGGGGGCGGATGTGAACTGCCTTGCTTTGTTCTCTGGTTCTGCTGCTGCAACTGTCTCTGGGTGTACCACGTGTCTGATATATATACATCTCGTAACAAAGCTGGAAAGCAAGATTATCACGTGATTGTCGCGTGTGTATATGTACAATGAGTGAATGTAGTTGTGTGGAAATACACGTGATCATACCTGTAACGTCTCGCAGCCCCCGTTCTGTCATCCATCTGCTCGGGCCCTTCAAATATGTTATCCGCTGCTTTCCACTGTCTCTCTTTCCCTCTATCTGGCCTTTTAGTGTCAGATTCTCCAAGCCCTCTTTCCTCATTGCATGTCCCAGGAATTTCAGTTGTCTCTTCCTGGTGCTCAATATTAGTTTCCTTTTCGTTTCCATTCTTTCCAATATCTCGTCATTGCTCACATGCTCGGTCCACGATATCCGCAGCATCCTTCTGTAGAATCACATTTCAGCTGCTTCAGATTTTCCTTTCATCATTGTTGATATTGTCCAATATTCACTGCCATATTGAAGAACTGACATCACATAGCAATCCAGTACTCTCTTCTTTGTTTTAATGAAAGATTCCTGTGTCTTTCCTGTGACTTTACTCAGCTTCTGGAACGCGTCCTTCGCCAATTCGCCTTTGGATCTCTGTGTCGCACTTTCCGTCTTCAGTTAGAACACTTCCCAGATATTTAAATGTTCTTCATATGAGTCTTCTCAGTTATAGACTCGCATTCTTGGAATTTTGTATTCCTTTCTCAATGCCGGACCGTGAGAAAATGTTTGCTGAGTTTGAGATTTTATTTGCACAAGTTTATAGACTTACACCTCGCTTTGCTGAAACTCTTAACGACCTTAAAGCTAAACTTAACTGTTATGCCCATTCTTTTGCTGGTTCGTCAGTTTCTTTTTCTGAGTCTAAATGAGGAGAACAGCACCTGGTTATTATTAGACTTGATAGAGGTGCTGGTGTGATGCTACTGTGTTGTATATCGACAAACAACAAACACGCATATATATAAAAATATAAGTTATACTTTTATTAATGACGATGAACCGTGTAGCCTAGGGAACAGAGAGAGTTGAGAGAGCGCGCTTCTAATGGGTTGACGGGAGTGTCGTCGTATCTGTTGTGTGTCTCTCTCTCTACTGCTACTCTGGTCTCTCGTGAATCCGTGCGCCGAGGTCTTTTTATAATCTCCAGAACCGGGACTTTTTCTTCCGGTTTTGCCTCGCCCACGCACGCCCACGTAATTCTCAGAAACACCTGTTCTGTTTGCCTCTGTAGTTATTTCCGTTGCTGCCGGAAATAAGGTCAAAATGACATCCGCTCCTTTCAACGACCGGAAACACCCTCGCTTGCATCAGCCTTCCTCGGGTGGGGCCAGATTGTTATATTACAACTGGACTTTTCTGAATATGTGTCAAAGATGGAGAATATACTTAATGATATAACTAAATTCTTAAAATTAGGTCCAGTTGAAACCCATGATTGCATTTCTGAAGCTATACGGTGCGTGTTCCTTGGACGTCGGGGTTCGCCAGTGAAGCTATAGGAAGATGATTAACAGTAACTTCCTAAATGTATATTATCGTTGAGTAGGAATGTCGGAAATGGAAAAGAAGAATTAAAAGGAATCAGCACATAAGAAAAAAGGAGAAAGAGAACGAATATGCGACGCGACCTTACGTCCTAGTCGACTTGAAGTTTCTCCCGTTACATCGCTGCTTCCATCTGACTGTCTGGCTGGCCTTCCTTTCACCTTTTATAACCATTTAGTTTTTTTCGCACTGGATCGGTAACTCTTCCCAGTATTACAAATTGCTCCCATTAGTAAGAAAATTAATTTAACATCTACTCACGAAATTCGGTTTCGACTTTTTCTTTAAGCAGTTCAAAGATTTGTGAGTTCAATACCAGGCTGAAACAGTGGTGAACAAATAACTTAGAGTTAAAGGGGAATAACTCGTGACTACCAGAAGTGACTTCGCACAAGGAATGAGAATGATATATCCCAGTGATCATAATAAAGGATTCAGTTCAAAATACCTAGCACCTGAAGAAGGCCGGAGCCTATAACGACTGAAACGTCGTAGAAATGACAACAAAGATGAGGACAATAGTCCGAATAAGGTAAATAGTGTAAATACAACATCTCAGAAGTATAGAGAAATACCCATTGAACATTTATGAGATATTGCAGACTGTAATAGACTGAGTTAAACTTAGATAAAATACAAGTTCTTTATTTACAACATTGAGTTTCGTTATAAAAAAGGAATTATGGGTGTATCAGCATCAAGCTAATTTTAGGGTCCAACTTGTAATAATAATTACACAGACCTCACTAATTCCCTTGCAGCTATACCTAACAGTTGTGAACAGCTACTAAAATCTGGATGCATAGATATATGCTTACAATAACTCATATTGTGTTATAGCGGTTGCTATGTTTTTCATACCCACATTCGGTCCATGTCATTTACTCGTCTGCGATTGGGTAATAAATCAGTTCTGTTCTTGTATAGGTCAATTTAGCAATCCCAGTCGCCTTTAATCTTTCGGCTCTGAAGCAGCTCTTTCAGATATGTGTGGTGATTGGTTAATTTTTAGCCAATCACATATTTTTTTATGTAAACTCAGTTTTTCATGCGCTTGTTTTTTTGATCCGATCTCTTTCCTTATAAGCGGCTACTTTTCGCAAGTTAAGTAGTAGACCTACACGTAAGTCTCTCTACTCATACCTTACCTAACACACACACAGACACAGAACTTTTGCCTTCTCTCTGAACATTTTCACCAAGAACTTTTGAACTCTTGACCAAAATTTGTGTTACTTACAATAACATTCAAAATAATTGTATTCTTCATGTTATTCATTCTTACATGAAAATCTTTCTAACAATTATAAGAAATCTTTTCGGAGCAAGAAAAACACCTTCTTCATTTAATTGAATTTGGTCAACAAACAGTTAAAGGGGGGCAACTTTTCCCTCCTACTCTATGTATACTACTATTATATGTTTTGTTTGTTTATTGAATAAACTTTAATTTATTGGTTACAAATTGGAGTTGTTGTCTTTCTTTATTTTTCTTCAATCGTTTGTTGTACGAATCGTAAAGGACCGAAAAATCCTCTAAAGTGTTATATAATTACTTTCACTTATGTGCCACGTTCTTTCAGGATTTCGACAATCATGGGTCCCCACAACTTCCTATCTCAATCTATTTATACAAGCTAACTAGGTAAATTACTCGTTCCCTCTTCTCTAAGCTCTCTTTCTTCATTATGCATCCCAGAAATTTCAGCAGTCCCATTCTGATCTAAAGCAAAAGTGTCCTTTTCGTTCCCATTTTCCTTAAAACACCCTCGTTGCTGACATGCTCCATCCAGGGTATGCTCAGCGTCCTTTTGTTGCTTCAATTCTTCTCTTCACCTGTGAGAAAATTTTGCAGCATTTACTGCCCTATAGAAGGATTGATATTACATGATATTTCAGCACTCTTGTCATCTGTTTTCAACAAATTTTCCTGATTCTTAATATTGTGCTTACTTTCTGAATGGCATCTTTTACTATTCCAAGGCACCTTCAGATTATATATAGGCAAAATTTAGATTCTACTTTTCTTATCACTGCCCACTACCTTGCCCTCTACTCCACTACTTTGCCATTTACTTTTAGCAAATAATGCAATTTTTACTGAAATATTAGAACTATTATTTGCATGATGTAAATGTACTGTTATTGAATTTAATATAAAAATTCATTAAAAAGAAGAAATAGATTGTCAGTGATCAGGAATTAATGCAATATAAGTGCATTGTTAATGATATTTATCCTACTCCTTCACTGGAGCGAGATGTGACACAAGTCTTTTTTAAGGTGGGGACCCGACCGTGTACAGACGGGCAGAGGGACAAAAATTCCCCAGTCCCCTCAACGGCCGGTTGAGATGGCCCCGGTGACGAGCACCTGGTCCATCTCTCTGCTGCAATGGGGTGGCGCGGCCGCGGGACACTGTTCCCCGGGACCAGGCATCTTTCAGTGTGATTTTTCTCAGTTGCAACCCTGTTCTCGTGGATGGAGCTACAACTGTCTTCGAGGACAGAGACGCAACTGAGAGAAGATTTGGGTTCCTACCCGACACAAAAACGTGCCAGGTAAGTGCATTGTTAATGATACAATAGAAATGCATTGAAAATCAGGAAGAAAGGGATTGTCAGTGGTCAAGAATTAATGTAACTATTATGGATAGAATGTGGTTATTATCTGTAATAAATTAATGTAAATGCATTATGATAAACACATAGGAAGATAGGGATAATGGCCAGTCATTTAATGCAAGCATTATTAATTTCCGTTCGGGTTAATAGTAATAATAACCCGAACGGAATAGTATTATGTATAAATAAATGTATTATTAAGAAAGTGATTGCTAGTGTTTAGGAAATAATATCAATATACGAGTGTCAACTGAAAAGTTCCTAGGCTGACCAAGATACTCATGGCTGTGACTAAGTGAGGTTTATTTTTCAACATAATCCTCCTTGCGATCTACACTCTTCTTCTTATCTATGTTGCAGTGCTTCTATCCCATTTTTAGTGAAGCAGTTTTTTATCCTGTTGGTCAAAAAAGCCATCAGCAGCAGATATGATGCCATCATCAGGGCCTCTTTTAATGGGTTTCTTTTTCATACTAATTGTTGTAAATTACATCTTGAGCACTCAAACAAAAATATCTTTACTGCATAATCCATTTTCATTTCAGCAAAACATTGTAAACATATAGTCACATAGAGTCGCTTAGACTAAGTGACTATGATAGTCACTTAGTCTAAGCGAGACAACTCTTAATTTGTGCATTACAATATTTTTACCTTGACTCACATTTGTGAACTTTTAAAATGAACATTTGTAATCTATTCAAACATTGCTTGCAACTGATTTAATCTTCTTTCATCTTTATTTGTATATTTATTGAAATACACTATTATTTGTTATAACAATTTGTTGATTTTCTCAATTGAATTCAGAAATCAAAATAGATGTGACGCTGCCACAATGACGTCTGTCATATAATTCTAAATAAATTTGAATAAATTATTCAATGATTCTAGTTCAAGGGCATTTCGTTTGGACTAGTTAGAAAGGCATGCACGGTTTTTGATTGTTCATCAGGTGTTAAAATTAATTTGTTGCCAATAACTAACTTCCCATTTTGTGGGATGAATTCTCATTCAATCAGTTGTCCTGGCTTATCTCCCTTCGGATGTTTCCGTTTTCGACATTGATAAGCATTTCTCTTTTAGTTTTTGAAGAAGGAAACAATTTAAAGAAGAAAAGACCGTTAAGTTTTAGAACATTTAATATTCCTTTATTTTATCTATTCCTTCATCTTGTAATGACTTTAAAGATATATATATTAAAAAAATGCAGAAATAGGTGAGTATTCAATCGATTTTATTTTTCACAGGCGATATTTTTATTTTTATTTTTTATTTTTTTGGATGTAAATGTCGTAAAGATGAGTTTTTTATTTTTCATTTATTTCACAATATTTTTAAATACTACTGTCTTTCTTTAGCATTTAAAGTTTAAATAATTTTTTTGGCTCTAGAATTATAATTCTTTTAGGAAAAAAATATTGATAGCGAAAAATCATATTGCTAATTGAACATTTCGTTTTTTGGAGTACTAAATTTTCATCTCTAATTGATAAATAAGGTTTAGAAAATAAAATATTTATTTGCTCACTTCCAAAATAAATAAAGTATAATTTAATTATGTATTTAAATTTTTAACTATTCTCCAACAAAAATCAGTGGCCGCCGTTTGTTTAAAAAAAAACGACAGCTACTGCTTTCAATTGAAATTGAATTTTGAAAAATGAAAAGCTATATCTTCTTTTTGTCTTGACTTTAAAAAAAATCCGTAAAAAACATTTTTTAAAAATATTAAAATAAAAAATAAAAAAATCATCTTAACTCCTTTTTTAAGTTTTTTTACTTTTATCGTTATTTTTCTATTTTTTATTTTACCAGCATTTAATTAATTTTTTATTCTATTTTTTAGTTTTTTGTTGTATAAATTGTTTAAGAATAATGATGTTTTTAAATTTAAAAAAAAGTTCTTTCATCTCATCCCATTTAAAACGAAATAAATCCAGCTGCAAAAAAGAGCGATAGCATAAACCAGTGGTTCCCAACCTTTGTAGTTCATGGCCCACTTCGCACTCAAACTTTTTCTGTGGCCCATGAAATTATTGTAATGGGAAAAAATTACTTCCATTTTACCAAGAATATGTCCATATATATATATATATATATGAACATATTCTAGGTAAAATGGAAGTGATTTTTTTTGCTTTCTCTATAGTTCAGAATTTCGTTTTCATACCCTTCTTAGTCTGGTTGCAACCCAAGGATACAATTGCCCAGTCAACCCTGAATTCAATTACAGTGTAGAATTATTCCTTCAAACAAACTCACCTGATATTTTAGCTCTCTGTGAAACTAACCTTGACCCTTCTATATCCTCTTCTGAGTTTTACGTTCCTGGTTACCTTTCCCTCTTCAGGAAGGATTCCCATGTGCATGGGCTTGATGTTTATCTCCCAGGGTGATCTTTCTTGAATCCCTAGATCATTCTTTCATGTGTTTCCGTCTTTCACTTCTAAGCTCAGTTAGCTATCTTTTCTTTCTCTACCACTCTCCCTCATCTCCCGACTGTTCAGTACTTGACAGCATCTTTAATAATATCAATGAAGCTATTTTTTCTCATCCATCTGCCCATATATTTGTGTTTAGTGACTTTAATGCCCACCACGCCAAGTGGCTGGAAAACTCTGTCACCGATCTTACTGGTGTCCACACCATAAATTTTTCCATCATTCATTTCCTTATGCAAGTGGTAGATTTCCCCATGCATTTCTCGAATAACCCTAATGGAAATGACTCATTGCTAGACCTCTGCTTTACTTCCATTCCAGACTCTTGCAATGTCAAGCAGCTCTGCTCCCTCAGAAACTCTGACCATGCGGTAGTTTCCGTTAACATCTCTTTCCACTTCTACTCTATCCAAGAAACTCAGACCAGCAGAATATCCTACTGCTACCAATCGTTCCACGCTTTCCTGTGTGACATCATTTGGATCAATGCTTTTAGTCTTCTCATTGAAGACTGTGTATTTGAGCTCTCTCTTGGATTAAGGCTGGCATTGATGCTTTCATCCCAGCCAGGAAGTTTTCATTTAGATCCCATTCGTCCCCCTGGTTCTCGCCCGCTAGCTTGGCCGCCATTGCTCACCGAAATCACTTCTTCCGGCTTTATAGAAGCTACGCGTCGGACCATAACAGGTGCTTTTTTACCTCTGCTCATAATAAGTGCAAAAAGATTCTTAATGAAGCTAAGATGTTGTTTGCTGCCAGAATGAAGCAGCACATAGCATCCCGTAAGTTCGGCACCAAAGACTCTGTAAAAATGTGCTTAACAACAGTAAACCCTCAATACCCCCTCTAATCAATGAATTTGAGGTCCTCACCTCTTCAACGAACAAGGCAGAGTGCTTTGCTTGCAGATTCTCCACAAATGCAACACTGGATTTGTTTAGAGTATCTACACCTGACTTCCCACCTAGAACTGAGGCCCAACTGAATGACGGCCACATTACTCCTCGCTGGTCTCTAACATAATTTTAATAAAGTGAGCGCAGGTGACGGAATCCCAATCATAGTTTTGAAGAAATGTGCTCCTGAACTCTCCTCTGTCCTCTCTAAACTCTACAACTACTGTCTGTCTGCTTCCTGCTTTCCTGCCTGTTGGAAATCTCCTCTGTAGTTCCTATATTTAAGAATACTGGAGAATCCTTGGATCCCGCTAATTACCACCCTGTCAGCCTCCTACTGATCTTTGGCAAACTGTTCAAAGCTATTATCAACACCGAGATGGTTTAGCATCTCACAGCCCACAGACTCTCCTCAGGCAAACAGTATGGTTTCTGCTTCACCGGGTCTACTGCTGATATGCTAATAACCATCACTGAGTATATATACCAGGCTTTTGACAAGAATGGCGAAGCTCGAGCTGTTGCCTTAGATATTTCCAAAGCATTTGACAGAGTCTGGCATACTGGCCTTCTACGCAAGCTGCAGAGCTATGGTATAACTAGACAATTGTTTGACCTAATCCAGTCATTTCCCTCAAATTGCACAGTGAAGGTAGTATTGAATGGACATGCCTCCCAGTACTACCATACGAATGCAGGTGTCTCTCAAGGCTCTGTTCTAGGTCCTATGCTTTTTCTGATCTACATTAACAATCTCCCTGATGTAATAAGATTCCAAGTAGGCATATACACTGATGATACCACCATTTGCTCTCACCTCACTCAAAAATCTACTGAGGTTGACAAAGCTAACCTCACTGCCGAGCTTGAGAAGGACCTATGGTGGACTGGGGTAAGAAATGGCTCATAAATTATAATGCTTCCAAAATGAAACTGCTATCAATTAACCATCATAGATAATTGCTCCTATCCCCATTAGCATGGATCAGGCTAGCCTCCCTGAGAGAAAAACACTATGCCTACTTGGCCTAACACACTCAGCAGACCTCAAGTGGAATGACTATATTGAATCCATAGCTAAATCCATGACTATATTGAATCCATAGCTAAGAAGGTCAGTTCATTGTGCAGAGCCAGGAAGTTTTTCCCATCTGAATCGATCCTGCACAGATATAAATCTACCATCCGCCCATGTATTGAATACTGCTGCCACATCTAATTGGGTACCCCTGCTATTCACTTTGGGGTTCTTGACAAAATCCAATGGAGAATCTGTAATGGGATCGATACCGACTTGGCAGCTTGGCTGCAGTCGCTCTCTCACTGGTTTGACGTGGCTTCCCTGTGCCTCTTCTACAAATACTTTCATGGCTTCTGCTCCAATGAACTTAACTCATTGGTGCCCCCTAGGTATGAATTTACATAAGCTATTAGACTAGCAACTAGGTCCCACCCTTTTACAGTGAAACTGATAAAATGTAACCGCAATTTCTACTCTAACAGCTTCTTTTCTCTCACTCTCCTCTTACGAAATTCCCTTCCATATACTTGCTTCCCTGACAGCTACAGTCTCCAGGAATTTAAATGTAAGGTCAATGGACATCTCCTATCTCACTAACTCACATCCTTTCTCTCAAGCTCTTTTCTTCACCCACTCTGCTAGTATTCTCATTCATCTATTACCCTTCTCCTGATCTCCCCTATAACTAATCCTGTATCTAATCACTTTCCCTTATGTAACCCCCTGCGCAACAGTGGCACTAAAACTGCTTTGCTTGGGGGTGACATGATTAAAAAAAAATACCTGCATATCCACCAAAAATAATGGCTTTCTAGTAAAAATATGGGAGTTTTTATTTGATAAAAAAAACTACAACAAATGTTTCAGGTAATATTTAATCTATATGGGCACAAAACAGACATACAACAAGCCAAGTTTTAAAAAAACAAAAAAATTATTGTTAACACCAAAAATGAATTAAGTACATTGTGTGCAAAATGAGGATCAGTAACATGTAAGTAAATTATCAATGAATGTGAAATATGTCTTTTTACAATAAAAATTATAATACTACATAAAGTCCTCAGGAAAAAAAATATTACATAAAATAAGAAAATACTTCTCAAAATTGTTTTCAAAAATTGGTACAATTTTCGAAGCGAAGTTCATGATAACAGCGAATAATAGAACAAGCACACCAGCCAAAGACATTCCTTTCAGTTCTTGTCTGGGGGGGTTGTCAAGTTTTGTTGTTTTTTTTTCTTTCTGAACCAGAGTGACCTGGGTTCTTGCAGCAATTGTTCATCAACTTCAAATTAAATCCAAAGCTCCCCACTTAAATAACCTACAGGTAGTCTCCAAATTCACTTTTCGGAATTTGGAGAGAAACCTTTTGGTTAAAACATTCTGGATAAAACATAAATGCAGCTGAAAAAATAAATATTTTTAAAGTTCAAAAATAAAGCAAGAGCCTAACGGTATCTGCTTCCTCTCTGAAAGGCAGACAATACATGCTGAAGCAGCTTTAATTTCTCATATTAAGAAAAAAAAATGTGTGTGTGTATGTATATATATATATATATATATATATATATATATATATATATATATAAGAAGTAATGACAGCTTGCTAATCCACAAGAAATTCATATTAGCCAGTTTTAATCCTGGATAGAAATGATTGGTGGAGGTATTTTACTTCGTCTTTCTTTCTATCTTTCTCCCCACTTTTCATCTTTCCCTCTCCCAGTTACCAGGGCAAATATGTTTATAAGCAAGTTTTCTTCTTTTTTTTTTTAATGCCTGATAAAACCATTCTGGTAGAAACCATGGTAGGATAAAGCTCACTATTTTCAATATTTTAGTTTTTATAAGATAACAGTACATATTTTACATATCAAGAACAATAATGGGGGCAAAAATGTATGACAAAGTGAAAAAAGTTTTTGTGCAATGTGTTCGATGAAGTTCTAAAGGATGATACATGTCACACAAAAACTTTTTCCACTTTGTCATACATTTTTCCCAACACACACATATATATATATATGAGCTGTGATACAGCGAAACAGATCTGTCTTACTATTTACATGCTCACACCCTGATTGAGCACTCTGGAAGAATGGTAGACTTTGAAAAAACAGTAGCTACACTAGCATCTATGCATCGCTCAGTCAGTAATGAATTAGAGCACTTTAACTACTAGCACATGATACATCATACACTAAAAGTCTACCTCCTTTTACCAAGCACCCATAGCTCAGATGTAGAATGGCCGACTGATGCCAATTCGGTCGGGTTTCAATCCTGGGTCAAAATAATCAGATGTCTAACCATACTGATGAGCTGTGATACAGCAAAATAGATCTGTCTGCAGATGACTATATATATATATATATATATATATATATATATATATATATATTTGTATTTAGGCACCAAATTTTCTTTTAGACATGGCAGATTAAATGAATTGCAAACATTGTGTCTGCTTATTTTTAATAAAATCCGTTCATACTCATGAATAATCTTTCACGTATTATAATTGAAAGATGTCAGAAATGAGCTGTAACATTGACAGATGTTATTATCATTCATTTCTCAAGATAGCCAAGTACTTTCGATCTCTTTCCGAGATCATCTTCAGGGTGTGTGTGTGTGTGTGTGTGTGTGTGTGTATAAAAGAAAGTGCAGGGCAGCAAGTGCGATGAAATATGAGAATGAAACATGGAGGAGGAAAAAAAATTTGGTATCTTTTTAATTTTGTATTGTTTTTCATTGGTTTGTTGAACTTCACATGCATTTGTCTTGTAAAGCAGTGTTTGAGTGTATAATTCATGTGTTTATGTATATCATAATTCTAGTTTGCCTATGTGGGATTATAATGTGTATTTGTGTGTATTTAAAATCAAAAACTGCTATTTGATATTAATCAGGAGGCTGTGGTTGAAGCCATGGTGATTTTATTGAATAATTTTACTCTTTAGTATTTCAAGATATTTTTATGCAATTTTGGTAGCTATATCTGATAAAAGATGTGAGTGTTATTTTTGTTTCTGCATAATTTAGATGACAATTCATCCATTGCACTCTGTGTGTGTGTGTGTGTGTGTATATATATATATATATATATATAAACCATCTGCAGACAAGCCTGTTTTACTGTATCACAGCCTTTCAGTGCAGCTAGATTAACTGTTTTACCTCAAGCTGGGACTGAAACCTGAGTGATTTGGCAGCAGTCGGATATTCACCCACCAGGCCATAGGCGCAATGTCAGAGAAAGGCCGATTTCATAGTGTGTAATGTATTTTTATAATATGTAAACAATGCTAGCAGCGACAGTGTTCTATCCAATAACTGCTTCGAACGGGTCTTTTACACAATAACCAGAGAACATTTGGGCAGCAACCTATCTTTTAAACATCTTTTTTAATCATGGCAGACAAGGAAAATTTAATTAATTTTCATTTAGTTTTTCCAGTGTTCTTACATTTTTTTTGTTTAGTGAGAGTACAAAAATTCTCCATAATTTTCATTGTCCCAAATGCTTTTTGGACACTTTTTTTTTAGATTTTAGGGGTTCAAGTGAGCGTCTTTCTATTTTTAAAATATTTTAAAACTTCATTTCCAGGTTGATAGTTGGAGAGAGATGTTTGATATACAGGGCTTCTTTTATAACAAGATTTGTCCATTAATGTGATTTATATAGAATTTTAGTGTTTTCAACTAGAATTTTTCTGTGTAAACTGTGGATAGATAGATGTTTTACATCACACTTTGATCTGATAAGAGACCTCTGAGGTATTTACTTAAGGAGATGGTCGTATGTCTGATATAATTGATTTGTAACAAGAAACAGTCATGTACTGGGCAGTGAAATTCATATAAAAGACATAAAAAGACAATGACTAAAAGAGTGAAACTCTTGTATCCTAATTATACCTGCTAGTATGATTAAATTATTTTCTTTGATCCTTCCACCCCAATCTCTCGGCATTTAATTCGACATACTTATCATTCTTAAAATAAATTTCTCAACAGCATGATTATTTTGTTTCACATTTATAAATTTTACTAACAGAATCTTTGTTGACTGGTTGATTATATTTAGTGGCATATCAACCTCTATGGGTTATTTAATGCCGAAATCTAAATATTTTGAACAACAATTTTATGACTTCAGCTAAAGATTAAATGAATTTCTGGTCATTTTGCTTTAAATATGTATTGTTGGTTGATTTTGTTTAGTGGCATATCAACCTCTATGGGTTATTTAATGCCGAAATCTAAATATTTTGAACAACAATTTTATGACTTCAGCTAAAGATTAAATGAATTTCTGGTCATTTTGCTTTAAATACTTATTGTTGGTTGAGTTTGTTTAGTGGCATATCAACCTCTATGGGTTATTTAATGCCGAAATCTAAATATTTTGAACAACAATTTTATGACTTCAGCTAAAGATTAAATGAATTTCTGGTCATTTTGCTTTAAATACTTATTGTTGGTTGAGTTTGTTTAGTGGCATATCAACCTCTATGGGTTATTTAATGCCGAAATCTAAATATTTTGAACAACAATTTTATGACTTCAGCTAAAGATTAAATGAATTTCTGGTCATTTTGCTTTAAATACTTATTGTTGGTTGAGTTTGTTTAGTGGCATATCAACCTCTATGGGTTATTTAATGCTGAAATCTAAATATTTTGTATACAATTTTATTTTATTTTATTTTTGGAGATAATACTGGTTTATTGATACACGTCTTACTGATTAGGCTGGGGGAAGTAAAGGTGGATTTATACTCGTTCCTGAGGGTATTTGCACATAAGTGAATATAACAAACCCAAATGCAATTGGAACTTGGCTCTCCAATTAACAATTCTGAGCTATTATTCATTGCACAACCCACACATCCAAGCTTAGAGTACCTAGTATTCCCAAGCAGACATCCATCTAGGTACTGACCAGACTTGACATTTCTTATCTTTGATAATCGTTGACTATTCCAGATGGCATTTATATTTGGTACAAAATAAGATATAAGGATGTGTTAGTTACAAATAAATTGTAAAGCTTCATTAGCAAAAGAAAACCCCACTAAAGAAATATACAAATACATTTAACAAATTCTTTATTTACATTATTCAGACTGTTATTCTCATCTTTATTGTCATATTCATGATGTTTTGGTCGTTGTACGCTCCAATTTTCTTCAGGTGTCTGGACCTTTGAACTGAACCATTATTTTGTCCACTGGGGTAGATTGTTTTCATTCCATGAGTCATACCACTTCCAGGTGTCTTAGTTATTTCCCTTTAACTCAAATCTAAGTTTTTGTTTACCAATATTGTAACCAGGTATTGAACTCACAACTCCTGGGTTAAGTCACTGGATTCAAACAATGTTTTTATCCACTGAGCCATGTATCCTACAATGTAAATACCTCATCTCAGAAATGTAGACAAATTCATTAATTGTGACCAAGCATCAAGATCGTCATCATCTTCATCTATTTCCATTTCTCTTTCCTGGTGGTGATGGGGATGGCTGTTAGTCAAAGAGTTTGACGAGGCCATGTGCAGAAATTTTATTTTGGTGGACAACTCGTCAACTGAGAAGGTCAAATACTTGGCTAGAAGTCTCTCTTGCAGCTCAAAAGGAGATTGAGATAGGTGAGATCTGGTAAACCTGATTGCACTGTGCTGTTGAATGCGGGGTCTGTCTAAGTCTGATCCTTCTTCTTTGATTTTACCACCATGGGTGGCTCTACAGGAGTTGGAACTCCAGACAGCTTCATTCCTAGTCATGGGAGACGGCATACTAGTCTCAGTCAGTCAGTAAAGTGCCATATGTGATACACACTTGAGTGATCATGTCTCTCAAGACATGATCACCCAAGTAGATTACTTTTACTTTCTGTGGTAGACTGGTTGCCGACCAAGACTATAGAACCCAATCTGTCCTGTTATTTAACCCATAACTGGAGTCGTAGAGCTCTACATTTAGTAATTTTCAGTCTGTGGAGGTTTGGAAAGAAGCTCAGCAGCTGCATAAGAACATACTCTTGTAAATATGATGTAAAAGTAAACATGATGGGGTTTTAATGCCACTCCTTGCCACCATCCATTTTTCTTATTGTCCCCTTTTTCCTAGGGGCAGTACTGCTCACATTTTGAATCCAGCATTAAGATAACCATAATTAAAGCAATTTATTTAAAATTACTATTTGTTGAATATGCATTTAATAATGTACCACATGTCTCTTTCATACCTGTAATTGTTTTCTCTTTTGGGTGATTTCTGTATTTAACTTCAGATTTACCATTGATTTTATTCTCCTAAATCTTTATTTGTAAACAGCTTGAAAATTAATGAAACACTCATGATGAATTTCTCTTTGTTATGCATGTTATATGTCTTTACCACTGAACTGCTTAGCAGAGATTCAAATACCTTTTCCAAGGGTATTTGCGCACAAGGAATTCAAACTTGGCAACCCGATTTCTCTTTCCAAACCAATATCCTCTACACCACAACACACTACTAGTCTCGGTTATTCCAAATCTGTATGTAAATAGTATAAATATATACTTTTTGTTTGAATTTTCCTTCAGCAACATTGACACTAGAGACAAAGTAAACAGGTCTCAAAATTAATATTGTAGGGGCAATAGAACATTAACTTGGGAGTTCTAGCTAGAATTTCAAGAACAATATCAGATTAAAACAAAATTTTTAATTAAAATTATTATACAAAGTTTCCCCCCAAAATTGACATAATTTAAAATGTGAATATCTGAGTAACTACATGTTCCAGACAAACAAAATTAAATAGGCTTCATGTTGAAGAATAAAAGATTTACCAATATTCAAAGAAGATATTCAAAGGGATATAGATTTTATAACCAATTTCACAAAGCTTTGCAAATGTTCAATATGTGCACCACCAGTAGCCTGACACATGAAGTCAGTTTTCCAGCATGTTTGCTACAGCATGTTTGGCAGGAGCATTTTCCAGCACCTCAGTGATTCTCTGCTTAAGATCCTCTAAGCTTGTAGGAAGAGGGGAGATATAGATCTATCCTTTCACATAACCCCATAGAAAAAAATCACAAACCATCAAGTCAGGTGAACGTAGTATCCATTTCAACAGCAAATTATCATTATCACAATATGCACAATCCATATTCCTGCTTGAACAATGTTAACCAAGACATGCTACATTGCATTTGGCAGGAGCTGGACTACCAACTTGACATCGATTTATGACTGACTAGGCAGAAGATTTTCTTATAGTAGGTTGCCATTTTTTTCTGCTATAGATTGGTTGCCAATCAAGGCTATAAGACCTGGTCTATACTGCTATTCAACATCTAGCTGGGAGGAGAAGAGATGGATTCATATCTTCCCCAAGAGTATTTGCACATAAGTGATTGTAATGAACCTGACTGGAATTTGTACTTGGCCCTCTGATTTCTTATTCCAAGCCATTATCCATTACACGACCTACACATCTGCCATACTACTTGTATTAAAAACAAGTATACATTTAAAGATTGAATGCTAATGATAAAATCAACTGTTGTCTTATTAGGAAACATTTGGCATTCATTGACTGAGCAGCTACTATTACTTTCAGTTGAAATTTATAAAATCTTTCTTTAAAAACAATTTTTCAGGAAAATAGGTTTCTCAAGTTCAGTAGATGTTATCATTCTTTCCAATAGTAATGAGGATCTTATTCCTCACCTTTTATTTGAAGTAGTATGGAATGTCAATGCATTGAAAATAATAGCTATTTCTCAAACTACAAATTATGATAATGGTATTTCGATTTAGGTGTGGTTTCTCAAGTTCAGTAGCTGTTATCACTCTTTCCCGTATTGACTGAGGTTTCCTTCCTAACCTTTTATTTGAAGTGTTGTGAACTATTTTTTAAAATCATTTTAATATTGTTTTCATTCTGCCACCAACAGCTACAAATCATGATAAAGTTAGATAACATTTTATTTGGGGATGGTTTAAGATTTTTCTTTTACAACTGACTTTTTTTCAAGACTGTTCCAGGATGGTGGCAGAAAATGTTAGTCTGAAGTTCTGATTACAAATCTCTTTATTACTGCATAGGTATGAGTATTTAGACTATAAAAAAGTAACAGCAGTTTTACAAACTTGCTTTGGTATTTTATTATTCCTCTTCTTTTGTCTGATGAATTGGAATTTTCTCTCAGTTTGCATATAAAAAAGATGTCGAAACTGTTTCTGCTTTCAGATGTTTTTTCTTGGAGAATAAAGAGTCACAACAATTTTGAGTGTTCACAATGACAAGCTAACCTCAGGCAAGAACCAAACTTCGTTCCTCCTGGGAGAACAGCCTTGCACTGTTTGCAACCTTCATCAGTTGGTCACCAAGAAACTTAGATTCACGCCAAGTTCTTCATCTTGCATCCTCAGCAGCCATCTTGGCCTATTTTAATCATTTTGTCTATTTTTTTTACAGATACTCATATTTCATGACATAAATAGCTCACTGCATAAGACCTTTCATAAACTTGTTCCAAGAGAGTTTAAATGTAAAACTTAATGAGCATAAAACAAAGACAGTGGTTCCCAGAAGTTTTCTAGCCACTGTTTCCTTGACTCCCAGCCCACATCCCTAGCACACATATAAAAACACTTGGCATCAGTTATCATACAATTTAGAACAGCTAATCTAACACTGCAAATACACAGATGTATTTCACAATAAACAACTTAGCCAAATAATCCAATTTATTTGGCTGGTTTGGGGAAATTTCCAGTTTTAATCGAATAGATGTGCTTGGTGCATTAGACTGGAAGGTATCAAAAAGTCTTAGAGCCCTGCATTTAGTAATTTTCAGTCTGTGGAGGTTTGGAAAGAAGCTCAGCAGCTGCATGAGAACATACTCTTGTAAATATGATGTAAAAGTAAACATGATGGGGTTTTAATGCCACTCCTTGCCACCATCCATTTTTCTTACTGTCCCCTTTTTCCTAGGGGCAGTACTGCTCACATTTTGAATCCAGCATTAAGATAACCATAATTAAAGCAATTTATTTAAAATTACTATTTGTTGAATATGCATTTAATAATGTACCACATGTCTCTTTCATACCTGTAATTGTTTTCTCTTTTGAGTGATTTCTGTATTTAACTTCAGATTTATCATTGATTTTATTCTCCTAAATCTTTATTTGTAAACAGCTTGAAAATTAATGAAACACTCATTATGAATTTCTCTTTGTTATGCATGTTATATGTCTTTACCACTGAACTGCTTAGCAGAAATTCAAATACATTGACTTGGTTACAAAAATAAGTATAAAAATACAATTAAAGGTATATACAGTGACTTTGTGGACTTGTATTTTATTTTCTTGTTACTACAGTTTCAAGGATACATTCCAACTGATGAGGAAATGTTTAGGATGTGGTAAAGTTAAGTAGAATGAAAAAAATAAACTTCATCATGTAGAACACAGGGCAAATTTTGAGACTTATTTCAGGAAAGAAAAAATTTATTTTTGATGACTGGAATTTTAAAAAATTTCCTCTTTGATGACTGGAATTACAGTTCTTATAATTTCTTGAAATTGACATGTAAAATCATTTAAGTTAATTACTATTGACACCAGCTGAGAGATGAAATCTTCTCTGTTCTTGTGATTATGTTTAAATTATACATCAAAAAGAATTTATATAAAAAAGATTCATTAAAAAGAATTTAAAAAGGATGGATTAATTTTTTATAAAGGCTGCATTAAAAAGAATTTATTTAAAAGATGAAAAGAATTGGTATGATTTTCAAATGTTAAGTCAATTTTTTATATGCAAATAGAAGAAGCTGAACTGGAGAAATTTTTTTAAAAAAGTAATTTTTAAGATATGGAAACTGAAGACAAATCCAAGTGTGAAGATAATGTTAAACTGTCCGAGAATTCTCATCAAAGACATAAAATGAAAACACGTTTTAAAGAAAAACATTTTTACTGTGAGGAGTGTCATTGTAACTTTTCTGATCGCACAAACTTAGAATATCATCAGAGCATTCACAAGAGTCAGAAACCTTTCCACTGTGAAATTTGTAGATTACTCTTCTCAAAGAAATTGCAACTGCAAAAGCATGTGCATAAGCACAGCATTCATAAAAAGTATCAGTGTGTGGTTTGTTTGTCAAGATTTTCAAGCAGTTCCCATTTAAAGAGACACATGCAAATACACACTGGAGAAAAACCATTCCATTGTGAGGCTTGTGGTGCTACATTTTCACAGAATTCTGATCTCAAATTGCATGCCCGCAAACACAACAAAGCAAAACATTTTGACTGTAAGATATGTAAGTTGGAATTTTTAAGAAGTTCTGAACTTAAGATTCATACACAGACACATGCCACTCAAAAATCATTCAAATGTGAGGATTGTGGTGCAAGATTTTCTAAGAATGCCCATCTTAAAAGACATGAACGAAAACATACTGGAGAAAAACCTTTTCACTGTGAGACCTGTGGGTCGAATTTTGCAGAAAATTACCAGCTTAAGCGACATATGCGGAAACACACTGGTGAAAAACAATTTAACTGTAATATCTGTGGATCGAAATTTCTTGAAAAATTATACCTCAAAAGACATATACAAAGACATACTACTGAAAAGCCATTCCAATGTGACATCTGCAGCTCAAAGTTTTCACAAAAAGCTTACCTTAAAAGCCACATGCAAATCCACACTGGGGAAAAACCTTACCAGTGTGAAATGTGTGGAGCCAAATTTTTACGAAATGAACATCTGAAGGGTCACATGCGAACACACACTGGTGAAAAATCTTTCCAGTGTAATCTTTGTGAATCCAAATTTTCGAATAGCTCAAATCTTAAAACTCACATGCGGACACACACTGGAGAAAAACCCTTTCACTGTGATGTTTGCAGCTCAGACTTTTCTCATAATTCAAGTCTTAAGAAGCATACACTAACACATTTAAGGAAAAACCATCCACTCTAAAATTGTTGGAAAAAAATCAGGTAGGTAACTCAGAAAAACACTACATTTTTTCCATTTTTAAAAAAGTTCTTTTGCAACTTTAAAGAAAGAATTCATTTGAACCTTTAAAAAATTTTGAAAAAAACAAACACTTTCTTTGCAGAATACATTTAACATGATCCATTGTGTCCTATTGCAAAAAAGAAAAATATTCAGTGTTCATAATTAATTGCATTTTATTAGAAAAGAAATAAAAAATGTAATTTAAAATTATTTAATTAATATTAACATGTAATCACTTTCATCTTCAATGACTATAGCCCAACAAGAAGGCAAATTTTGAAAAAAAAATGTAAAACTGTTTTAACATCATCTTTATTATTGACAGCTGTCCATTTATGAAATGTGTTATTGGTCAAAACAAATTAAAAATCTGTAGGTACTAAATCTGCTATTCATGAAAGATTTGGAAGAACCTCCCATCTTAGTATTCATATTTTTTGAGGGAGGAAGGTTGTTTTGTAGGCTGTTCTGGAGAAAAATACCTTTTCTGTTTACCAAAGCAGAGAACTTTCAAAATTAGTTGCTTACCTGATTAAGTTGCCATCAATAAACAGTGATGTTCCATGTGTCATAGAAAGCCTAAGGCTTCTGTAGATGGAGTCCTGGTTTTGGTGTTGGCACTGGTTTTTCATTTTGTGATAAATACTGTCCTTTGCATTTTCTGCAAAACCCATTTTTCATCATCTTTAGAAATGCAGTACAGAAATAAAAGCCTGGCATTCCTATTTTAAATATTGCTGCAGATGGCACAATTTTATTTTTGATTCTTCAGTGAAAATTTGCTAAAAACGGGAATTTTTGTGGGTTTTTCTAATTAAACTCCCAAATGTACTAGACACACTGCCAGATAGAAGAGATGGTAAACTGCAGTTTTCTCCAGTTCAACCTTGGATTACATTATTTGGTTAACTTATAATTCATAGTGATAAAATACGTTATTACCTTCTGAGCACCCTAATGTAACCAAATTTGTATGGCTTGTATATCGTTCCTATACAATGTTATTTTACAAGATGTTATATTTTAACCTATTAATTATGAATAACATAAATTAATGGGTGAAGAATAGTTGATTCTCAAGTAACATTATACAAAACTTATACCATAAAATATATTTGATCAGCATAAGATTATATACCTAAATTTTGTTAATAGCCAGCCTTCCACATTTTTAGAGGGTTTGTGATGCTATTGAACCCCCAGCAAAAGGAGAAAAGCTAGAAAAAATTTGATTTATTTATAATTATTTTTATTGCATAAATCTTTTACAGCATTGTTGTCTAGCTGTGCTGGCCCATTTGGAAGAGGCTAGGAGATTAACACTTTCAATGCTGCATTGTTATAGCATTGTTGTTCGGCTATGCTAAGTTATTTTGATAAGAATGTGAAATTGCTATTCACTGGAAATAAATGACTATAAAGATACTGCAATTTTTTGTCGGTGCTGGCACGTTGGTCTTGATTGGTTACTCTACAGACTATGCTAAATTGTGCTCCCAATTCACACTACATTGAAATTATGTCACCAATATTGTTGTATGTCACAAAATAGCTTATATACTGTCTATATGTCCATGCTGGTTTGGAAATAGCATTAACCACTAGTTTGTCTATTACACATGCTTGGGACTGATATTTCAGTGTCTTAAAAATTTATATGTTGATAACAGGCAATGTATATTTTATAAAGATGGATGTCTTGAAGATATATATAGTAATTTTGTTATTACAATGAAAAGCATAATATCACTGCACAAAAATTTTCATGTTTCAGAACAAAACTGTTCATCTTCAGGTGATATGTTAAAATAAATAATGAAAATGATTTATTTTGAAAATATAAGATGAATTCATGGTTATTTAGAAAATTTGCGAGTGTTAGTTAAAGAAAACAGTGGGTTTTTAGTCTACATGTTCTTTCACTTTTTTGTAATATATATATATATATATATATATATATATATATATATATATATATATATTTTGACAGCAGACAATGTAAGCTTTGTAAAGACAGAAGTACATCCTAGAAATGTCAATATACATTAACTAAAGGCAAGGTAAGTTCTATAATGACACAAGTACAGCTTGAGAATTTATATGTACATAGAACATACATGTATATATATTGACAGCAGGCAATGTAAGCTTTGTAAAAATACAGAAAAAAGTACATCCTGAAAATGTACATGAGCACAGAGAGCAAGCTATATAAGTTTTATAATCATGCATAAGTACATTTTAAAAATGTATATATATATATATATATATATATATATATATACATTAATAGCAGGTGATGTAAGCTTTGTAAAGATGTATAATTATATATATATATATATATATATACTTTTTTCTCAAAGCGCAAAACTCTCTATCCCCAGTAAATAAAAATAACAGCCTTTATTAACTGAGTGATTTTTCTGATTGACCATGCCAGACATGCTTATAGCAGTTCTTTCTATGCCAACAAATCTGTAATTTAAACCTGACATCATTCAATTATTTTTGTAAAATAAATACTGGCAAAATTAATGAAGTTTAAAAAATGAATGAATTTCAAAATATTCCATACTTTTTATTTAATAAAGAGTAATTGGCGAAGATGGACTTTTATGTCCACAAAAAAATTGGAGAATCAAAAGGACGGTTTTAACTACCTTCACTCTTTAGCAAAGTTCATTGCTTTAATCCTGTAACATGGTCATGGGTTATCTGATATTGATGCTCTTTGTTTCATTGATCACGACCGTGTTCCAGGGTTAAAAAGCAATAATTAGAATTGTAATAATAGCTAAACCTGATGAAAGTGAATTTATGCATTGTTTTTGTTCTTGAGAATTTGCAACAAAAATATTAAACCTATTTATTTATTAAATTGTTTATTTACAAGAATAGTTTTATATATACATTCTAAAACCTAATTGTATTAAAACTAAAGCAAAACAATATTTATCAATTTATAAAGAAATAAATATGAAAACAATTTTTAAATTTATGAACATTTATTAACATATGTGAACCAACTGTAAGGAAGTCATTACTACTTACCATTTTATGTTTGAATCAATTGGCTATTATTCAATGTTTTGCCAACCATTCCAATTAGCAATCTAAAAGTGTAAATAATCTAGTATTTGTTATTTTTTTTATCAATTCTGAAGAACAAAAAATGTATAAATTCACTTTCATATGTTAAAATAAAGTAAAAAACAAAATAGTAAATCTGTCTCAATTTAACAAGATTTACTTTTATTAAAGCTTCTTCAGAGATTGAGTTAAAAATTAAAATTTTTATCAGAGATCGAGTTAGAAATTAAGATATTTTACAAAGAGTATATTGTAATGTTTTGATATGGGGTTGATTCATATTGGTCAGATATTTGTCACATGTATTAAAGCAATAGCTAATTTTAAATGTATGCATGTGGAATATTTTATATGTGTGTATAGAAATGCTTGTCTGTTAATATGTGTGCATATTAATACACATGTCAAATGTATTAAAACAATAGATTGTTATTTTAATATATACATGAGAAATCTTTTGGATGGTAATGTATATGTTAGCTGGTAACGTTCATTAATATAAATGTATATGTGTATGGGCGCATGGCTAAGTAGTTAGAATGTTCACTTTCTAACCATGAAGCCCAGGTTTGAATCTCACCATGGTTAATTTGTCAAGGTGTCTTCTTAATGTTATTGATTTTGAGGTGGGGATCCCATCATTTTGGAAAGTGCCTGAAGACCATACCACAGGTTGACCTGTGTTTTGTGATTGAAACTGGGTAGACAGCTTCTTTTGAAATGTCGTCGATTGTTGGGCTAGCTCAAAGTCACAAGTTATCATGACTGTGGGTTTGAGCATCCTGACCTTGTTCAGATTGTTGTTTACGCTAGATAATATGCTCTCTCCCAGAAACTAACTATGGTCTGCTAAGCATAGTTGTAGTATAAACCATAGGTGAGCTCTGTAAGTATTAAATAAACACAAGTGTTCCTGTGCATGTGTCTACAATGGGGATTAGCTAGCTGCCCTGGTACATGGGTATCCTTGGATATGAGTGGCCAGTCATTATATGTGTATGGATGTGTATGTTGGTCAGTAACATTAGTTAATATATATATATGTCTGTGTGTGTGTGAATGGGGTATCTATAGACATTTCTGAATGAAGCATTGTAAGATGTCGTGAACACACACACACACATATATATATATATATATATTATTTATATTAATACGTATATACATAACTGGAGGGAAGAGATGGATTAATACGTTTCCCAAAGGTATTTGCATGTAAGTGAATGAAAAGAGTTCAACTGGAACTTGAACTTGGTTCCCTGCTTTCTCGTTCTGAGATGATATCCACTGCACCACAACGTACAGGTTTAAATTCTAATCATTGCTTTTTAAACTGATAAACATTTCCAAGGAGTGAAAATAATAGCAATGTCAAGAGAAAAAAAAAACATCCTTTTGATACTCTATTTTTAGAAATTTTTTTTTTGTTTTTGTTTGTTGGCAGGAAGGTTAAAGATTGCCGATACTTTACTGGATTTTTAAAAATGTGACTTAAATTTTATACTTTGTAATTGAAAATCAAGTTTCTTTACTGCTGGTATCTGTTTCCTTGTCAACACAGTCTCAAAAGAATTTTACTATAAGTGTTTAAATATTTACATTATTTGGACTATTGTCCTCATTTTTATTGGCATATTCACAATGTTTCAGATGTAGTCTGCTGCTACCTTCTGCAGGTGATTAGAATTTTGTACCAAACCCTTTATTTAGATCATTGGGTTAGATTGTTCTCATTCCATGAATCATGCTACTTCTGGTTGTTTAAGTTATCTCCATTTAACTCAACTCTCTAAGGATACATTGCCCAGTGGATAAAAGCATTGGTTGGATCCAGTGACTTGATCCAAAGAGTTGTGAGACAGCAGTAGAGAATAAAAATACTTAGTTGAGTTAAATGATGATAGCTGAAACATCTGAAAGTGACATGATCGAAATAAAGGATTTGGTTGAAAATTCCAATCACCTGAAGAAGGTCAGCATGTACAACAGCTGAAATATCATGAATATGACAACAAAGATGAGAACAACAGTTCAAATAATGTAGATACCTCATCTCAGAAATATAGACAAATAAATGTTCAAATACTTTATGCATTTTTTGTCATTATCTTCTCTTAGTATTTTGCATGAAATAGGTATATTGAAGGTTTGTAAAAATGTTTTCTATGTATATTTCTTCTTCAGGTAAATATTGGGTGCTACAGGTTCTTAGTACTCTTAAATAGAATTTTATAATTATTCCAGATTTTATCCTGTGGTTGTTGTGAGGTCATTTTTTTCATCACTGTAGCAGAATAAAATTTAGAATAATTATAGGGTTTTATTTAAGAACATTTTTATCTAGAAAAAAACCTCCAATATTCTTATTATTTCATGCATAATGTTAAGAGAAAGGCATACAAAATCTACAATTACAAAACAGATGATATTTTTTTTATTTACCAAACTTTTATTTTTTTAAAGTTAAATGGCTGCCAAAAGTGAATTCTAATTTTATTGATGTCAACTCCATAAAACCATGATAATTGAGTGGCACATGTTAAAGATTTTGGCATTGTTTTGGCAGAATGCAGAACATTTTACCTAGATCAATTTCCTTGTGCAAAAATATAAACTAAGCAATGAACCCAAAAATAGTGGAATTTTATTTTGAGTACAATGATTTTTAATTTTAATTTTGGTAATATCTGATGAAAAATAAGACTAAATTTTCTGTATGCAAAAAATATCGTTCATTAATTTCTAAATTCTGTTAACATTTGTCAAATGGAGGGTATATGGTTTTGGGTGAGTTTTCAAGCATTTGATCTTCATCCTTTGAGGGTGTAAAGGATTTTATCTTTTACCTAGTAGGTCAGGTGTTTATATAACTTCCTTAAAAAGGTGCTACAAAAATTGGGGAGTTCAAGTCCTGAGCTAGGTAGTTAAGTACAGACTTAGATTCTGTGGAAGCAGAAGAAGCAATAACTGAGCAGTACTAAATAAAGAACAAGAAAAAAATATTAAAGTATTTCTTGATAATAATGTAGAAAGTTCAACATCAAAAATATTTATTTCTAAGATTTAACAGATTTAGTTCTTGATGAAAAAAAAAACAAACTAAGCATAAAAAAGATGTAATGATTTGAATAACCCAGCATCAAGGATTCTCAACCTTTTTCTGTTTCATCGGCTGCTTTCACATTGAAAAATCTTCCACAGCTCATCTGCATAGTAAATATTCAATAAATATTCAATAAATATTCAATAAATCTTCAATAAATATTCAATAAATCTTCAATAAATATTCAATAAATATTCAATAAATCTTCCACAGCTCACCTGCATAGTAAATATTCAAAAGCACACCAAAAATCCTGTCTATATTTCTGAGATAAGGCATTGTAACTGTTTACTTTGTTTGGACTGTTGCACTCATCTTTATTGCGATATTCACCATGTTTCAACCATTGTATGCTCCAGATTTCTTCAGATGATATTTATTGGAATTTCAAACATAACCCATTATTTAATCCAGTGGAGTATATTGTTCTAATTCCATATGCTATGTCTTTTGATATCTTAGTTTCAGTTAATTACCCTTGATAATTTTCCAAGTTTTTGTTCTCTTTATTGTGGACAGGTATTGAACTCATGATCCTTTAGCTCAAGTCACTTTTGAAAATCAACCAATGCTTTTAACAATACTACCCCCGTTGGCTAAATAAAGGGTTTGGTTCATTTTGCCAACAAGAAAGTTTTTAAAAAAATGCATTATTGTGGGAAGCTTCAACCTCTGCTGCCATACCACTAACATCCACGTCTGACATTGTCGGCCAACATAATAAAACATGAGGCATTATATTAGAAGCAAGAGCAACCCTCATAGTAGTATCTAACATTTAGATCAGGGGTTTCTAACCTCTTTTTCTTCACTTTCACATGGAAAAGATTTTTCATTGACAACCTGTATAGTAAATGTTCAAGCATAACAAAATTGTTTGTTAAAAGTTTGTTGCTGGCTCATGAATTGACTTTATGATGGTGAGTAAGTCACAATATATATAAAAAAAATATACCAAAGTGTATAACACTGACTTGTGTGATGTTTGCTGCTGATACTACCATATTAAAGAAGAAATAAAAGTAAACTTAACAATTGAAAACTATATATATAATTTAGTTTTATGGTCAGGTTTAACAAGTGTTGACAAAAACTAACTCAGATAGCCATAAAAAAACAAATCACTCAATCTCCACTTTGTTAACTCTGTCACAACATTAGTTAAAATGTTCTGTTTAACATTTGCAGAAGGTTATAAGTCTTCCAAAACTAAACTTCTTTTCATTAATCATCTTAGAGAACCTTCTCTGCTTTCCATCAGCATGGCTGATGCTAACCTCCAGGAAAGTGACTTCTCAGGCTAACTTTCTCAGCTGATATGAACTAGAAAGACTATATTGAATTCATTGCTAGGTTGGTTGCTAAGAAAGTTTCTTCACTGCGTTGGGTGAAACAATTTTTTGTTCCAGAATCTATCTTGCATATCTATTTGTCTACCATTCGTCCACACTTAGAATATTGCAGCCAAATATGGTTCGGTGACCTTGCTATTTCCCTTGAACAAATCCTTGATGAAATCCAAAGCAGAATCAGCATTTTTATCATACCTGATCTGGTGGCTCTGCTTCAGTCACTTACTCACCACCATAAGGTTGGCTCTCTGTGCCTTTTCTATGGTAATTGGACTATGGTACTTACATGGGTGAGCTCTTCACTAGGGTACCTAGACATTTGTAATTTATTGCAAGAAGAACAGTGGCCATAACTGATTAAGACAAAAATGATGAGAAAACATCTCTGAATATATCAATCTATAATAGTAAAAGCAAAAACAAACAGCACTATTACAATTTTGTTGCTGTTTTATTCAAAATTATCAAAAGTATTGTTGATTCAATAAATTACTTAATGAAGCAACATGTTTTTTGTCCATTCTTTGTTAAGTTGCTGTTAAAAATTCCAAAATAACTTAAGTCCGTCATTAACTGGAGCAAAAGATGGCTTGTTAATTTTAATGCCTCCAAAACTAAACCCCTCTCCATTAATAATCTGAAAGACCCTTCTCTGCCTTTCATCATCATTGCTAGGTTAGTTGCTTAAAAAGTTGGCTCACTGTGTCTAGCAAAACAATTTTACTCTCCAGAATCTATCTGACATATCGAATAGTCTACCATTCATCCATGCTTAGAATATTTCTGCCAAATATGGTCTGGTGACTGCTATTTACTTGAACTCCTTGAAAAAATCCAAAGAAGAATCAGCAATATTATTGGTCCTGATCTGGTGGCTTGACTTCAGTTTCTTTCTCACCACTATTAGGTTGGTTTCTCTGCCTTTTCCAGAAATACTTTCATAGTAATCGTTCGGTTAATCTCTTCACTATGGTACTAGACTAATGTTGATATCTCATCAGTTTACAGTTGAGCTGGCTACATGTAACCATAAATTATATGCTAACAGTTTCTTTGCTTACTTGTAGTACTCTATTCTGGCTTCATGCTTTCCAGCCAACTTTATTCTGCAAAAATTTAAATGCTATATCAACTGCTATCTACTGTCCTCCTGATTACTCTTTCCTCTTCCCACTCATTTTTAATGTTTCTGTTTCTAATTCTGCCACACTCTGTAACCCCTTGTGTCTTAGTGGCTTTACTGCCTTGCATGGAGTGATACTGGTTTAAAAAACAGAAAGGTCTGTCAGTCATTTGAGCTTTTAAATCTATTTCTAACCTGCAAATTTTTTTTTATATAGAAAAGTATATTTGCTTACAATTTATTGGAAAGACATTGGGCAGTATAGATTGACAAAATAATTGTAATGTTTGACTTTGATTTTGAATATTAAGAAAGTTGAAAAATTTTTGTTGTTTTTTTCTTCAAAACTCATTTCAATCAGTTAAGTGCTATATGTGATAAATGCTTGGGCGATCATGTCTCTTTTGACCCATAACTGACTGGGTAGAAAATTTTCCCACAGTAGGTTGCAATTAATTTCTGCAGTAGACTAGTTGCCAACCAAGGCTATAGAACCCAATGTGTTCTGCTATTCAATCCATAGCTGGAGGGAGAAGCGATAGAGTTATACTTTTCCCAAAGATATTTACATGTAATTAAATAGAATTCAAACTCAGTACTCTGATCTCTTGTTCCAAGCCAATGTCTACTGCAAAACACACATCCCAAAAGTTCATTTATAAAATCAAAGATTACAAAATACTTCTAAAATTCAAGCAAGCAGACTATTAGAACAGTTAAAGCTAGTTTTTTCATTTTTCGTAATTACTTCACTTCAGGCAAGGCAATCAAGCCACTTAGATGCAAGCGGTTACTGAATGTGAAAGATAAAAAACAATATTAAGGAGAGAGAACAATAAAAGAACAGGAATTAAAAAGACATAAAATATTGATTGACATTGCATTTAAATTTTTGAAAAAATCAAAGTTGACAGTAAAGTAAGAAGCTGGAAATGAGTTCCACAAATGAGAAATGCAAGCGAAGAAACTTAGCATAGAACTTAAGGTTACATGTAGCCATTTCAATTGTAAAATGATGAAACCTTGTCACTCATCTGGTCAGTCAGTTTAGGTGCCATACGTGATACACGCTTGGGTGATCATGTCTCGAAAGAGACATGACTGACTGGGCAGAAGATTATCCCGCAGTAGGTTGCCATTGCTTTCTGCGGTAGATTGGTTGCCAACCAAGGCTATAGAACCCAATCTATCCTGCTATTTAACCCATAACTGGAAGGAATAGACGGATTAATACCTTTCCCAAGGGTATTTGCGCGTAAGTGAATACAATGGATTCAACTGGAACTCGAACTCGGCTTCCCGGTTTCTCGTTCCGAGCCGATATCCACTGTACCACAACGTACTGTGCTTAAAATCATAAAGTCAATAAACCAAAGAGGACAGCTCATCAGAACAATTATGAAAATATTTAGAAAAAAAGCTCAGACAAGCTGTATTACAACAGTGGAGAAGGAACTTAAGCTGAGATGCCATGTTATGACCAATAATATTGCAGCAGCCCCTGCCTTCATTTGTTTTATTTTTTTAATATATATATATTATTTGAAGGTCATTTTGAGACTATACTAAACAAAAGAAGATATGATGTAATTCATTTTAATGCCAGAGATCAGTACCATATCTGTGCCATATATAATTATATAATAACAATCTGAGAAAATATTATTTGTACATTCGTAGTATTATTCATTTATACCAGAAAATATAATTTCATGAAAGTTGCATCATATGTTTTATTTTATATTGATTTTATAAATGAGTAATTCAGTATTACTATACATAAAAATGTATTAACAAATCAACTAGCAAAGCCTTCTGACTCAGATTATATATATATATATATATATATATATATATATATATATATATATATAAATCCAGGTGAAGAGGATCCAACATTTTACGGTTTTGAGTCCCCTGGCATTTATTTTTTTATAAACAGTGCTCAATATAATAAATATTGTAGAGCTTAATATAATTATGAATTAGATGTGCATTGTGACACAGAAATTTTTGTTTCTGAACAATTAAGAGTATGAGACTCACCTTCGCAAGGATGTTTCCAACTAGCATCCAGTTGACAGACAAAAATAAACAGGATTGTAACTCAATACATGTCCCTGTCTCTCCTCAGGGTGGATATTGTACTGATATTTACTGAGCACAATATCCACACTGGACTCATCAGCCAATCAGAACCTACAGAATATACTTACCTAGATAACAGAGTGGAATCTCCCAGGCTGTTATATAAACCAGCTACCATTTTGCTGGGAGACTGGAGCTGTCAGCCTCAAATTCAACTACAGTTGATTCTGGCTGTTGCTATCTAAGGATTCAACATGTTTTGAGATAGAATCTCATCATCAGGCAATGTTGGATGTTGGTTGTGAAAATGATTTACATTTAAATACAAAAAAATCAATGGTTTGCTATTTATGTATGTGGGAAGATATAAAATGTGTGTGTGTTCCATTTAACTAATCAGAATAAACATTCACTTTGAAATTTGACCAGTAGTTTCTACATACTTACTTTTTTCCTTTTTCTTCTTTCTAACGGTCAGAGTGTTAACCTATTTTAACCTAATTTTATTTTTATTTTCATTACTTCTCCCTGCATCATATTACCTTTGATGTATCTATTCTAGTACGGAAAATGTTTTTCTGTTTTCTCCATATTTTGACCTCTTATAGAAAACAGGGAAGGGGATGAAGAAAGGAAAGAACTTCTTATATTATGTTCAAACTTAAGGGGTTTTTAAGTAAATTTACTTTTATCAGTAAGTATTTATTTCTAATTTTTTTTTCAAAACCTTTAATTTATAAATAATATTTCTATTTATTATTCTAATTTATTTCTGCTATCGCTATCCCATCTTTCTAATATCTTTTTATTTATTATGAAAATTTTTTTATATATAAAAATTTTATATACCAATTTACTTATTTTATTTTAATATCTCGTTAAGTATCATTTTCCTTAAGCAAATTATTGTGTATATGCATGTTAATTAATATGTTGTTTTGTTTTTTTAAAAAAGAAAGGAAACTACTGGCCAAATTTCAAAGTGAATCTTTATTCTGATTAGTTAAAAGGAACACACATAAATTTTATATCTTCCCACATGCATAAATAGCAAACCATGTATTTTTGTATTTAAATATAAATCATTTTCACATCCAACATTGCCAGATGACTAGAACTTCACACTCCACCCACGTCTATTGAACAGGTGTAGAGGCTCATCCCTTGTTCCCTGTTTAGGATGTGGTTGCCGGCTTTCTCTTTTCCAATCTTTTCACTTTTCTTTTTTGTTTATTTTTTTTTTTTTTCCAATTGGAGTAGATAGACTGAACTATCGCCCTGTTGTACAGGTGAAGAGGCTCATCCCTTGTTCCCTGTTTAGGATGTGGTTTCCGGCTTTCTCTTTTCCAATCTATTCACTCTTACGTAACCCCCTGCACACCAGTGGCCTTACCGCCTTGCTCGGGGTGATATGATTAAAAAAAAAAACAGAAATTTCCATCATCTAAATCATTATATATATATATATATCAATAAATTCCGAAATTTACATTCCGTTGAATAGCTATTTCAGCAAGAAATACTCGTCATCTGGTGCTTTAATATTCAGCACTAGGATTTATATCTGGATGAGGAAGGAACAAATATTTAAATTTTAAAATAAATGAAAGAACAAAATTTGATTTTTAATGTTTTAGAGTATGGCTTAAAAACCTATCTTATAAAACCAGTTAAAATCAGTTTTCATATGATCACTAAAGCCAAAACCGATGTAATGTTTGCAGTTTCCCCTTTCTGTAAAACATTTCTCTATTGTTTTCCATTGAAAAACTTTTGCTGTAACTTGGTTTTGAGAATTATTGACTTTTTGCAAGCCATAGCTTAGAATAATGCAAAAACATTAAATTTAAAATTTTTGTTTTAGATTCATCTTAAAATATCTCCAAAACTTGTGAATTGAGGAAATCAATTTTATTTCTTCAAAATGCTTAGGGACCAAGGTTAAAGTGAGAGGTTTCATGACATGAGGTTCTGAAGTTCCACGGAATTTTTGATTTCAAGAACTCAATTTTCAGACTTAATTGGAATTTTGACCAGAATTGAATCAGAGTTAATATAGGGTTATTTTTTCTAAATTTTCATTGCTTCCTTTAGTTTTGGGGTGGAGTGTGGCTTTTAAGCTAGTAACTAATAAAATTAAAAATTATAATATATGAAATAGATTTTTAAAAAATTATATATTTTAGTTATTTTAGACCCAACTGAATAAATACGTTAAAACAAATGTTTTACTGTTCATTATATCACATTTGTTAGTTGTATAGCAACAACTTTTAATATGAGTGAGTAATTGGAAAATGTAACCATAGTAAATATAAAACTAAAATAAAAACGTTAAAAACAATTCCAGTCAGATACCCCAGCAATCTCCCAGTGTGGGATGTGGCTACTGTTTTCTTTGTGTCTCCGTGTACCTGCAAAAGATAGCTTGCATCCTGGCACAAGTACATGAACCATGTACTAGCACATGAATTCTGGTAAAGGCAATAAAATTGATTACATTGTATGCAAGCCACCTTTGCCAAAATCTAGACCGGTGTGTTTTATTTGGTGACCAGCACCAGTACAGTTTATATCTGGCTGCTACAGCCAGGGCTCTGGATATATCACCCATTAAATTACAAAACACAAAATGAATCTGCATACACTTTAAATTACTGCTTGTAATTTGTGTCAAAGGTCGGCTGATGGAAAAAATTTTCCAATTGAAGATTTTACTAACCTTTAACTTTCTATTGATAGATTGTATCTATCTTATAATTCTGTTTGTCCCTCCTTTAGTTCTGTGACACTGTCAATACCTCATAAATAATGGACTATTCTGTTTTGATCACAGGAAAGACAAAAAAGACATATCAATGATGGTGCATCTTGCACAAATTAATTAAAGAAAAATGAATGATGTCCTCCTAGGAGCTTTAAGATTCCCTGAACACATATACATCATCTCTTGGCATTGTTTTTCTCTTCCAACTGCATTTTCCTTTGTTTTGGATTGATAAATCCAGTTTGTTTCTTTGGCTTGGTAGCACAACTGAAAGACTGACACCAACAATATCTGCAATTTCTCTGTAAGGCTTCCCAGTGTGTTCATGCAGCGTTACAATTTTTGTATGCTTCTTTGGAGTAACGTTTATCACAGACAATGGCCATAGGACAACTAATGGACAGTTAAAATAATAGTGTCTGGATGTGATAAAAATCTGATACAATCACAGATGACAATATTTTTCAAGGTCTAACAAATTTCATCATACACCCCTAGAAATAGATACATATTACTGCAAAAAGACCTAATCTGAGGAAAAAATAGAAATCAATTGCACTCTGTCACTCCAGTGGGTCTAAAACTGACTTTATTGGGAATGAAAAGAAACTAAAGCAGTTGTTTCAATTAATTTGTACAAGGTTGTACTTTGTTTCAGTGAGAAAATGAGAGAAAGAAAGGAAGGGCAATGCCCTGCCATTACCTCTTAAATAATGAAGTATTTTGTTTTGATTGCATGGAAAAGACATATCAGAGACACTACTTGGTTTCAGTGAGAAAATGAAACAAGGAAAGATATGAGAGATGATAACACTTGTGGGTTTAACATGTTTCAGTGAAATTGAAAAAGTTGTTAATTTCAAATCTTCAGCTGTACATCCTTACTTTGTTAAATAATGACCAGCTTTCATATGATGGCGATTTTTCTAAGCATAGGTTCAATCCTCACTGGGTGCCCCATGCTTTTGGTTTTAGAAAGACCAAAAGCATGGGGCACTCAGTTGTAATTGGTCTAGTGCAAGAAGCCTGTTAACCATTACACCACATCAAAGTGCTCAAAGATATAGTGATTAAGTGTAGCTTAGATGTGGTACAAGAATGGAGCGTCCAGTGAGAATTGAACTCCCACCTCATTCATAAGTGAGCTAGTAAGACAAGCTTGCATTACACAATGTTGAAGTGCCCTTATCTCAATCTTGATGTCAGGAAAAGAAAATCACCAATAAACAGTCGTAATTGTTCTAGCAAGACAAGCTTGTTAACCGTTACACCACATCAAGGTATCCCAGCATTTATATTTTACGTTCTTATTGCAGTATTTTGTTAAAGTTAAGATTAATTTAAAATGACTCTAAGGACTTATCAAAAATACAGAAACTTTACAAAGATATTTAAAGCAGACTTTTCTTTCTTGTGAACCATTTTTGCCATCAAAAACATGTTCAGGCTCACATAAGCTCAAGTAAAAATTCCACAGAATAGGAAATATTTTATTCACAAAAGCAAAACAGTAAAAAATGATGGATGACTACACTGCTTCAGGTATCTCCAGGATCATTTGAAATATTTCTCAAGGCTATGTTTGGACCTAAGGACCCATATTAAGAATCAATACAAAGTGCTACTGAAAGAGAATGAAAAGATTTTAGAAGGAAGTGAACAGCCAGTCCTAAGCTGGAAACAAGGGATCAACCTCTGCTCCTGTTCAATAGACGGGAAAAACATGAATAAGGCAATAGGCCAACCTATCTACTCCTATGGAAGAGAAAAAAAGTAAGGTGAAAAAAATAAAGGAAAAACATGAGAAAAAGAAAAAAGTAATGATAAAAATAAGGAAAAAATTTTTAAAAGTAAGAGAAAAAGAAAATAATAAAGAAAAAGCAAGGTAAAAATAAAAATAATAAAGTAAGGGAAAATAATGTGAAAAACGTAATAGAAAAAAGGAAAAAAATGAGGAGGAAGAAAGTGAAAAATAAAAGACCAAAATAAGGGGAAAATTAAGAGAAAAAATAAAAATATAAGTGAATAAAATAAAAAGTAGGATCAAATAAACGTGGAATTAGAAATCAGGGAGCCGAGTTTGAATTTGAGTTGAATTCTTTGCATTCACTTACGTGCAAATACCCTTCAGAAAGGTATTAATCTGTCTCTTCCCTCCAGTTATGGGTTAAATAAGAGGACATTGGGTTTTATAGCCTTGGCTGGCAACCAGTCTACTGCAGATAATCTGCCTCAAACAAGAGATTTTACCAAAATTTTGAATGCTAGAAGGAATTAAAAATACTGTAATCTTTTCTCTTAATAATAACATAAACATTTTGATGGAAAATGTTTGTTCTTAAAGTTTGGGACCTCTTTTCTTCATACTATGCTGTTTTTTCAGCAATTTAGTGGATGTACCTAAATTAAAAACAGTAGGATTCTACCCATTAGCATGAACCAGGCTTGCCTCCCAGAGAGTAAAACACTACGCCTCCTTGGTCTCACACTTTCAGCGGACCTGAAATGGAATGACTATATCGAATCCATTGCTAAATCCGCTGCTATGAAAGTCGGTTCTCTGTGTAGGGCCCGGAAGTTTTTTCCATCTAAATCTATCCTGCACATTTATAAATCTACCATCTGCCCGTGCATTGAATACTGCTGCCATATCTGGTTGGGTGCCCCTGCTATTCTCCTCGGGCTTCTCGATAAGGTTCAGAGGAGGGTCTGTAATGTGATAGATACCGACTTGGCAGACCGCCTGCAGTCTCTCTCCCACCGGCGCGAAGTGGCTTCCCTGTGTCTCTTCTATAAATACTTTCACGGCTTCTGCTCCGATGAACTTAGATCACTAGTGCTCCCTAAATACAAATTTGAATGAGATACTAGATTAGCAACTAGATCCCACCCTTTTACAGTGAAACCGATGAAATGCAGCCGTAACTTCTACTCCAACAGTTTCTTTCCTCACACTTCCCGACTGTAGAATTCTCTTCCAAACGATTGCTTCCCCGACGGCTACAATCTCCAGGAGTTTAAATGTAAGGTCAATAGACACCTCCTAACACACTAACCTGCTCCCATTCTATCAAACACTCTTCCCATCTGCCCAACCCTCATCCTCACTATCCTTACTCATCTGTCACCTTCCTCCTGACATTCCCTATGTCTAACCATTCCTTCTCTTTACCTTCCCCTATGTAGCCCCATGCGCAATAGTGGCAGTGGAATGCCTTGCTTGGGGTGAGATGATTTTAAAAAAACAAAAAAACCCACTGTTTAACTTTTCATGGTTTTAATTTTATATAATTGTGTATTAGGGCAACAATCCCTCATTTATGCAAGTTTCATTAAAAATGACTGACAAGGTGATGTATATGTTTTTACAATGTTTTTTCTTTTCTAGATGTAAATTATAAGAAAATAAAAATTTTGAAATGTTTTATATGTCTGATTGCTTTCATCTATACTTTTAGCCATTATCATGAAATGGATATGAATCTGTTCAAATGTACAGTTGGAACCTTGCTAAAGAGATGGAAAGAAACCAGACATATGGAAGTTGAACTTCAATAACTTCAAATGAGAATATTTGCCTTCCATTTGAAGTAATCGTATCTTCGGAAAGATATTTGCCTTTCCACTTGAAGTCTGAGGAAAATCATATGCTAGTAAGACCATTGTTATATTTACAATCAAAGCTGGATGACATTTGATGGTCAGATCAAGCTGACAAACATTATCTTTCGGACATTATATTTCTTTGCCCCAAACACATTATATCTTTACACGTATTAAATACACTGCATAGCACAGAACACATCCCCTTCCAACTATCAAACACCACTCATGTAAATTATATGTATATTAAAAAAATCTGGTTTCTATTATTCAAATGGTCGTTTATCACTTCATTCCATTGTTGCTGAGACAGTCTTATTTCCTCATATATTCTTCTACCAGTCATTGACATAAACAATATATTACAAACAGAACCTGAACCAAGCCAAAGTATTATACTTTATTTTATTTCTGTTACAATCTGAGTCCAAGTCTGGGCCGTCACTGAAATTGAACTTCACTCCTTTAAGACATAGTCTGGACAAAAATTCGTAGCAATATATATATATATATATATATATATATATATAATAAAATTAAAACCATGGAAAGTGAAACACTGGATAACTGGGTGGAACTATACTTTTCTTATTTTGGAGCCAAATTTTTCTTTTAATGCTTGGTAGTGTTTCATGCACCTGTAGATGATGCCTTTGAAGTTCAGTCTTTTGAACGGCATCCACTTTGACTAACGAAGAATTTGAAGTAATGGAGTGGATTGGAGGTTTTCAGGATTCTACATGGCTGAGAATATGAATGGAAGCTTCAGAATTGCATGAAAATACATCTATTTCTTGCCAAGGATCTGCCAAAACTCTCCTGATCCCAAGCCTAACTGTTAATATAGACCAGCACCTGAATATACCCTATTTCTGGTTTTGTTACCACTTGATATCCAAAAACTCCCAATTCACTCTTTTGCTTCCCATTTTCCTTTGACCAAAGTGGATGCTGCTTAGAAGATTTCAAAGGGAACCATCTGCTGATACATCAAATACTTGAGATCGAGATAAAACCATGTCTTCCTTTTTTTTATGTGTATGTCCATAGTATGATGATAGTGTGAAACAAAATGTGTCTGAATGTAACTAGATACATATAAAAAAGAATTAATACATTCAGTTAAAAGTAAAAACAAAATTAATCCTTTATATAATTCACATCCAGAAAAAAAAAACTAAAAACACATAAAAAAAACATAAAAAAAACATAAAAAACATAAAAAACATAAAAAAAACATAAAAAACATAAAACATAAAAAAACATAAAAAACATAAAAAAACAAAAAACATAAAAAAACATAAAAAAAACATAAAAAAAACATAAAAAACATAAAAAAAACATAAAAAAACCGCATAAAAAATGTATCTGAATGTAACTAGATACATATAAAAAAGAATTAATACATTCAGTTAAAAGTAAAAACAAAATTAATCCTTTATATAATTCACATCCAGAAAAAAAAAACTAAAAACACATAAAAAAATGAACCACATCACCTTTTTTCAACGAAATTTGCATGAATGAAGAGTTGTTGTCCAAATACACAATTATATGAAATTAAAACCATGGAAAGTAAAACAGTGGGTAGAACTAAACAGCTTTTAATTTTGAATCAAATTTGTCTTTTAATGCTTGGTAATTCACCAGTAGATGTTTTTTTTTTTTTTTGAAGATTTATGTCTTTTAATGTTTGGTAATTCGAATTCCAGCTGAATTCATTGCATTCACTTACGCGCAAATACCCTTGGGAAAGGTATTAATCCATCTATTCCTTCCAGTTATGGGTTAAATAACAGGACAGATTGGGTTCTATAGCCTTGGTCGGCAACCAGTCTACCGCAGAAAACAATGGCAACCTACTGCGGGATAATCTTCTGCCCAGTCAGCGTGTATCACGTATGGCATTTAACTGACTGAATGCACTATTAGATGTCATTGAAAAAAAAGTTGCAAAATTTTGTTCCTATCCAATAGCATATTCTATGTGGTATGCTATCTGGCTGGAATGTTACAGTTAGTCAGAAATGATTGATGATCTGTAGTTTGTTGATACTTGCATGAAATAACTGACAACTGTTATATATTTTTGAAAACATGTTTATTTGACTGGAAGAATATTTAGAATTCATACTGTACATAGATTATAAGAAAACAAACCTGCCAGTGTATATTTTTCTTTCTCAAAATTTAACAATTAATACTTTAATAAAGGCCATTCAGTTACAAATGTATTAAGTTCACAGTTCAACAAGTAGTAAGATTAAAACAAAATCAAGAATTAATAATCACAGGTATTCTTTGCCTGCTGACCAAAACTTATAGCAGGTATAACTTCCATATTGCAGAGGAAAGAATTCTTCATAGGCAGAGTTTCATTTGGGAAGTTTGTCTGGATAGGAATAAGCCAATTCCTCCAGTTAAAATATATAGAATTTGATAACAATTTTTCTTTAAACAATCTCACTTTGGAGAAAATGTAAAACAATTTAAAGTTAATTGAAAAATTTTCAAAAAAATAAACAACTGATAGAAAATTTAAACCCACAAACTTTAACATTTGAAGAAAATTAACACAAATATTTTCCAGTTTCTTTCTTTTTTGCATTTTCTGATAAAAATTATAATGCGAACATTTTTATGAACTTTTCTCAAGACTTTGCAAATTTGTAAAGGCAATTTCATACTCTGCAGTTTTCGTCAGGGTGAGTGAGTGCATGTTTTTTCAGACTTACATTGTGAGAAAATTCTAAACCACAAACATCACAGTGGAAGGGCTTTTCACCAGTATGTGTTCGCATATGTGTCTTAAGAACGGAACTGGTAGAAAAATCTGACCCACAAATATTGCAGTGGAAAGGTTTTTCACCAGTGTGTGTTTGCTTGTGCGTTTTCAGATTTGTACTATTAGAAAATTTTGTTCCACAAATATCACAGTGAAAAGGTTTTTCCCCAGTGTGTGTTCGTATATGAATTTTGAGGTGATGGCTTCGTGAGAACTTTGATGTACAAAACTTGCACTGATAAGGTTTCTCCCCAGTATGTATTCGCAGGTGTTGAATTAGAGTTGCATTTCGTAAAAAACTGGCTCCACATATATCACAGTGAAAGGGCTTTTCTCCAGTGTGTATTCCCATATGACTTTTCAAGTGTTCATTTCGTGAAAATTTTGCCTCACAAAACTCACAGTGAAATGGTTTTTCTCCAGTATGTGTTCCCACATGGCTTTTCAGATGTTCCTTTCTGGAAAATTTTGCACTACAAACATCACATTTGAAGGGCTTTTCACCAGTGTGCTTCAGCATATGTGTCTTTAGATGAGAACTGTGAGCAAACTTTGAGTCACAAACATTACAAGGAAAGGGTTTTTCTCCAGTGTGCATCCTCATGTGCCTCTTAAGGCGCGATTTCTCTGAAAATATTAACTTGCAAACTTCACAGTGATATGGCTTTTTACTACTGTGTATGCTTATATGATATTCAAGGTTGGCACTATCTGAAAAAGTACACTTGCACATTTCACAGTAAAATATTCCTTCAGAATTTGTTTTGGTATCAATTTTAATATTAGACTTGTCAAAAAAATTACCATCATCAATTTTGAATTGAAATTTAGTTTCATTTATTTCCATGTCATGAGATCTAGTGAGCATACATACATTTAAGTTTAATATCTGTGTCTTTAGAAGTTTACAAAAATAAATATGTTATAGAAATTTTGTATAAAATTAAAACTCAATTTTCAAAATCTTAATAAGCACATTGTGTAAAAAATGAAACATTTTAACTATCTGCAAATTATTCTGTTTATACAAATGAAAATTTGTTTCTGCCATAAGTCCATGCTTCCTGAAGACCTGCAAGTAAATAAATAATGTTTTTAAGAAAGAGGACAAGCACTGAAAACAAGAAAAACAAAACAAAAAACATTTCTTTATGCATAACGCAATCATGTAACCAAATATGAGCAAAATTGTTACCAGGGATTAAACCTTTTAGTCCTGCGATTTTGGATTCCATATTTACTCTAGTGTAAGGATTCCAAGTAAGGAAATTCTCTTTAAAAATAGATGAAATTGAAAAAATACTTTAATAAATCCTGAAACCTTTCACTGTGCAATGAAATTCCATAGCCATTTCTGTAATTATATTAATTATCCACCAAAAAATAAAAAAATATGTGTGTGTAAAATAGGATATACATTTTGCCACTCAAGGCTTCATCAGATCCATAAACAAAAGAATGAAAAATGTATTTGTGTGTGTGTGTGTGTGTGTGTGCTTAAATAATGAATCTCAATACTTTTCTTCCCTAAGCTGGTGTTTCATATGATTAAAGTTTAAAGAAAATGAGTGACCTTTAAAAAAGCCACTAATATTTATTCTCTATCTTTTCTTTATAGGTCTTAGTTCATGATGAATATTATGTTGTAATCAAATCTATTTTCTTTCAATGAAACATTTTCCATTTCTTAAATTTCTTAAAAACGTCAGAATTCTATATCTTATTTTAAACATATTGTCAACATAAAAAATATGGATAGACCTAAAAATATATATCATTTACTTTCAATCCAATCTGAAGGACTGGATGAGGATTTGCCTTGGACTCATTTCATGTTATATGAATTTATTGCTTTCAAGCCATTCTGAAAATAAAATGAGTATTTGCCTTTAAGCTGTTCAAAAATGCTGGGTAAAATATGTTAACTGTCTCATTTTATTCATATATATATATATATTACGGAAATTAACAAAGATTAACATGACTTGGTTATAAACAACCAACAATTTGAAATGATTTGTTTGAATATTATTTTTGATCAATACTAGTATTTAAGTAGATATTCTGTTTATAATCAAACAGTATTATATATTTATTTCTACCAGCCTGATTATTTACGACAAATTTTTGTTACGAAAATGTGTGTCATTCATGGTCAAGAGGTCTAAGACATGCCAGATCACATGGCGGCTTCCCCTATGTGGATAGGGGTTGCAGGTTCGAATCCTGATGAATGACACACATTTTTGTAACAAAAATTTATTGTAAATAATCAGGCTGGTAGAAATAAATATATAATACTGTCTGATTATAAACAGAATATCTACTTTACGAGTATCAATCAAAAATAACGTTCCAACAAATAATTTCATATATATATATATATATATACATACAAGATGTCCATAAAGTCCATGTGCACTTTAAAAAATTTATAACTTTCTTATTTATGATATATATATATATATAACTTTCTTATTTATATCATTTCTGTAAAAAATGTTATAAAGTTTAATGTACTTAGTTTTAAGTATAGTTTTTGAATAATTCTTTACCACAAAATTTGTAACAAGTTTTAGATAAGTAAAAAAATATGAACTGCAAAATTGTATTACCCTTTATATTGCTAATGATGGAGGACATGTGAAAACTTGAATAAAATTTCAATAAAACCTTAAAAAATATACATTTCTTTCTTTCTAATCCTTTTACAAATTATTTCTATCGCAAATACAAATAAAGTTATAAATCTTTCAAAGAGCACATGAACTTTATGAATACTCTGTATATATTTATGGTTAAATTAAGTTGAAGGCACTCAATTTAACCCTTTTACTATAATTTCATGGTCATTCCTATAATGATGTTAATTATCCACTAATATATATATATATATATATATATATATAAATCATTTCACTGCAAGCAAGGCAGTAAAGCCAATAAGACACCAGTAGTTACTGAGTTTGAAAGAATAAGAAAAAGAAAAACATTAAGGAGCAAAAACAATAGAAGAGTAATCAGTAAGATAGTAAATAGCAATTGACATTGCATTTAAATGTCTGAAGATCAAAGTTGACTAGTAAGCAAGAAGCCAGAAGAGAGTTCTACAAGCATAGGTATATATATATATATATATATACACACACACATCTTGTAAGACACCTTTTACTGAAAATTGTATATATCAGAGTACATGTAAGACTCTTTTAATGAAAGAGTGTGTGTGTGGATATTTATATATGTTAAATATGATGAGCAAGAAAAATTTTATTAATTTTTAGTTAAATTTTTCAAGCATTCCCACATTTTTCTGTTTGGTATTAGTGAGGGAGTACAAAAAATGTTCATGCTAAGAAGTGGCCAAAAGTGCTTGGGACAATGGCCTGTATGGAAAGTTTTTGTACTCCCTCACTTTCACCAAAAGGAAAAATGTAAGAATGCTGGAAAACTAAATAAAAAATTAAATTTTTCTAATTTGTCAAATGTAACAGAAGATGTTTAAAAAAGGTTGCTGCCAAAATGTATTTACAGTGTGAATAATGTATTTGAGCATTTACGTTATTTTTAATATAGCAGCATATTGACTTTATATTTTCTATATTTCAGAATTATCAATGACAGACCTGATGCTTACACAAGAAATTAAGAGGCACACAGTTTTCATGGCTATAAAGGTTGAACATAGCAATTTCAAAATAGCACTATTTTTAAAAGTTGCCTAGCTCTTTAGTGCCCCCTCTGCATGAATTTATTTGAGCTACTAAACTAGCAACTAGTTCTCACGATTTTATAGTGAAACCAATCAAATTTAACTGCAACTTCTACTCTATCAGCTTCTTTTCTTGCACTTCCCACCTGTGAAACTCCCTTTCATATACTTGCATCCCAGACAGCTACAATCTCCAAGAATTTAAATGCAGAAGCCATGAAAGTATTTGTAGAAGAAACAGGGAAGCTGTATTATGTCAGTGAGAAAGTGGCTGGAGTTGAGCTACCAGGTTGGGATTAATTACATTGCAGATTCTCCTATGGATTTTGTCAAGAACCCTGAGATGAATAGCAGGGGCTAAAATTTTCAATTTGTGCTAAGTTATGTCAGCACCTGAAAAACTTTCGGATTTTAGAATTTCAAATAAAGAATACTCAATCTGTGTTTTGTTTTGTTTGGTACTTTTGATCATTGCATTCATTATTAAGAATCAATGAGTCAAAAACGCTATTATTATACAAAATAAACAGCCTGCATTAAATAAAAAAATCTTTCCCCACAGGAACCGGTATCTTGAAGTGCATATAATATAACCAATCTGTGAATAAACATGGATTGGAATCTGACGGAATGAAAGGATAAAGAATTTGTGTTTTTCTATTAAAATACTCTACAGCACCCAATGCAAGGAAAGGCTCAAAACCCTAGAAGATATTCATTGCTATAAAAAATAATTAGCCTGCATTAAATAAAGTATTATTTCCACCTGGAGATGGTATCTGAAACTGAAATCATTACTTTTTCTTCTGCTTCATATTATTAAAACTTATTTGACAAGATCCCATTAGAACTCATTTTTGCTACAGTCTATTTTTCTATGGGAAATGTTTGCCTTAGTTTAAGGGCTCAAAATTCCCATGTTACACCTCAGTGGGGAGGTTTCTGAAAATACCCAGTCTATTTTTCTAATTTGTTTCCATCAATTTTCCACAATTCCTTTATAGTCACTTGAGGCTACGGGGATGAAATGAACAGTTCATTTACCCATGCTAAGAAGATTAATGGAGGATGATAATGATTTGGCTTGGTTTGTTTTATGGCATATCAACTTCAATGGTTCATTTAATGCTGACAAGATTTTTACAATAGATTTGTATGAATAGAATATATATTCTTTATAAGAAATATGTTTGTAGATCAGCTTTCTTCGATGTATTTTTGTAAAATGGTTTTTGTTGAGAGTCAGATGTATTGCTGGTATGTATTTTTTTTTTTTAAAGATGTATTGCTGGTAATATTTTATTTAATTTCAAAAAATGTATTACTGGTAGTATTTGTTTTTTCTTTCAAAAATGTTTTCATGGAATTTTTACTATAAAAGTCTATTTTTATACTTTCATAGTGTTTTCACCCCAGTTTGGGAATAAACTACGTGCTCATAGCTGGAACCTCAACAGGTGCTACTACCTCAGGTAAAAGTAAACCTGGAAACAACAGCAATTAAGAGGTGGTTCTATGCTCCTCACAACCTCCTAACAAACTGCATCTGGCAGTAAAAGCTGCCAGATGCAGTTTATTGCCATACCCAGGACCAGATGATAATGACGAGGAAACACATGGGTAATTTTGATAAAACAAGATAAGGAATTTATTTATGAATTTACATACTTGAAGTTGTATTTGTAGCTTGTATCTTCAGGGAAAAGAATTAGAAAATTTGAAAGTCTATAGTTTTAACAAATTGTCATGAAGAAGAAATGTTCATTCAACAGCTTAAATGATCTATCACAAAATAATATTAAAAAGTGTTTAAGACAAAAGCAAGAAAGTTTGTTGCTCACGGAAGAGATATATGATTTGCATACAATCAAAAGTAGAGAGTTTTGAATATTTAACTTTCTTGGATTTTTGAAGGAAAATATTTTTGAAGTGTGGTGTGCATGGTTAGAGGGCAATAATATAATTGATGAGTAATTTGATGCTGGCAAAAACTTCAATGCTGGACATGGTGAACAGAAACAAAACCATTGACTTTAGACACTCTTCTCATTTATCTTTTTTTATTATCATTTTATCTGAAAAAAGAATTTTGCATAGGCTTCCCTTCATCTTGATTCTTCAGTCAATGTCTGTGAAGGCAAGGTTTTCATTTGTCAAAAGAAATTTTATATAGGCGCATCTTTTTCCTCAGCTCACCTGAATTTGAAGGGAGTAGGTAAAGCGAGGTATCAATATTTAGCACTCACTACACCTTTGCTGAGAGTAATGTTTAGAGGATTTGTGCTGTAAATCATTAGTTGAGTGATTGATTCTCACTAGGCTAGCAGGCGATCTTTTTGGGGATGCATATTGAATTTTGTATTTGAAACAGTTTTTGCATTCCTGTAATACCCCAACGGTCCGTCCCGAACAACTTCCTCCGGCGACCGTTCTCCACGCTGTGATGTTGCCAGATTTTTGTAGAAACCGTCGGACGAACAGCTGGGGGTACAAGATTGACTGTAAGGAGCGAACTTCCAAAATTTGGATGAGTTGAAAAGGAAGCTTTATTCGTTTAGAGTTAGCCTTGTCTGTTGGGGCAGGCGAATGTGACACACAGTTCTAACTCTAATTAATGGAGATCAACAAACCCAAACTGAACAAAACAAGACGAACGGAGATCCTTACTTCAAGTTCGCACCCGGCTGACTCCTTTCACTTCTTCTCGTCTTAACTTAACTGGCTCTATTTATTTAATATGAATCCGGAAATCCGGAAATGCTTTAGACCACCGGTGACAAACACCGGCGACTGTAAGTCTGAAATTTCAGTTATCTTTTTTTTTTATCTTAATAAGGCTTCCGCCGGAAAGGGCTTAATGTGTGGTCAAGATACAATAAAGGACAGCCTTTGACCGGTCATCGCAAACCTACCCGCTGACCTCTATCGCTGAGTCAAATATTTATCGGAGGACAATTTTCCTCATAAAAGAAAAAGCGTTTATTTATTTTTTTCCTCTTCTTTTTCACTTTTGTTAAATATGTTTTTAAACTATTTTCTATTCTAATCTATTATAATAAAATACATATATGTCTAGTTATCGTGTCACAATTCCAAATACTGAATTATCTCTCTTTAATATAAACAGAAATATATATAAAGTTATTTCCCTTTAATTGCTACACCTGGTGTCTTATTCTGGCACATATTTTTCCAGAAATAAAAAAATTAAATGCAATTCAATTTTTGTGACAAGATATAAAATTTGTAAACAGTTTTTTTATCATCATTTCACCCCAAGCAAGGCAGTTCTGCCACTGGTGCTCAGGGTGTTACAATGAGAGAAAAGGAAAGAAAAAGATACAGAAAAAATTACCAGGGATGTTGGAGAAGAAATAAGAGAAAGTTGGGAATCCAAAAGATAGAAGATAGCAATTGACTTTTGGAGATTGTAACTATGAGGGCAGCAAGTATATGAAAGGGAGTTCAACAGGTGGGAAGTGCGAGAGAAGCTGACAGAATAGAAGTGGAAGTTATATTTCACTATTTTGATGGTTAAAAGGTGGTACCTAGTTGCCAATCTACTAGCACAAGTAAATTCATGTGGTTGAGGAACCAGGGAAAGAAGCTTGTCAGAGCCAAAGATGTGATAATATTTAAAGAAAAGACAGAGGTAAGCCACATTACGTTGGTGAGAAAGTGACTAATGTTGAGCTGCTAATAATTAAAGTCAAAGAAAAAAAGTGGGCTCTGCCTCCTTTACATATTGTTTGTTTAGCAGCATATCAACAACTCCTCATGGTTCATTTAGCGAGAAAATGTTATTTTTGGGGAAACATTAGTAAATTCTTGTATTGCTGGTAAATTTTTTACTCTGAAAATATATTCCTGGTATTTTTACTATAAATACCATATATATTTGTGTATCATGCAACTTTTGAAGATCACTGAAGTTAAGCAATGTCCAGCCTGGTCAGTACTTAGATGAGGGCCGCTTGATCAGCTACTGCAAACAATATCCTACAAATAACTCACAAAGAGTTGATAAACCGTAAAAAAATGCAAATCAATTGATCATTTATGATTTCGTATAATAGTCTTGATAAATTTTGTAATCCCAATAAGTTTTTGGGGTTAAAATGAACAACTGGGATTAGAAGAAAAAAATTCCAATATTATCATCCAAAATTCCAATAATACTGATTTTACTAAAGAATTCATACAATTGATTGATGCATTTTTTGTGGGTTATTTAAGGCCAGAAAATATTTTTTGTTTGTAAGACTTTTTTTATGGGGGGTTGAGGAGGGAGATAATAATGGTTTAGTCTTACAAATTATCTCATAGCTGAGGGTGAAAAGAGGTGAATTCATACCTGATCAGAACTTTATAAAACAAGAAATTATAATTGGATATAAAGTGGGGTATCAAATCCATATCAGAATATATAAACTGATCCTTCACTTTGTGACCACTGTAGTTTTTTTTTTTATTTGAGATAATAATGGTTAACTAATAATAACTACTTAACCTCAGACTTAACTGCCATATAATAATGGTTTAGTGATACAAGTCTACTAATTAACCCATAGCTAATGAGAAAAAGATGTGGATTCTTACCTTTCCCCAAGGGTATTTGTGCATAAATGAATATAATAAACCCAGCAGTGATTGGAACTCGGCTCTCTAATTAACAATCCCAAGCCATTATATATTAGATCATGTGCATATCCAACCTTACAGCACCTGGTATTCCCAACTGGTCACCCATCTAGGTACTAACCAGGCTTGCTTTTGGTGATCATATGGGTACAGGTGTTTCAACACAATGTAGCAGTAAGCACATTACACCACCTGCAAATCCAAATGGTCACCCATCTAAGTAGTAACCAGGCTTGACATTACTTTGGTGATTGTATGGGAATGGGTATTTCAATAATGACGTGATTGTAAGCACCTTACAAAACATAAACACACCAGATATACTTGACCAAAGAAAAACAAACAACACATACTTGAATGAACCAGAATGTTCTTTTCCACAACTCATTTCCAAACATTTTTGATTAAGCTTAAATAAAAGTAAAACAGACTTGCTTATTCATTTGTTTTGTTTTATGGCATATCAACAACCCACTGGGTCATTTGATACTGAAATTTGATTTTTTGAATAAAATCTTGTATTTACACAGTCAAAATATTTATTTTAAATAGTAAGAATTCTGTTGTGATTATTTTTTTAACTATATTTTTGAGATCAGTTTAATTTCTTTTAGAAACTGAAATATGTAAAGTGAATCAGTATTTCGAAAAAATCCTTTTAAGTTTGTTGTTTGGTAGGATTTAATTAAAAATTGCTACAGTTTGGCAGGTTGGGTTTTATGGTGAATGCCACACATACCAAAGAATTTTCTTTTTTTAGGATATACGAATGGGTTATAGTAGTATGTTCAATATGGAGCTGCAAAAAGGAATTTGATAAGTGTTTCCTGTTTGTTCTACATTCTATCATTCCATTCTGTCGGATTTTAATACAATTTTGATTCCACTATATATATTGTTGTGATAATGCTTCGTACCAAGATTGCTTTTTTTTTTTCAGTGGTTTGCTGGTAGAAAGGTATTTTTAGCAAGCAGAACTTTTGTCATGAAGTGCTTGATATCAAGATAGAGATAGTGCATTAATAGAATTAATGTGAAAAAGTTTGACACTTAACTGAGCAGAGGTAGGCCGACATGTGTGTGTGTGTATATATATATATATACATATATATATATTAAATTTCTGGTGTACAGTGTCCAACTACTACTGGCAGTTTCATGCTTCTAGGTAACTGACAACTGTGTAAAAGCATGCAACTAATAGTAGTAATCAAACAGTGTGCATCAGAAATTTAGTTTGTAATTTAGAAAAGCTCTGCCATTTTATATTTGTGGAGCAGCTTTTCTTTTTGGTGTGCATTCATGGCCGACTCATTTTAAGAACTGCTCATTCCTATTAATATATATATATAACAATATATATTTTCATATATCAAGAACAATATTGGGTGGGGGAAATGTATAGCAAAGTGGAAAAAGTTTTCTTGTGACGTGTTTCACCTTTTTGGACTTCACTGGACTAAATTTGTTATGTTGGTATGACTACACATGTGCATGAACTAAAGATGCTGGAAATTGTATATTAAATTTTTTTTTTTAATTTAGCAGATTTCATTTATATTCTCTTTTTATTACTTTTGTTGATGTTCTAAAGGACAAAACACATCACAAGAAAACTTTTCGCCTATATCTAAATCTAATCTAAACTTATTTATAAATGAAACTTTGTCTCTGTGTCTGTGTATGTGTGTATCCATTACCTATAGACTCCGAAACAGCTGAACCGATTTTTTTTTAAAATTTACACAGTTGTACTAAAAGCGTCTGTGAGTGTTCTTAGCTAGGTTTTGTGCTGAGGTACCCCCGATAAATAACAAAAATCGATAATCAAAAAAATCAGGTTATAGAAGGAGTGGTCCAATTTTAATCAAATTTGACACACTCATAGACAAAGACATAAGAAACGATATTCACAAGTTTCAAGCTTGCAGTTCTTACAATAGTGCAGAAAATCAATAACATATATATATATATATATATATATATATATTATTGATTTTCTGCACTATTGTAAGAACTGCAATATATATATATATATATATATATATATATATATTATTGATTTTCTGCACTATTGTAAGAACTGCAAGCTTGAAACTTGTGAATATCGGTTCTTATGTCTTTGTCTATGAGTGTATCAAATTTGATTAAAATTGGACCACTCCTATATATATATATATATATATATATATATATATATAAAAGGCAAGATATTTGTGTGTGTGTGTCTGTTTATCTGCCTGTATGTCTGTATTTTTTTCAGCCCTTTTATTTTAGTTTTTGTTTCGAGTTTGGCTCTAAGTAAGTATAATTGTAGTTCTTAGTCTCAGCCATGATACCATTTACTCAGAAGACATTTAGCCTTCAAAATTCAGTTTACGACGAAAAAAACTTATTTGATATCGATACCAGGAAATCAAAATTTGACTTACATCCATTCATTTTTCTTTCAGTCTACGGTTTTGCTTTAACTGGAAACAACTATTGCTTTTTAGTCTTTCGTGCCAACGTCCAAAGAGAGTGAGCTCCAGAAACATGGATTAGTTTTAAAGCTTTCATTACACCCGAGCAATGCCAGGCTATACTGCTAGTCTGACCAATAAAAATCAAGCCCAAATCCCAACATATCAGTATACTGTCTCTTTGTAAAAATCTTTCACTTTTCTCTTGATCTCTGAAGATGCTTTAATAAAAGTGAAGCTTGTTTGATTGAGATATGTTTCCTACTTTGTTCTTTACTTTATTCCATCATAATTTATATATTTTCATCTGCAGACAGTCCTGTTTCACTGTATCACAGCTCATCAGTACTGTTAGACATCTGATTGCTTCTAGCCAGGATTGAAACCTGACTGACTTGACCTCAGTTGGTGATTCTACCTCTGAGCTATGGGTGCTTGGGAGAGGAAGGCAGACTTTAGCATGTTATATACAATGTAAACACATGCCAGTAGCCAAGAATGTTCAAATTCATTGCTGAATGAATGATGCATAAATGTTTGAGTAGCTACTGTTTTTAAAGTCTACCATTTCTGCATAGTGCTCAATTGTGCGATATATACCAAAGATGCTGAAAGGTTGAAACCAAGGTTGTGTAATCAACTAACTTCCAAATTAAAATATTTAAAAGCTCTACATTATATATGTATTGAGCACTTTTTAATACAACTGTATACTGGTCTAATTTAATTCTGACCAATAACTGGTTAATTATGTTTTAGTGCAAAGAATTTGTCACCTTAACAGAGCAGGTTCCTGCCAACTGATCAGTTAAAATGACAAATTCTTTGCACTAAAACTATTAATACACTATCTCCACCCCAATATCAAGCACTTTATGATAAAAAATCTGCTTGTCAAAATTTTTTTCATTAGTGTAACTCGTGAAAAAAACAACAATCTTGCTGTCAAACATTATCATAACTCAACACGATATATATATATGAGAAAGGTCCATTCTGTCTTGCTATTTGCTGTGGGTGTGGGGGAAGGTTAAATAGATGGATTCATATCTTTCTCAATGTGAAATTAATTGAATGTAACGAAGTCAACTGGAATTTGAACTTAGCTATTCAATTTCAAGCCATTAACCATCATACCACCCATACATACAAGCTTATGTCACCTGTTGTTTTCAAGTGGGCACCCATCTAATTGCTCTCCTCGGTTTTTTTTTTTTTCTTAAACTGTAAAACTAATAACGTTGCAATTAATAACATTTGAGACTGCCTGGTAATTAATTTCATTCTTTAGGAAAACAAAAAGCAGCTTCAGCATGTGTACTCATCAAAAATAACATTTATATAGAAAAATAAATATATTATTTCAAATCTTATTATAGCAGATATAGTGCATTTTTTGCCATTGAAGTTTAAGCACAAGCCCTAAGGAGCATACCCTCAGGGAGTACACCTTCTTTGGGAAGGGGCTTGGGCAATTTTCCCACAGTACTAAAATTGATCTTGTATTACATTTGGTAGCTATGTAGGCGCACTGAAAGATATGCATTATTTTAGTAGATATCCGTATTTGAAGTAGACGCCCCATTTTTATTTAAACAGTGTGCATTGCATCTATAGCCTGTATCATGATAAAATCTTAAAGAAAATATGTGTCCTAGCAAGGGTTGAATCTACATCTCTCTTTGTAGGAGTATGCTTTCCCACTAACCTACAAAGTACATCACGGTTCAGTAAGGCACTATTTTTCTTTTTTAAATACTTTGGATCAAATGATGGTTTCTCCTAAAAAGGGAAATGCAAGATGCACTGTTTAAAACACTAAATAAAAAAGGTTGTCTATTTGAAATTCAAGCATCCACTAAATAAGATTTGAATTAATAAAAAGGTTGAATTACAGATTTTAAAAAAATCTATTTAGAAATATATATTGCGAAGAAAGGTGAGTCTCTAAGCACAGCATAGATGTGGCACAAGGCCGAATGTATGGGGCACCTAGTGAGGACTGAACTCACTTATCAGTTGTAATGATTCTAGCAAGACAAGCTTGATAACCATTACAACATGTAAGGTGTCCTAAATAATTTTTTAAGTGTAGCACAAATATGGCACAAGGCCAAAAGTGCGGGGCACCCAATGAAGATCAAACTCACTACTCAATTGTAAGGATTCTAGTGAGACAAGCTTGATACCCATCACACCATGTGAGGTGTCCTAAATGATTTTCTAAGTGTAGCACAAATGTGGCACAAGGCCAAAAGTATGGGGCACTCAATGAGGATCAAACTCACTACTCAATTATAAGGATTCTAGCAAGACAAGCTTGATAACCATCACACCATGTTGGAGCGTTGAAAAGTTATTTTCTAATTGCAGCTTAGATGTGTCACAAGGCCGTGAGTATGAGGCACCCAATGAGGATTGATCTCACTGCTCAATGGTAATGATTCTATTGAGACATCCTTGCTAGCCATTACATCCCATCGAGATATACTGGGAAGTGAGAGGCAGACAAACATGAGCTAATGAATTTTAAATTCTAGATTTTACTTTTAAATTAACCGTTTGTTTTTAGAAAGCTTAGAATTTACGACAAAAATTAATTAGCAAATAATTTTTTCTAGACTGATTAGTTTGGTGGAGTAATGGATAGTAGCTCGGATTGAGGAATCAGAAAGCTGAGTTCAAATTCAGGTTGAGTTCATTTCATAAACTTACATGCTAATACCCTTGGTAAAGGTATGAATCCATCTCTTCTTTCTTTCTTATTATTATGTGTGCTTATTAGGAGGCATGGTGGAGTAATGGATAGCAGCTTGGATTGACGAATCAGAGAGCTGAGTTTGAATTCCAGTTGAGGTCATTACATTCACTTACGTGCTAATACCCTTGGGAAAGGTATGATACCATCTCTTCTTTCTTTCTTATTATTATGTGTGCTTATTAGGAGGCAGGGTGGAGTAATGGATAGCAGCTTGGATTGAGAAATCAGATAGCCCAGTTTGAATTCCAGTTGAGGTCATTACATACACTTATGTGCTAATACCCTTGGGAAAGGTATGAATCCATCTCTTCTCAGCAGCTATGGGTAAAAATAGCAGGACTGGGTTCTATAGCCTTGGGTGGCAACCGGTCTAAGAGAAGGAAAACTCTGAATTCCAAACCCAGCCTAAAGGTGGACCACCTCGCCTGGAGGATGAAAGGGTTTTTGTAGAGTTAATACCCCTACTTGTAAAAAAGACGAATTACAGGAGCATCAACGGCAATGAACCACCTTAGAACAGAGTGCGATGGGTAGCCAATGCTTCACTGAGAGGGCAATGGGCTGCTGGGATTGAGAGATTTAATGATTAGCATTAAAAAAATAATAACTTTTATTTTCGTTCAGTATTTTTTATTTCTATTTTCCAGAGAATAGGGAATGGATCCCATCTTGATTTTTCTGGTGTATCTCAAATCAAAAAATAAATTAAAAAATTTTCTTCTTTTGTTGTTCTCAGTAACCTCCTAGCATCTTGGTGGCTTTATTGCTTTACTTGGGTGAAATGATTAAAAAAAATTTAAAAATCACTCTTTGGTTGATTTTTTTTTATTTCTGTATCTAAAAAAATCAATTTAATTTAATTTAAATAAACTTGTGTTTTTTTTTTGTTTTTTTTTTTAGTTTTTAATTTCCGTAAAATTTAAACGGAACCGATTTAAAATAAAAAAAATAAATAAATGTCTCTCGTCAAGTTAAAGTTTATTTTTTAATTTATTATTTTTAAATTCAATTATTTGTCTCTTGTTAGGAAACTATTTTTTTACAGCAAATACAAACAGTTAAACAAGGTAAACAAATACTTGCTAGAGCGAGGAAAATAAAAAGCAAATATTAGTAATTTTTGCCCCCCTTTCGGATAAATATTTAAATAAAAATTAAAATTATGTCCATCAAAAGACATTAAATTAAATTTTTTCAATAAATAAATCTCAATAAAAATATTTAATTATTTTATTTAGGATAACACGAAAACAACAGTAACCAAAGAACAAAAACAAAAAACGCTATTATCTCTTGCTTGAGCAAAACAATAAAAAAAATTTCAGGTCAACAGCTCTATTCTAATAAAGGTCTAGTTAAAGTGACACTTACCTGAATTAATTATTTTTTTAAATTATTAATTATATATATATATATATATATATATATATAGCTGTTTTTCTTCTTTGTTTTTAAAAGGTCCTGGACAAGTTTAACTTTCCTTCCGCGTCGGCATGCGATGTGGACACGAGATCGAAAGATCAAGGGAGATAATCAGAAATGACTTAAATATAAATGTTCGCCCTGAAATTTTAACCCAATTTTAATATGCTGTTGATTCTGACAATGTTACGTCAAGGTGCTATATGGCGGGGTTAAATTGGGAGGGGTCTTACGTGTAATGTTTGGTGTTGGAGACGATCGATGCTTGCTAAACATCGACTACTGTCATTGTGGATTAACAGGATGGATGAGGATTAATGAGAGAGCGAAAGACGAACCCTGCTCGCGTGCTTTGTGTCCCTTCTTCTTATCTTCCCTTTTATTGGTCAGGACATTACATTTTACGTACCTTATTAATTTTTTGCTAAAATGGGTTATTTACCTTGTATCCCCACTGAGACATGACGCGACACAAGATCGGGTTTAAGTGTGGAAAACCGGAGTGCTTATACTCGGGCCAGGGTCAAAAATTGCCCAGCACCAATTGCAGGCCTCGGTGTCAACCAACCCTAGTGCAATGGGATGGTGTAACCCCAGATATCTGTTCCACGGAGCCGGGTCTCTCACAGAATTTTTATTTTTCTCAGCTGCGTCACGGTCCGAGGACAGAGACGTGCCTGGGAGGTGTTAATCTTTAGCGGACAGGTGCTAAAAAGTGAGACTTAAAGCAGAAGATTAAAATGCTATGACTGTGGTCGGTAATAAAGTCACCGTGAAAAAAAAAAACACAGAAAAAAAAGTCAGAATAAATTTATGGTGGCCAGTAATAAAGATTTATTTCTGTTGAGTACTTCACGAGTTTACGTGTCCGCTGTTTGCAATAGAAATTTCAAAAAAAAGTTTCTAACAATGCTACAGTCACATAATCGATATCTTTCATAGAGAGTTCAAGTATCCCATAAGGTATGGCTTTATGTGAAGAAAGTCCCAATTCGACACTAACATTTGAATTAAAAGTTCTTTCAATTTTCACTTTATTTAGAAAACTGTAGTGAGCAGGAAGTTATCTCCTCAACGTCTTAAAACAGAATGAGATATTTTTAACTATCTGCACATATGGCTCCGCGCACAGCTTACGGTTGAAGAAATATATATATTTGTAACGCTCTTTTGAGATGGCTGGTATTAATTTAAGGATTTTAAGGATGAGATGAGATTTCTCTAAAAATTGGAGAATACGATTATTTTTGTCGGGAAAAGTAGCCGAGGTGATAAAAAATGGAAAATACAGATTCAAAGATACAATGAGTGCAAAATTGCTTTTGGCAGGAGAAGTAAGCGAATTTATCAAAAGTCAAAATATTGTCATTGGGTTTTGACCCTAGGTCAAAATTCGTCCTTGAGGATTTCCTGTTTACTAACTACCAAGACAGCTGGTAGGAATATGCAGATAATAACAGAGAGTAAGTTTTTTAAGTCGAAATGGTTAAGTGATATTACTTACATTTCGAGATGCTAAGACGTATATTGAGAGGGCGAAATAGAAATCCCGTACTTAACTTCAACACCCCAGTTTTATGCCTTTTTAATAAAACTGGTGTGGAAAACGAAATTCAGTGAGACAGGAACTAGCGATGAATTGATGAGGTCAAGCTGAAACAGCTTGTCACCAGAGATATTGCAAGAGACGGTCCGCCCAAATTCGGCGAGCTGCAAATTGAACACACCATCGTCCCGTGAAGATAATAGATCACAAATATTCGCGTGCTACTGAAATACCAGCCATCTGATTGTTTTTTGTTTTTTTTTATCGCCGCTTAACTTTGACTTGCTTTTGATAGTGTATCTATTCAATATATATAAATCTATACCATGGCGTGGCAGTCTTAAATCTGGTTTTTCAGTATATACCGTTCCTTCACGTGTCTGTGTTAACCTAGTCAGGTGATGACAAGTGATCCTGCTTTGGACGATCCGAGATTAACAAACACAAAGTGGGCGGAATCAACCGAAGGTCAGGAAGGTTGGATGGACTCAGCCAAGGGTCTTGTTTTAATTTAACCAATCAGAGAATAGAAAATTATATTTCAAAGTGACCCATTTTTATCCTTCAAAAATGTATAAGTACGCATTAGTTCATCTCATGATGGCCTTTTGGCCGTTTCCCTCGGCACAAGTCAGGCGAACTCTATTGGTTTACCTTCTCTCTAGTGCTTCGTTCTGTATCTCTCCGTCAATAGATAGACGCAAAGAAGAGGACACGATGAAATGAACATTTAACGGAGCGAACACATCAATGATATCTCAATTACAACTATACCCCCACTCCTACATACAGCTCTATACATTCAACTTAATTTTTTTTCTTACAGGTCTATTATAAACTCTTCTTACCAACATTGTATCAGACATATGAACATTGCTATCATTTAGTATAATACAGAATTATTTAATGCTTATTTAAATTATTATTTGAACACACCATCTTGATTGTTATTTTCACGCATTTTTTATGCTGAGCTAAACTTAACAAGGCCAAATCAAATCAAACACACACACACACACTACTATAAACTGATGACCACAATCTACTATAAATTTGTAAGAGTCCACCATAAGACTATGTGTCCACTTTTGGAATAAGAGTGAGTTTTAGTCCGTCGTGTGCTCACCTTGCCCTGTTTCTTTGTGGCTTTTTTTTAAATCTTGGCATTAATTTTCAAAATAAATCCGTAAACTTCAATTTTCATATTGAAATATTAGATCGTCGTGTCCATAACAAAAATAAAAATCAATTATAGCGTCAAAAATAATTATAATAAAATAATTACAACAATTATAATTATTATTCGTTCACTCTTCCTAAACTGTAGTGAAGAAAACAAGATCTACATTTTAAAATTCAAATGCTAAGCACTGACTCATTGATTTTATTAAAAATAAACCAATTTACTCGAATTTGCAAAACCTTGCTTAACACACACGCAAAAGCGAATCCAAAATAAAACTCGTTAAATTTCACACCTCGATGCGCAATGTTTTTCAGCCAATAGAAAACATCTAAAAACAAAATTCAAATAATCTTCAATTATCTGAAACAAACTATTTTACGGACCCTTTTAGCGAGCCGACGCAAAATTTGTTCATCGTCCAATCAAAAGGTCAGAATCACATCAGGGAGTGAATTCCCAAATGACCTTTACGAGCCTCACAAACGAAATAAAGGACGGAGCAAATTTGACTATCGCCAGAGAGAAAAGAGACGAGCGTAATTATCAAGTACCCTTGACAAACGTCAGTCGATCGCTATTATTGCCTCTCTCTTTCCCTCTCACCTCCTTCCTCTACATCGTTTACCCGTCTGTCTCTTTTTATACTTGATAACCGCACGGAACCCTTTAAGACTGAGCGAAGACTTCAAAGACACTCCTACCCAAAGATAACGCTCATACATACATACATACATACATACATACATACATACATACATACACACGTTCCTGCCTACATCCACAAAGGTTATTACTACGAACTCTTGATACCCTTAACTTCTTAATACAGTTTCTTATTGAGCATTAACTTCTACTTAACTTTTGTAAGAATAAATTTCTATTTAAACATTCAAAAAAATATATTTTTATTCTTCCACAAATCCAGTTTGATAATTCTGATAACATCTGTAAGTTGTAGGAAGTTTGGTTATGTTTCACACAAGGCCAATTCCAAAAAACATTAACCATCTCCGTACTTCTACACTGGTGACCCCCGAAATCCGTATGTTCATTTTTCTTTTGCTTTGAGAGTTAAGGTCAGTAAATATAAGCATTGTATTAATGGTTGAGCCTAAATCAGCCTAGTGCATAGTTGGAACAACCAAAAGAGGTTTGTTCTCACTTTATCACTGGGGGATTTAAATATGATCATGGGATGTCGAGAAGTTAGGATAAATCAATATAAGCATCATTACCGTGCAAGGTCACCAGTAAAAAGAGGACACCAAAATGCCAACTATAGTTCAGGGATACTAAAATCAAACAGGTGCAGAAATTTAAATATATAGGAAGTGTTCTCCTGTATTTTGTGATGAGAGGTTGGGAAGAGATTTGAATGGCAGATTGAAAAATATGGTCAAACTGAAATGGGCATGCTGCTTGTAACAAGACAGTCGAGAGAGATATATATTGCAAGAGAGAGTCAGTTGAATAACCATTGTCCAGTAGAAATAATACAACACAAATATTATCGTGCTACTGAAATACCAGCCAACTGATATTTCTTTTTCATCACTTTCTTTGACTTGCTTGTAATTATTCGATAAATATAAATATATATAAATCTACACCATTTCATTGTGGTCTTAAATCTGGTTTTCATTGTATACCAATCCCTCACATATCTGGACTAGTCTCGTCGAGTGGTAATAAGCGGGCCTACTTTGGCTAATTCGAGATCAACAACATGGGCAGAATCGGCCAAGGGTCAGGAAGATTGACTGAACGCAGCCAGGGATTGTGTTATAAAGGCGCATTGTCATGCCCAAAGACACATTTACAAAGCTAAGCAGTGAATTAAGAGACAGAAGGATTTCATTGGAAACAAAGAAAAATGTACTGGACTATTATATGATTTCAGTCTTCCTATATGGCAATGAATGCTGCACAATCTTCTAAAAAGATGAAGGATAAGATTTGAAGCAACTAAAATATGGTTCTACAGAAGGATGCTTAGGATAACATGGACTGAACATGTGATGTTTTAGAAGAAACTGGAAATCCAATCTTAAACAGGAAACAAGGAAGAAACATCTACTTCTGTTCAAAAGAGCTGGGAGGAGTGTGAACTGGACAATAGGCAGACATATCTCTTCCTGTTGAGGAAAAACAAATAGATAATTATTAAATTAAATTTCAGAGCTTAAGTGGAAAATGTTAGAAGCATAGAGTTGATGTAGACTTTGGAAGGAACCGAAAACACAAACCTAAACAGAAAACAAAGAATAAACCTGTACTCCTGTTCAAAAGACGCAGCGGGAGTGTGAACTGGATGATAGATATGTAGTAAACAGAAAGTTACTTCCTTGACAACTTAAAATCGAATGGCATTTAAGTTTTTGAGCAACAAGCTCCATGCATAACTTTCAGTTGAAGACAATCCTAAAGGAATATATATATATATATATATATATATATATATATATATATTAAATTTATGTATTTAGGCAGCAAATTTTCTTTTAAACATGTCAGATTAAATAAATTGCAAACACTATGTTTGCTTATTTTTAATAAAATCCGTTCATACTCACAGATAATCTTTTGCGTATTACAATCAAAAGATGTTAGAAATGAGCTGTAACGTTGACATGTTATTTTCATTCATCTCTTAAGTTACCCAAGATAATTTTCATGTTCTAATGAACACTTGCAAATTGTCAACCGTTATATTTGAAGAAGGAAAAAAATGTACAGTAATTTTTAGCAACACAGTTTTCCAGTTACATTTCTTACCATAACTCACATCCCTGAAGATGATCTCAGAAAAAGGTTGAAAGTACTTGGGTACCTTGAGAAATTAATAAAAATAACATCTGTCAATGTTACAGCTCATTTCTGACATCTTTTGATTGCAATACATGAAAAATTATCTGTGAGTATGAATAGATTTTGTTAAAAGTAAGCAAACATAGCGTTTGCAATATATATATATATATATATATTAACCAGTGAACAGACAGAAAAATGCAATTAAATCATTCCACTTTTATTCCCCAAAAAGGCAAAATCAGAGGTATTTCAGCATTTTTGGAGGATAAAAGTAGATCAGCTTAAAATACATTTTATTTGGCTTTTGGTTGGTTAATATGTATGTATTTGGTCAATCTCAACTTATATAAGAGTGAGATTCTCTGGGTCAAAAGAGAGAATAGCCAAGGAGTTGAAGACAATTCCAGTCAGTCAACTTCCTCTGACTATATTATAAGATTATATATATATATATATATATGTTTATTCTTATCATTTATCCATCAAGATGATTGTTGTTCAAGCAGCAGTAAACATTATTCACAATAGTGGTATATATAAGATTGTGTTGGATATTTACACAGGTTGAAAAAATGTTAGGGTTATTAAAAGACATGTCTTCAAAGAATGGATCAACTCTGTAAATACATGGCACACTGATTGTCCAAATTTAAATGATAAAATAAATGTCTTGTTAACATTTTAGTGTTTGCTATACATTTCTCTTTTTGTATGTAGTCTTCATTTCATCAATAAAATCATTTTTTGCATTTAAATCATAATAGTTTCTAGTTAAAACATTTTCATCTGCAGACACCAAGAATGCACCTATTTTCTTGTACCTGTTGCAGCAGACAAACAAGAAGTGGCTAGGGAACTAAGCAATATTTGTTTGCAATTGTATAAGTGCAAGTCTCATTTCTTAAAGTCTTATGTCATATCTTGTCTCTGTAGGAAGAAGCAAGTAAATACTATGTAGGCCTGAATATTTAGTATTCACCAATTTGTACAATAAGGAAAAGAATGAAAGATTTGGCTAAAAGAAATTCTCTGAATATATTTTATATTAGTAATAATTTTGTAAATATATGATCTTTTTTGTTAATTCATCCCAAATAATGTAAAGTTACTTGTCTATATTTCTGAGATGAGGTAGTATTTATATTATTTGGACTATTTTCCTCATCTTTGTTGCCATTTGTTCAATGTTTTGGATGTTGTATGCTCTGGCCTTCTTCAGGTGCTAGGAATTTCGAACCAAACCCTTTATTACAATCACTGGGGTTTAATATTCTCATTCAGCAGTGGTGAACAAATAACTTGCAGAGTTAGAGGGAGATAACTCATGGCATCCAATCGAGGCATTACTAGTATGCAAATGAATAAGAATGATATATCCCTGTGATTGCAAAGAGTTTGGTTCGAAATTCCTAGCACCTGAAGAAGGCTAGAGCATACAAAGGCCGAAACGTCATACAAATGGCAACAAAGATAAGGACACTAGTCTAAATAATGTAAATACTGTAAAATTACTTATCGCAAATATTAATCCACCCCAAGTAATTATAAATTTAACGTCGAAGTTTTTTTTTTTTTCTGAAACCTTTGGCATTATTTGGACGTTCAAATTTGCTTAGCTTGCGTCGCACAAGCCTCCAACCCTCAGAATGAAAAATTATCAAAAATCAAAATCAAAAATCAAAATCAAAAATCAAAATCAAAAATATCAAAAATCAAGGAGTTATTCACATTTTGTAAATGCTGATGATAATTAAGGAGATTTTTACAATTAAAAAAAAAAATCTGTTTTTGGTTTGGAAAGGTCTTAGGCATTCGCCTGACTGCTCTATGACACTGTCAGCTCTCTGCTTCCGAGCAGAGAGCACGAACCCAGTCGTGGTTCCGCCGAAGGGTAGAACTACGACTGGGGAAAAATAGACAGAGATTTTTTTGGCCCGGCTATATGGCCGGGAATACCCACTATAAAAAGGACCATGTGTCACATCTGGCCTTGCGTGGGAAGGCTAGTAAAGTGAGCGCAAGTGTAAATCCCATACTTGGAAATAGTGCACTCGAGTCACCCAAATTTGGGCCGAAAGCAAAGGTTAACCCAACTAGAGTGCAAGGGCCTCACTCTGCTAGAATTTGGTGTGGATTTTAGTAAATATCAATTCTAACAGAAAATATCCCAAATATATACATATATATATTTGTGGGTATAGTTTGCTTTGCAAATACTATATTTTCAATATAGTAACTCATAAAAATGAAAAAAACCATGAATGCAAAGTTTTTTGCTAAAATAAAAAAAGAAGAAAAAGCAATAATTATAAGTAAATTATTTTGTTTTGTATTCACCAACTCATGCAATAAAAAAATGAATGACTGAATATTTACTAAAATAAATATACAAATAATAATTCTCACATCTTACAAATTTGACCCTGCTCTCTATTTAAAAAAAACAACAAACCTTTAATTGGTATTTCATTTATTTATACTGACATTTTTGCTTAATGAAGTAAAAGAAACATAACTATTTCAATGTTAGTCACAAGCAGACTTTTGTTTAAAGTTAGATTACAAAAAAATTATTTACATTGTTAATCATTATTATTAAGTTTGTTCTTCAAAAGTGCAAATGATTGTGAATTCTATTTATTGTTTTCATTTCACTTTAGGCTAAATTTCTTCAACAAGAACCGTAATAGTTTGAGAAAAATAAATTCAGGGACAATCTTATCCTTATTTCATCTATTATTAATTATATTTTATTCAAACAGATTTGTTTTAGAATGCTAGTCTTGGTCAATTTACTTCTAATTCATAGGTAATTTGTACCTTATATTTCTAAAACACATTTTTTTATGTCAAAAATTACATTTAAATATTCAAAATATTTTCATCTATAGGATTTCTTCATGCTGTTTATATCTTAGGACATCAATGTCTATTTTTCCTTAAGAATAAAACCTATGTAAATAGTGTGCATATATAATTATATATATATAGTGCATCAAGGCAGCAGATAATTTTCTAAACATATATTGTTAAATATGACAATGAATGTCTATTACGTTTAATCATAAGCTCTACTAAACATTATATTTTGGCTATAATTTCAGGCAAAAATAAAGACAAAAATTGTCCCACATTTGGATATTTTTTTTATTGTGCTCATTCTAAGCTTTAAGCTCACATGAGCCATCTTCAAAGAGGTTACAGGAATGTTAACATAAAGACATCCACCATCAAAGAAATCACATTTCAATCTAGTCACAAAACATCATATTACATTTAAACATATGGTTCTGTTGTTAATATTTCAGACTCTCACATGATGTGATGTCATAGAACTGCATTACAAATTTCTGATCTGCATCTGCTATTCAGTGACTTATCATCGCAGAGCAATGTTTTATGTCAACACAAGATAATATCATCTTTGATGGTGGATGTCTTTATGTTAACAACCCTGCAACCACTCTGAACATGGCTCATGGCTGAAAGCTTAGGATCAGCATAATAAAAAAATATCCAAATGTCGGACAATTTTTGTCTTTATTTTCACATGAAATTAAAGCCAAAAGATAATGTTTAGAATGGCTCATGATTAAAAATAAAGGACATTCATTGTCTGTTATGTTTAATAATATATATATATATATATATATATATATATAAAGTCATTATTTGTAAGTTTTTTATAATTCACTTCGAAACATGGTATTCTTCTTCATGTGCCATGCTCATTAAAGACAAAACTTCCACTTGGCTCTGCCTCTCATTGCTCTCAATATTTTTCCTCTTGGTATCTCTCCCAAGAGAGATCTCTCGCTGTGGATGTGTGTTGTAGTGCAGGAGATATCGGCTTGGAACGAGAAATTGGGGGAGCTGAGTTTGAATTCCAGTTGAATTCATTGCATTCACTTATGTGCAAATATCTTTCGAAAAGGTATTAATCCATTTCTTCCTTCCAGTTATGGGTTAAATAACAGGACAGATTGGGTTCTATAGCCTACCACAGAAAGCAATGGCAACCTACTGCGGGATAATCTTCGAGACATGATCACCCAAGCATGTTTCATGTATGGCACTTAACTGACTGATCTCTCCCAAACCCTGCACTGCCATCCATTTGCTCAAGCCTATCAAGTATGCATCATACTGCTTTCCCCTCTCTCTTTTTCCTTCTATCCATCCTGGGAATATTATAGATTCTCTAGGCCCTCTTTCCTAATTATATGTCACAGGAATCTCAGCTGTCTCTTCCTGATGGTAAGTATGAGTTTTCTTCTTGTTCACATCTATTCCAACGCCTCATCATTGCTACTCTGCTCAGTCCTTGGTATTCTTAGCATTCTTCTGTAGGGCCACTTTTCTGCTGCCTCGAGCCTCTCTCTCATCCTTGAAAAGATCATCCAACATTCACTGCCATACAGAAGGACAGACATCACATAGCAGTCCAGCACCCTTTTCTTTGTTTCCAATAAGATTTTCCCATCTTTCAGTTCTCTGGTTAGCTTTTAAATGCATCCTTGGTCATGCCAACGCGTCTTCAGATCTCAATGTCACACTTTCCATCCTCTGTCAGAATGCTTTCCAGATATTTAAATTTCTTCACTTGTTTTATTTTAGTTTCTCCAACCTGTAGTTAGCATTTTGGGTTCCTCATTTTGCTGATGACCATACATTCAGTTTTCTTGAAGTTTATCTTCAGTTCATTCTCCTCGCTTTCTCTTGCTACCTTCTGTAAGAGGTCCTGCATTTCCTTTTCCGTATCTGCTATCAGAACCATGTCATCCACGTATCTTACATTGAGAGTTTGGCTGCTAATGATGAATCCTGAAAAGGATTTTATTTCTCTCATAATTATTTTTACTATATAATAGATCTGGTGAAAAAACACACCCATGTCTGACATCTGTTTCTATTTTATTTTTATACCTGCTGAATTAATTTCCTCTCCATATGCAAGTGGTTTGTTGCCAATATAGGTTCTTGATTATCCAAATGTATTTTCCAAAACATTGAGGTTGCTGAGCATCTCCATCACTTCTTTGTGATGTACTTTGTTAAAATGCTTTTGCATAGTTTGTAATCACTGATGTGTAAAAATCTTTCGTATGGATGCAACTAAAGTTTCCTATGAAAAACAAAACGAAATGTAACTAATATATTTTTACTTGTATTTGTTTATATGTCTGAGATGAGGTATTATTTACATTGTTTAGACTGTTGTCCTCATCTTAATTGCCATATTCATGATGTTTTGGCCATTGTCTTGTTCAGATGCTTGGAATTTCAAACCACAAATCTGAACAATGTAAATAATGTTTTTTTTTCTGTAATTAAATGAGAATCATTTGTCAAATAAACGAGATATTGATGGTACATAAAAATTTTATTTTTTTTTAAACATTTTATGTTTTCATTGTTAACGTACTTTTTAAAACTATGAGTACAAAACATTTTAACTAACAAGCGAAAACATTTTATTTAACAATAAGCAATCTAATAGTGTTTCATATCTTTGTTGTCAATTCTGAAAAAAAAAAAAGAAAAGAAAATGACATTTCAAATAACATTTAACAGGGTTCAAAAATGTCTTCAGACAAAATAAATTTTCCAGTATGGGTTGGTACAGACTGTAGGGAGGCCAATATTTTTTGTAATTTTAAATAATAAACATAGCATTAATCATTTAATGTTGTTCTTTTTTTCACTTATTTTTTTCTTTTTTCATTGGGCAGTGGGATGTGTAAGTGGTTTTCTTGGTTTATTTTTCAAAATTTGTATTTAATTTTAAATCACAACTCTGTTGACCTATTTAAATTGAACTGTGATTAAGTGTACATACAGTTGTTATAATCAAAAAATATATTATAATCCTTAAAATACAGTTTTTAATTTAACTGTTTTTGTAATGAATTAATATATTTAATCTAAACAAAAAAATACTTTTGTTTCACTAATTCAGCAAAAAAAACAAACAAAAAACAAAACCTTTTTTCCTGTCAGAATTCTCCAAAAAATATACCATATTTCCCCAAGCATAATACGCCTTCATCCATAATACAAAACCCTAAAATTGTACTGAAAGTATGGGAAAATGCTTCTACTCACATATAATACACACCCCTTGTTTAATAATCCAACTCTATAAATTGTACCTGTCCAATTTCATAATGGCAAGCATTTCCTACTCTTATTCAAGTAGTAATTGAAGATATTTATCAAAATTTTTGATCATCATGATTCGAAAAGAAACAGAAATATCCATATTGTGCCTACTGCACAGACTCGTTAACTTTGTTTTGTTTGATAAAATGTGCAATCTACCAGATTTTCACAAAAAAGGTTTTAAACATAGAATAATATTATTTTAGTTTAGTTTTATGGTAATTCTTATTTTATTTCAAATTTGTAACTGTTGTTAGATACATAGGATTGTATTTGACATCCTTATGGGGTTGCAATCCCTGAATGTTAGTGTCAAATTGTTCATGGTAAATAACATTTCATTATTGAAATCAACCTATGAAATGTCAAGTTTTTAAAGATCTTTTTGTAGTTGTGCATAATATGAACCCCAATTTTGCTTATTTTTTTATATGTGGAGAACTATGGTTGTTTCTTAATTGAACTGTAATTAAGTGTAAATACTGTTTTAGCTTTGAACTTATTAATTTAATTAAAAAAAACAACAGCATGATTAAAATTATTTGTTTGGGAAGGGCTATAATAAAAAATAATTTATTAAGAAACTCGTTGTAGAGTAGTTTTCATACTGAAGGTTATAATCGTGCTATGTTGGTTGCTAATCGACTTAACACACACAAAATGTTAGAAACTTGGTAATCTTCCACTGAAAGCTGACTTCTTAATATTTGGCTAACTGCCTAGTAGTTCTACTGAACTCAAATAGAGCTCTAAAGAACTCTCTAGAACTTCTAAGAACTCCTATAAACTTACCAAGAACTTCTCAAGTTAACTTTCCGTTAACTCTTATTAATATAGAAGGGAGAGTCCATTATCTGAGGAATAGGTGTGTTTCACCATACCAAAACTTTAGTTGAAACCCATTTAAATTTTCAGAGACTCACCCAAATCAACACCTGTGAGTCCTGGGGACTCACGACATTAAAAACCTTTCAGCATCACTGCATGTTATCTGTTTTTATTTTTTTATTTGTTTTTAAAAATTTAAAAACAAAGCCAAATGACAATTTCAGTTAAGAATTTTATAAAAAAAAAAATAATAATAAATAGATATTTGTTATGGTCAATGAATAAACAGGTCAAATTGACAGGTTTCGTTATCAAATGATACATAATTTTAGAAAAAGCACTATTCAGATATAAATGTTTGGAATATTCAATGCAGTAAAAATTCAGTTTAATACCCCAAGGAAATCAGTTTTCTGGCAAATGAAAGTCACTGTTATGAAGCAGACCTGATTCGATGCACATTAATTTATAACAGTAAAGAAAGTTATTTACACTATCTATATTCAGACTATTGACTTCATCTTTGTTATCACACCATCTCAACTATCGTGCTCTCTGTCTTTCATCAGTTATGCTACAACTCAATGGATTAAAGTGTTAGTTCATAAATTTGCAGACATAGTAATTGTGTTCAATCCCCAGGCCTGGCAGTGAGTACATGAACTTAGAGGAAATGGTTGAGCAATAACTGAGCAGTACTAAAAATAAGAACTAGATGATAATCCGAGCGATGGGCAGTGTTGCTTGATTGGTTGATTCATTTTCTACAGCTTATCAACCCTTTGCATGCTATTAAATGTCAGAAAATATTTTTAGATTAAAAGAATTTTTGGGAGATAATAATCGTTTACTGATATGTCATACTAATTAACCCATAGCTGGGGCAGATAACATGGATACATACCTAATCAGAAATTGACAAACAAACAAAAAATTATAATGTAGCTATAAAATGAAGAGATCAACTCTATATTACAATCAAAATATAAACTGATCCCCCACTTTATGGCCACTGTAATTTCTATACATTTATATTCCAGGCAATGTAAATAAATCTTAAGAACATGCCTGTGTAACTAATCAGTATTTGATTGATTGATTCATTTTCTATGTTTTATCAACCCTTTGCAGGTTATTTAAAGCCAGAAAATATTTTTTTAAGAATGTAAGAATTTTTTTTTTTAATAATAATCATTTAGTGAAACAAGTCTTATTAAGAGCTGGGGGTAGTAGAGGTAGATTTGTACCTTTCCCAATGTTATTTTTATGTAAATGAATAAAATGAACCCAACTGGAATTGGAACTCAGCTCAGATTAACACTTACAATACGCACATCTCCAAGTACCTGGAATTTCTAAGTGATCACCATCTAGGTATTGACTAGGTATGATGTTGCTTAAATTTGGTGATCATGTGGAAACCAGTGACATGGGCAGTTGAATGAGAGCAGTCTATCTACACAGATTGAATTAAAAGTTCAGTTCAGAATTCTCTGATTGATATAAATCTGATGAAATCCAGAGAGCACAACAACTGAAATGATGTGATAACCAATAACAAGGATGAGGACAGAAATCATGACAGTAGTGTAAGTCTACACATGTGTATATTAAATAAACTTTGTAAAGTTTTATAAAAAACAAAATACTTGATACATGAGATTCTCAAATATAAAATTTTTCATAGAACAGTTCATAATCAGGCATTCCTAAAAGAAAAAATCAACATAAGATTTTTTCAATCTGTTCTTATACACTCTAGATGTTATTTTACCGGAGACCTATGTTTGAATTTGTACTAGGAAACAATTTAAGATTTTAAAAAATCCATTATTTCCTTAGATATTCAACACTGATATAGGTTTCTCTCCAGTGTGTCTTCGTGTATGCTTTCTCAAATTTGAAGTGGCTGTAAATGTTAAACCACAGACATCACACTGGAAAGGTTTTTCTCCAGTGTGCGTTCGCATATGCTCAGTCAGTCTTGAATTAACAGAAAATTTTGCTTCGCAAACATCACAGTGGAAGGGTTTTTCTCCTGTGTGAATTCGTATATGTTTCTTTAGAATTGAATTATCTGCAAATTTTGACCCACAAATATCACAGCCAAAAGGTCTCTCTCCTGTGTGTGACCGCATGTGTCGTTTAAGATGGGAACTCAGTGCAAAATTTGACCCACAAACATCACAGTGGAAACGTTTTTCACCGCTGTGAGACACCTTGTGTCGCTTAAGGTTGGAATTACCAGTAAAATTTGCCCCACAAATATCACAGTGAAATGGCTTTTCACCTCTGTGTGCTCGCATGTGATTTTTTATACTGGAGCTATGGGAAAATGCAGCCCCACAGATGTCACAGTGGTAGGGTTTTTCTCCAGTGTGGATTAGAAGATGTGTTTTAAGTGTTGTGCTATGAGCAAATTTTGTTTGACAAATCTGACATTGATATGGCTTCTCGCCAGTATGTATACGCATGTGTCGCCGAAGTTGTGATCGATGCTGAAAAAGTAGTTTGCAAATTTCGCAATGGAAAGGTTTTTTACTATCATGTATCGTCAGGTGGAATTCAAGGTTGGAGTCGTCTGAGAAATTACGTCTGCATTTTTCACAATAAAAAGTTTTGTCCTCAGTGTTAACATGCTCTTCTTGTCTTGGACTTTCTTGCCTTGGAATTGAGTCTTTGCATTCAGAGTTTGTCTCATCTTGTTTGAAACTGAAAGTCTCAGTAACATCAGGACTAGTCTTTTGACTTTCAGAATTTGTCTCATTACTAATTTCCATGATTTGATAAAATTTTGAAGTAATTTGGTGTCAAATTCAAACACCGTCTCAAACTACTTTATTTCTTATAAGGATATCAACATCAAAAAACTCTTGTAAATATTTCAAATGTAATCATAGAACCGCAATTCCTATATTTAGGACAAGATGATCTGTCCTCAGTAAATCTCTGTAGTAATTCTTGTCATGTGAGCTTTTTTGGCATATAATAACAGAAGAAATAAAGTTCAGTTATACTTGAAACTGCTTGTCACAATCAAATTTTTAAAAACTTTCTCTATAATTTTCCAACAGTTGAGAACCAACAAGTCTTCAAAATTTTTTATCTTTGACCTCCTGGTAAAATTCTTCAGATTATGGTCACCTCATTTGGTAAAATCTGAAAACAAAAATAATCATTATCATTAATTTTGACTAGTATTTACTTTCATCCAAATTTCACCTCAGTAATATTATATTAGTACTAGGCACAAATATTGTTACAGCTCTTGCAATCATGCAGAGCTATACAAGTTGAGAAATGATCACTTTTGGTTGGGTCCATGGAAGAGAGAGTGCAATGGCATGAAGCCCAAAATTTTTCTATCACCCCAGAATACACATCACTAAGGAAGTATTATGGTGTGCAAAATATATGCATATAAAAATGATTAATTTGAATTTTATTATTATTAGATGAAGCATTATCAGCCATTATTAACTTTTGATGATGATTTTTTCATCTTAATTTCAATTGCTTTTTTTTTATTAGTCATATTATATGTAATATAATCTTGAAGTTTATTATTAAATGATTGAGGGATTTATTTGGTTTAGTGGCATGTGGATTATTTAATGCCAAAATATACATATTTTGAATACAGTTGCATTAAGATACACATTCAGAGCAGAGATGGATATTCACAAGAAATTGAAAATTTGTGTTTATAAGGTTTGATTTGCCTTTATTTAGACTGTGAAATCATTTGTGGCTGAGTAGTTGAGATGCATCAGATCACTTGATGGCCATTCCTATGTTGTAAAGGCCAAAGTTTTGAATCCTGTCAAATGACATATCTTCATAACAAAATTTCTCAAAAACTGTTCAGGCCAATAGAGTTTATATATATACTGTTTAATTAAAAAAAAAAACATAGTGTCTACTCAAATATGAGTATCTATTGAAAACAATTTCAAATAAATTAAATATGTCAGTTGTTGATCGATTTTGTAAATCTCAGAAACTTTCCATAACATTGTTTGCATTAAGATACACTTTCAGAGCAGAGATGGATATTTAGGAGAAATCAAAAATTTGTGTTTGTAAGGCTTGATTCATCTTCATGTGAAATCATTTGTGTTTAAGTGGTTGAGATGCATCAGATCAATTGATGGCTTCCCCAATGTTGTTTGGGGTCAAAGGTTCGAATTCTGCCAAATGACATATTTTCATAACAATATTTCTCAAAAAATGTTCAAGCCATTAGAGTTATATATATATATATATATATATATATATATATATATATATATATATATATATATACTGTTTAATAAAAAACAGTATCTACTCAAGTACGAGTATCTATTAAAAATAATGTTCAAACATTATATATATGTAGTAACTTTTAATGTCAGTAGGTTTCATTAAAACCTGCCTATCCCTATCTTTTAAGATAATGTACTAAATGGCTTTAGTCATTGTCACCATAGTGGTAGGACCACCAAAACACAACTTTAGTTTTTGACTATTGAGTCCTTGCTTCATAGAATTTTTTCATTAAAGAGACTTAGAAGAAGAGTTAAAACTATTCATAGTCAGTTAAGTGCCATACGTCATACACGCTTGGGCGATCATGTCTTGAAAGAGACATAAACACCCAAGGGCAGAAGACTGGGCAGAAGATTATCTTGCAGTAGGTTGCCATTACTTTCTGCAGTAGACTGGTTGCTATAGAACCCAATCTGTCCTGTTATTTAACCCATAACTGGAAGGAAGAGACAGATTAATACCTTTCCCAAGGGTATTTGTGCATAAGTGAATGCAAGGAATTTAACTTGAATTCGAAGTCGGCTCCTCAATTTCTCATTCCAAGCTGATATCCACTGCACCATTTCAACCATATAGAAAAGCTATTTGGATTGCACAGTCCCCTATTGAGCTGCACTGCTAGGATCACATGATTTTTTCCCCCCGTTGTTTGCTCTCTATAGTTTTCTCAAGTCAGTCATCATCAAAACATGCAACACCATATTAACCACATCACACAAATTTCTTTTAAGCTTTACCACTGAATAAAATATACCATACCAGGTTACAAAGTTTTAGTGAGCTCATACCATCAAGTAAAGAAATATAACTTTGTATGGACATAAACTGATATATATTGTAGTATACAATATTCACAGAATAAAGAAACTAAATTTGAGTTTAAAAGTCTACCTTCATGTATTATAATTCATTAGTTTTGTAAGCACTGAGAGAAATAGGTCAGATAATTGGTAAAGTTTAACATAGGGTCAGACAAAAAAACCAGTGTGAAAGGGTAAATTTCTCTTGGCAAGTCTATTGCTGTATACTTCTGGGGTTGATAGTCTTTGTTTTAAATTGCTATTTTTAGAATATTTAAGAATTAGTTTTAGTCTAAATTTCATGATATAAGTAATATTTGTAACTCAGATTAATTTAACTTTAAATTTGCTAATTTAAATAACATCACAGATGTATACTTTGTTTTTGTAAGATTTTTAAAACTGAGAATTAACGGTTTTTTTACAAATGTGTTGATCACTCAAACATGACTGAAAAAAATTATAAAATCTCAAAATTTTAGATTCCAATCAATATAATTTCTGTTTGAAATACACCAGAGTATTTTGCTTACTGGAAATAGTAAAGTTAATCATATAGCTTTCAATTAAAACTAAAATAAATGTTTCAAGGAAACATTTTATTTTTAAAAAATTCAATATAAAATTTACATATCAAATATGATCGGAGGTACTTCTAAAAATATTAATTTATGTATTTTATGCTTTTTTTTTTTTACTGTTTTAACTCTCTTTACCTTTTCTGAGGAGAAAATACCTATTTTACTATTAAATACATTAAAATAAATTTTTTATAATTTTTGACTTTCCACAGATTTTCTGCTTTTTGTAATCTCTGCAATATTGAATTAATAATGAATAATATTGAATTAATAATGAATAATATTGAATTAATAATGAATAATATTGAAATAATAATTGAATATGTATATATTTTCTAAAAGCCCATGATACAGCAAGACAACAAAATGGTGAGGGAACACTGTATTGCAATAAAAATGATAAATATGAACACTCTTTTTTATTTTAGTAGGAAGTGGCTACAAATGAGAAGATTTGAAATTGACAACATTTTTCTATTTCACTGAAACAGATGTTAGATACATCTTTTTTTTTGTTTCACTGAAACAAGTAGCATCTCTGATATGTCTTTTCTGTCTTTCCATGTGATCCAAAAGTAATAGTCCGTTATTTAAGAAGTATTGGAAGGAGATGTTCAACACTTCTAACTTTCTTTTTGAAACCAAGTTTCTTTCATTGAAACCAAGTAGCCTTTCTGATATGACTTCAGTCTTTCCATACAACTAGAACAGAATAGTACATTATTTATATGGTATTGGCAGGGTGTAACGGTCGTGCTAACTAAGGAAAGAACAAGTAGAAGTATAATAAGATAGGTTTTACAAATATCAATCACATAAAGAAATGTCTGGATGAGAATCCCTCCAAAAGTAATGCCTATTTTACCATGATATCAGAGAAAGACATTGGGAAAGCAACAATTGTTGAACCATCTTGCCAATAACTGATATGTTTGTTTTGTTACAAATGGCAGTCTGGCAAAATGATATCTGATATGAAAGTGCATACAAAGCAAAAGTGTGTCACTAAATTCCTCAAACCAGTAAACAATTTCATCCACTGGTTGGATGTTTATGTAGACCGAAGAATGTTAAAACAACAAAGATAGGAAGTTGGGGAGAGCTATGATTGTCCACGTCGTAAAAGGATGTGGCACCTGAAAAGAGAATATTCTATTTATCTAATTATCAATGATATTAGTTTATCATATCAATATAATAAATGCAGCATTTATTGAACAGAATCAAATTCTTTAAATTTTGCCACCCACAAAAGGATATTTTCACTTCATGAGAAATCTAAAGTGAGAATCATTTTTGTTAAACTCACTCCAAATAATGTAAAGTTACTAATTGCAAATATTAATCCACCAAGAAATTATACAAAGTTTGTTTCTTGTTATTAAATTTTTGGCATTCTTTTGAAATAAATTTTAAATTAAAATTTGTTTAGCTTGACTTGCAATAACCTTCACAAACCTCAGAAAGAAAAATTAACAAAAATCATGGCATTATTCACATTTTGTATATGTTGATAACATTCGACATCCTAGTTTTTCTGTGTGCAGTGTCCCTTCAGCACATAAGCGATCATGGCTCCCTACATTATCCTATTCCTTGTAGCTCTTAATACCTTTATTTTACTATTACACTTGTCCCCCCTCCAACACACACAAACAAGCTATCATTTTATGCTCTTTACATCGTGGACTGTCCAATGATGGTGAAGTAAGGGCACAATTTTCAGATCTTTTCTGTTAATTCACCCCAAGTAATGTACAATTACTTATCGCAAACATTAATTCACTCCAAGAAATTATAAATTTTAAATCAAAATTTGTTTAGCTAGCTTAGCAACAACTCCAACCCTCAGAATGCAAAATTACTAAAAATCAGTTATTCACATTTAGTAAGTGCCAACATTTGATGTACTTACAAGGAATGTTTTACAATTTAAAAAAGAAAAAAAAAATCTGTTTTTGCTTGTTTGTCGGAGTGAGCACAAATGTAAGCCCCCACACATAGAAATAGTGTGCCCATGTCACCCATATTTGGAGCAATCACAAATGACGACCCAATCAAAGTGCAATGGTGTGGAAGAATTTGGTGTTAATTTTAGTAAATATTTTTTTTTAATCATTTCCCCTCAAACAAGGTGGGATCACCACTAGTGCACAGCGGGTTATAGTGAGAGAAAAAAAAGGGTACAGGGGGTAGTGAAGAAAGGATAAAAGATGAATAGGATTCAAGGAAATAGAAGATGACAATGGACGTTGTATTTAAATTTTTGGAGATTTTAGCTATCAGGGAAGAGAAAAGACTGGGTACAGAGGGTATTAAAGAAAGGATAAAAGATGAACGGGATTCAAGAAGATAGAAGACAGTAATTGATATTGTATTTAAACTTTCAGAGATTGTAGCTATCCCTACAAGTAAATTGAAGGGTTCTACAGTTCTGTTAGAGTAGAAGATGCAGTTACATTTAACTACTTCAATGGTAAAAAGGTGGTGCCTAAATGCCAATCTAGTAACATGCTTAAATTAACATGGGTGGGACACTAAGAAAAAACAAATTCATCTGAGCTGTTACTGTGAAAATATTTGTAGAAAACAGAGGGAAGCCAAATCAGCAAGAAAGTGACTGAAGTCAAGTTGCCAATTCAGGACCAATTACATCGCTTCTTTGGATTTGGGATATAAATTCATTTGATTTTGGGGTAAAATAATAAAAAGATCCAAATGTGCTTTTTTTTTTTTACTAATGTTTTTGCAATGTAAACTATTGGTATTGGTCTATATTTCTGATATCAGGTAGTATTTACATTATTCGGACTATTGTCCTCATCTTTGTAAGGAATGAGGATTATATACCCCAATGATTGAAATAAAGGGTTCAGTTCAAAATTCCGAGCACCTGAAGAAGGCCGAAGAGCACAACAACCGAAACTTCAAACAAAGATGAGGATAATAGCCCGAATAATGTAAATACTGTAAACTATTGATATTTTTTTAAAAATTTAAGTCTACTATCACCCACTCCAACTCAAGTTAAACCTGCTACACTTTGCAAACAGCTTTTCACAATTTCTCTATTATTTACAATCACCTTGGTAATTACTACACAATAATGATATCAAAAGGCTGTATCCCTTTTGAGCCAATGGTTTCCAGTAATTATATCACAACTCACACTGAATTTCTTTTTTTTATATTATTATTCACCCTACACTAAACTCAGGACAAGAAATCAGAGAGTTGAAGTTGTTGCATTCACTTATGCACAAATACCTTTTGGAAAGGTATTAATCTGTCTCTTCTCCCTCCAGCTATAGGTTAAATAGCAGAACAGACTGGGTTCTATAGCCTTGGTTGGCAACCAGTCTACTGCAGAAAGTAATGGCAACCTATTTTGGGAAAATCTTCTGCCCAGTCAGTCATGTCTCTTTTGAGACATGACAGCTCAAGTGTGTATCATGTATGGCACTTAACCAACTGAATGCATTACAGTTGCTGTGAGTGTGATGGATGTAAGAAGTCACATTCCTGGCAGTCATGCACAGCTGTCAACTGACATGGAATGAAGGTTGCCTTCAAAAATGCACTGTTAATAATGGTGACTATGTGCGAATGATTGCGTTTTATGCTAGAAAATTGAAAAACTTACTCTACTCACACTCAGGGTTGCCAGATTGGCTTTTTTTTTTATGCCAAATTTATGAAATCTGCTTTTTTTATGTTGGTTTTGTGCCAGAGAATTAATTTGGCGTTTTTGGATTTTTCTTTGGTTTTTGTTTCTTTATAATAAACAGTATATTTGTTGCTATGCGAGAATCTTTTACAAATGGTTTTAGATACCTCCACTAATTCGCTGACAAAACAGCATAGCATGAAGAAAAAGAACCTAAAAATAAAGTTTTTTAATCAAAATGCTTATGTTATTTATTATGTGGAAAAATCAAAATAGCTTTTATTTTGTTTTTGATCTTTTCTTACACGTTCCAAATTTTTGTAAAAAATCTTGTTTTGTTTTTAGTTATCAGGTAACCAAATTGTTACCAGAATTTACTATGGATAATATAACACAACACATTCCTAACTTAAATCTAATGACAGATTGTTCTATTATTAGAAAGAAGTTAAGTTAAAAAAAATTCAGTTTAAGAAAACATTTAAAAAAAAAGCAAAATTTTCCAGCAAATTATATACTTGTTAAACTTGTTACAATTGTTTGACTATTGTTAATGTTCTAAATAATTTAGAACATTAACAATCAATATATAGTCAAACAATTAAATTTCAGAATTTACAGCTAAAATAAAAATGTATTATTACAACATTACACCAATAACAACAATTTTTAAAAAAATAAAACTGAAAGAAATAATAAGCCAGTTTCATCTCAAAACACCTAAAATCTCATATTTATGGCCTTCAGGGCTTATAAAAAAAAATTAGGCTTTTAAATAAAAAAAAAAATTTGATAGTCCTACCCAGAAACCCGTTGCTATTGTGCTCCCTGTATGTTGTCGTTTACGGAAGAATATGCGTGGAAGCATTTCTTTCAGAGAAATTCAAAAAGAAAAAAGCGGCTTGTGGTTTAAATAAAAGTAAAAATATTTAAACTGTGGAATAATATTCCACAGTTTAAATACCTTTACTTTTTAGAATGTGTTCAATACAAATGTAGAGCAATTATTGTTTATAATAATTAATATTGCTTGCAACCACACACGAATGTGTGCGTGCGTGCACAACTTTGTGCGACAAAAACGACAATACATGATGACATACACTGTGTACTGTACAGAGTGATTAAAAAAGTAACTCCCTATGTATAAGTGGCCAGCCAGGAGTATTTAAAACACTGTAACATTTTGCTTTGTGGTTGGTTAGAGGCGCAAGTCTATAACCAAACGAAGACTTTGAAAGAACTTGAATTCCAAATACAACAAAAAGGTACGTCTTCCACAGAAGAGTTCCTAGTGAAATCAGTTGACGCGAAATCTGCTGCTCATATCGAATTTTAACTAAAACCTCATGCTAAACATTTTCCTATCATATAACTTTCTTTTTAAAAATATAGTTAATAAATTAATTATAAGTATTTTAAAATGGGGAGTTACTTTTCAATCACCTTAACCATAAAGTTCATAATGACTGCTCCTTACCTGTGGTGTTTTATTTTGGTTTCCTTTTTCATGCATTGGACATCGCTCTCTTGGCTTTTTAAAAAACCTTGACTGAATAAACTATGTTGATAATTGCTATTATTTGATGTAAAAACGAGAAAAATCACTCTTTCTTCAGTCTAAGCAAAACATGTTACAAAAAGAGCTAATGCTTATTTAAAAAAGTACTTGTTCAATGCTTAAAGAAACTTCTAAGATAGAAAAGCGGTGTAATATTAACATCTGTTCCTCGAGAAAAAAACAACGTTACCCATCGCTACCTTGTTGAAAACTCAAAATAGACGTATCTTGCCTTCAATAAAATGAATTAATAATTCGTCTCTGAGTATTTAATCTCCCAGGCAAACCTTACTATCACTAAACAATTCTGAACTTTTAATGAATTTAAATTAAATTCTGATCACTCAGTCAGTTTAAGTGGCAAACAACCTTTTTTGCGACTTGACTTGAGCGATCATTTCTAGAGATTCGGATTCTCCATGACTGTCTCTAGCTAGACAAAAGATTTTTCCGCCCTCAGTAAGTTGCCATTACTTTCTGCATTACTTCTTGCCAACCAATGCTATAGAAACAAATCTGTCCTGCTATTTAACCCATCGCCGGAGGGAGAAGAGATGGGTTCTTACTTTTCCGAAAGTGTATTTGCACATAAATGAATACAACGAATTCAACTGAAATTCGAACTCAGATCTCCGGTTTTTAATTCCGAATCGATATATAACACACATTCACAAATTCAGATATATATCTACGGTAAAAAACATTTAAACTAAACTTCCATCTTTCATTCAAGCTATCAACATGTCAACACCTTAAAATTTAAGGTTTAAAACTAAAAGTGTAGTAGGGACAGTCAACTATGTCTGGTACAAGGCCACTTCACAAACATAGCCGACACTCCCTACAATTTAAGGTTATTAAAATCATTAGATAGTTGAACGTTGAAAGAATAAAAGTATTTGGTTTGTATGTTAAAATAGAATTTCATTGACAGAACAGAATAGCATCAATTTGTAGGAGTTAAATGTTTCAAGAGAAATAGTAGTAAGAAATTAAGTGAATCCAGAGTTCTAGCTTTAAGTAGCAGAATGTGTTTATGCAGAAAGATTAACAAGTTACTAATAAAGTCTATGTATATTTCCTTTTTTTATGGCCGGCGAGAAAGTGAAAAGGAAGGTGAAATAATAAAGGAAAATAGTATTTATCGAAGTTAATTTTAAAAGTCAGTTGAAGTGTCTTGTTGTTGTTGTTGTCTCCTTCTTTGTTGACTGCGAGAATGGTGAGGGCGAAGAAGTAACATGCAAGAAGAAAAAGGGAGAACGAATGTATGACGGGACCTTATGTCTGGGTCAGTGGCTTGAAGTTTTTGTCACATCTTTGTGGTGCCCTATCTAATTTCTGCTCCTATCTGACTGACTGATTTCTTTCCTTTATAGCGATTTACTTTTCACACTGGATTGTTAACTTCTCTCAGTTTTGCAAATCGATTTCTTTCATTGGTTAAAAAATAAATTTTACATCGGACCGCGACATTTTGGCTTTATCTTTTTCTTCCAGTGTAGGGTCAATCCTTTTCTATTCGTCAAAATTTACATTTCACACTGAATTTTGAATTTTTGTAAAAGTGAAGAAGAGTTACTTTAATTCCGTGTTTATATATATATATATATATATATATATATATATATTATGGAAAGGAAAATTTTAAAAACAATTACCACTTCTGCGATTTACGCGTTACTCTTCTTCAGTGATGAATGGAGTTCATTTTAAATTATTTAGAACATTAACAATCAATATAGTCAAACAATTGTAACAAGTATATTTGCCTTTTTTTAAAAAATGTTTTCTTAAATTTAATGTTTTTTAACTTAACTTCTTTCTAATAATAGAACAATCTGTCATTAGATTTAAGTTAGGAATGTGTTGTGTTATATTATCCATAGTAAATTCTGGTAACAATTTGGTTACCTGATAACTAAAAACAAAACAAGATTTTTTACAAAAATTTGGAACGTGTAAGAAAAAATCAAAAACAAAATAATTATGAAAAACTATTTTGATTTTTCCACATAATAAATAACATAAACATTTTGATTAAAAAACTTTATTTTTAGGTTCATTTTCTTCATGCTATGCTGTTTTGTCAGCGAATTAGTGGAGGTACCTAAAACCATTTGTAAAAGATTCTCGCATAGCAACACTGTTTATTATAAAGAAACAAAAACCAAAGAAAAATCCAAAAACGCCAAATTAATTCTCTGGCACAAAACCAACATAAAAAAAGCAGATTTCATAAATTTGGCATAAAAAAAAAAGCCAATCTGGCAACCCTGAGTGTGAGTAGAGTAAGTTTTTCAATTTTCAAGCATAAAACGCAATCATTCACACATAGTCACCATTATTAACAGTGCATTTTTGAAGGCAACCTTCATTCCATGTCAGTTGACAGCTGTGCATGACTGCCAGGAATGTGACTTCTTACATCCATTACACTCACAGCAACTGTAATGCATTCAGTTGGTTAAGTGCCATACATGATACACACTTGAGCTGTCATGTCTCAAAAAGAGACATGACTGACTGGGCAGAAGATTTTCCCAAAATAGGTTGCCATTATTTATATACCGCATCACGTTTTCGTTCCATGCGCCCATGGCTCCAACTGACACCAAATCGGTCGAGTTTCGATCCCGGCCGGAAGCAAGTGGATGTGTCTAGCCACACCTATCAGCTGTGATACAGTGAAACAGGCTTGTATGTGGATGAGTAATATATATATATTTCAGTAGTCATGCGCGGAACCTGTTGAGCAAAACCTTATGTAATTCCGTTTTACGTTGTTAAGGAGATAACTTCCTGTTCACTACAGGCAAACCTACCTTAATAAATTTTAAAATAGTGTTCTAATCCTGACAAGGACATTGTTTTTCTAATATTGAAAGAAGTTTTTGTTGTTCGAAATCGTATAACTCAAACGAAATTCAAATAACCACGGAAAAAAATGTTGATAATGTAAAATAAAAAAAAAGAAAAAAAAAAAGAAAGAAAAGAAATAGGTTCTGAAAGTTTGTGGTGATACCGAGCAAGCGCGGGTCCGGATGTTTGCCCTCATAGGTCCAAATAGCAAATAACCAAAACTGGTCTTTGCGCATTTAGGCTCGACGCATAAGTTCCGGTGGAAAACCAAAAAATAAAAAGAATATAAAAAAAAAACAATTTCCACTAATCAAAAGGCCTCGCGCCATATCCAACAAATGCTTCCAGCACACTGATTCGGAGCCCATTGGGGCAGTTAAAAGAACGACGAATCCGACTTCTCCCCAGAAAGCTTTGAAGTATACCGACAGTCAATGTCGCTGTGTCTTTCTCGCCAACTTCTTTGCGCCCCCAATCCTTGATTGCTGTCAATGTCTCATTCACCAAAGAAGATATCGGATTACACCTACCAACCCATTGACCTCCTCTTTCATCTTCTGCGACCAGCACGGCAAAAACTTGTCAGTCAGTCAGTTAAGTGCCATATGTGATACACGCTTGGGCGATCATGTCTCGAAAGAGACATGACTGACTGGGCAGAAGATTATCCCGCAGTAGGTTGCCATTGCTTTCTGTGGTAGACTGGTTGCCGACCAAGGCTATAGAACCCAATCTGTACTGTTATTTGACTCATAGCTAGAGCAGGAAGAGATGTATTATATTTTTAAGTAGTAATTAGTGGGGGATCAGTTATTACTTCATAATAATATAAAATTGATCCCCCACTTTATGTCCAGTAAAAGCCTTAATCATGTTTCCAACTACTATATTCAGTCAGTCAGTTAAATGCCATACGTGATACACGCTTGGGCGATCATGTCTCGAAAGAGACATGACTGACTGGGCAGAAGATTATCCCGCAGTAGGTTGCCATTGCTTTCTGCGGTAGACTGGTTGCCGACCAAGGCTATAGAACCCAATCTTTCTTGTTATTTAACCCATAACTGGAAGAAATAGACGGATTAATACCTTTCCCAAGGGTTTTTGCGCGTAAGTGAAGGCAATGAATTCAGCTGGAATTCGAACTCGGCACCCCGAGTTCGAATTCCAAAAAACTTGCTTGAGTATTCACAAAAGAGACATTTTAATTCGTTTTATAAAATTCTTTCTTTCTTTTTTTTTTTCAAATGAACATTTTAAGAACGGATTTTATGTGTATGTAAAATCAAGAGACATTATATTTGTTATTTTGTGCCTTTATATATAAAAGTAGTTCAGCTAAAACACTTTTCTTTTATAGTGTGTTATGTTTAATGGTGACAGTAATTGATTGTTTACAAAACTTTATTTTTTTCTCCATGAGGCCTAAATTGTAGCTGTCCATAAGCAACTGCTACTATTCCTTCTTCTGAAATTGAACGACAAATACCCAAACTCATACCAGTACCACCACTACAAGGTCTTTTCATTATTATTTTTTTAACTAATCGATTTGGTGCGCGCTAACAATCACAATGATTTGGGGCGCTAAACTATAAGTTGGACGCTTTTTTGCACTTTGTTAATCTGTGTGTTTCAATTCCGGTTCAAATTGTTTACATTTACAGGTACCTCCACTCATTTTCGATAACTAAATTTTAAATTTGATTTTTAAAAATAAAAAAAAAGTTTTCTTGAAGTTTTATTTTAGTTTTAATTGAAAGCTAAATTATTAAATTTACTATTTTCAGTAAGCAAAATAGTCTGGAGTATTTCAAACAGAAATTATATTGATTGGAATCACACTGATTCCAATCAATATAATTGATTACCTTACAATGAGATTGCGAATATTGTTTGTTGGTGTTAGCCTTTCAACTGTCAGTCGTGTCATCAAAGCGAAAAAAACAAAAAACAAAAAACAAACTGGATCTATTAGTCCAAAGCGTAAAGGAAAATGTGGTTCGAAGAGAAAAACAATGCCAAAACACGACGTATACGTGATCAGAGAAAGTGTGAAAGACCCTTGGAAGATATTATTCGTTTTGTTTCAATTAATCAGCACACATATACACACAATTTGACTGGGTTTGAAGTTAAAAAAAAAAATCAGTCTGGAAAACCTCTATCCTAGACTGAGTAATAAAATCAAAGTCGGAGACAAAAATATAATTGTAAGATTTTATTGAAATTTTTAGAAATAATTCGGTAATAAATACAATTAATTTTAAAGTGTTTTTTTTATTGTGTAGAAATATTTTTTAGACCTGTTGTTGAATTTAAACATATACGTGCACACGCACAATTTCATTTACATTGAAATGAGCATCTCTCTTACAACTGTCAAATCCACAACCAGGCACGTAACTTGTAACTTCATTATGCAAATTTGGCCAATAATAATTTTTATCTATTAGGTCATAGATCTTATCAGTTCCCATATATCCCATCTTCTCACGACATTGTTATATTTCAACTCTTAGCTCAGTAGGCACACTCTGAGCCTTATTTCTTCATCCCTTTCCGAGTTGTATATTCGATACTATGATGATATCTTGCTCGGTGTGGAATAATGCCATGAGCTGTATTTGTGCTGGACGACACAGATGTCATCTTAAGATTTTAAAAAATAGGTATTGTTTAAAATGTCAAATAAGTGCAAACATGCATGTGTAGATCTAGAGTTTTGTTATGACTAGCGGAATCAAGAAGGGTCAGTGCCTGAGGCCGAATTGCACTGGAAACCACAGCAGTAGTGACGTCAGCTGACACAGAGAGTCAGAGAGTTTTGAGTTGAATTTTTAATAGTAATTGTGAGTTAGATTTCGTCGGTTGCAGAGATCAGTTAGATTTCGACAGTGGAAGAGAAGGAGTTGGTCCATCTTGTATGGGTGTGTGTTGATACTCAGATCAAAACCCTATTCCACCCCAAAGCAAGTCATCACCCTGTTAAAGAGACTGGAATGAAATATAATCGTATATTTTATTTACATTTTGAAGCCTTTGTGTTTAAAAAGTTTAATTCTTTATTTGATATGTGAATTGTTACGAAGTTTCTATGAATCGACATTCATGAGAGGCATCAGTTTGATAGCAGATTATTATTATTTGCGAAGAAGAATCGGACACGTCTATTGAACAGGAGAAGAGGCTCATCCCTTGTTCCCTGTTTAGGATGTGGTTTCCGGCTTTCTCTTTTCCAATCTTTACACTCCTATGTAGCCCCCTGCACATCAGTGGCGATACCGCCTTGCTCGGGGTGATATGATTAAAAAAAAAAATTAAAAAAAAAGAGAAGTATATAACATTTGGTACCTATTGAATGGATTGAAGTTGTTTACAAAGAAGAAGAAGTGTATATTTTTGTCAACATTTTGAAGAGAAGATTATGAAATTTGAGTTGTGCAGATTTAATATTCGTTCTAGGAGAGTATACAACAAGAGTATACAACAATATAGCATCTGTTCTTCGTTATATACTTGGGAGTATCACCTGCCGCTACTCTTACTCTAAGGTCAGCTACCTCGTTGTCTTTATAGTGGATAAGAAATTAAAAGTTAAAATCAACCTTCTTCACTTTTACAAAAATTCACAATGACGTGTAAAACCCTGGCTTTTGCCAAATAGAAAAAGGATTGACCATGTGCTTAAAAAAAAAGTCGAAACCAGATTTCGCAAGTAGGTGTAAAATTGATTTTTGTCTAACGGGAATGACTTGCAAGACCAAAAAGGACTTTGCGAGTCAATGTGAAAAATCTAGATTACAATAAAAAGGACTTGATTAGCGTCAACCAGTCAGTCAGATGGAAGCATCAAGAAAGACAACACTAAAATGTAACTTCAACTTCAAATCGACTCGGAGATAAGGTCAAGTCGCATCCCACTTTTCACTGGCGACCCTGGACAGACGCAGAAAAATATCTCCTAATGGAAGAATCACTTCTTCACTGGCCACCCCGAAAGTCCAAAAAACACGCACCCATCTTCTTCACTGACGCAACCACGTCTTCAGTGGTGACGCCTGACGGTTAAAGAGAACACGGACCCTATATCTTCATCCTCCTGCCTTTCTCTTGACATATCCCCCCCCACCCCCAGTGAAGATCAGTCATAATACGTGGAATCCGTCAGTCCCAGTCTCCAATACTGGACGGTCCTTTAATTTATGTGAATTGATCACTTGTATTTGGTAAGTTCTGTCATCTACCCGTTTCTAACTTCACGAATGCTGTTTCCAAGTTCTTTTGAAATTCTCGGCTGTAAATCTTCGTATATATTGTCTTTCTCTGCCAAGTACTCACTTTTAAAATTACAACTACTTTCTGCTGATTTAGGTCGCATATAATGGTTAATGTGACGACTGATGAAATCGATACAAGAAGAACACGGAAGACAACTTGGAAGTTTTACATAATATTATATTACAGTCATGTAAAATACAATTAAAACAATATTATTCATTGCAAACAAATTGCTCTATTTGCGGCTGTAATATGTTATACAAAATAAACAATATGAGTCCACTTAACTGAAGTCCTTGTGTATTTGAGTGTTTTACGTACTAGTTAGTAGTACGACCCTTCACAGAGTAGCAGTGGGTATTTAATTTGTAGCAGCGAAAAAATTCAACGTCTTAACACTTCGAGGAGCCGAGAAAAAGAGAACCCTAATCCACGCGCCCGCTAGAGAGTGGAGTTGGCAGGGGGGGGTCAACTCATCTACCTTAGGTATAATTTTTATAACTTAGCTTCAATGCACACTGCTGTATCTTTTTTATTTGTCCAGTCAGCCTCTAATAAATACCGTAATAGTTTATGATCAGCTTTAATTATAAACGTACCTCCACTCAAATAATAATTCAAATCCTGTAGTGTGTAACACTGTAAGTGTTCTTTATGCACCCAAGTAAAAATAGTATCGACGGACGATGGATTCGAACTCGGGAATAGATAGTTGAAGAATATCTCGGTGTGTGTACATTTTTCTTTTTTCTTGGGAAGAGCTAGCAAATAGTAAAAGAGAGGAATAGGCACAGTGTGGTGGCTTGTAGAGAGAGGCGAAACACAAGACACTCACGAAATGACATTGATTTATATGACAGCAATCGAAGACAAACCAGGTGGAAGTTCGCTTCGCCAAGAGGAGAGAACTCTTTCTTTCTTGTTTTTTTCCCTTTCTCTTCAGGGAAGCGATAGGAGCCGACAGAGTTTGAATTATCGGCCGACATCGAAAAGGACCACCCACGTGATGAGAGGAATTATAATTAACGCTGGCATGTACCAAATCAATAACCTTTGTCTCCAAGGCTTCAGGTCGACAGATATCAGTATGAAATCGTTAACGGGTGATTAAAACCAGATACACGAAATTGACATTAGACTTTTGGGGAAAACACCCCGATTGCCAGCCAACCACGTGCCATATCGAAGCATGTTTAATTAAAAAGCAGATTTAGAAAACAGGACACGCTCAAGACACTGTGGCAAGATATTTGGCCCAAACAGTTAAGACGAAATTCTCTTTCACACTAAGACACATCCACTGCTGTTAAGCAAAGAGAAAGGGAAGGAGTAGCATCAAGAGTCAGTGATTGTCTTACCTTTAACGATGACTAATAGCAGCAATAGTTTGTAGACTCTGCAGAAAAGTTGTATTGTGTTTTTTTTTTATTAATTCTTTTTTTTCTCTTACAAAGAGTTACAAACATAATCATTAGTCCACATAAATTGGCTTTTGCTGCTTGTCTCTTTATTTTTTTGTTCTTGTCTGTTTTCCCCTATTCCTGAATTTTGCCCCCACCCCGCCTCTTTATTTGTAGTTGTCACCGGCAGCACAAAGATGACCGTCCCAAGTCCTCAGCTCACCTTGAGATCAGAAATCACAATGTGGCAGGGGGAGTGAGGGATTTTGACTGATCATTAACACCTTTGATCACACGGGAACAGAGCAGCAGGCAACCAGCTGCAGCCTCAGATGTGGCTAACTTATGGCTAGTTAATGCACACAACACATGTATATGTAAGCCTGAGACATGGGGGTGCTGGTGTGGAAGGTTACATTGTGCACATTATGATAAAGATTTCTTTTGCAATCACTGTCTTCCTCTGTTGTGTCTCAGAGAACTTATGGGACAAGAAGTATATTGGTACTTTTTGTATACTATGCATGATAACTTCCAATTTGTCCATATCAGGCTTAATCCCATCCCCATTTATGATAAAACCCAAGTACTTTGTCTCTTCCCTTAGGAACTAACATTTCGGCTGTTTCAACTTCAAACTGTGCTTCCTTAACCCATGAAGAACCTGTTGTATGTGGCCAAAATGTTCCTCAAGCATTTCAGAGAACACCAAAATGTCGCCCAAATAGGTCATGGCAAATATCTCCATTTCACTTGGCACTATTGATATCAGCTGGAAAACACCATGGGCATTGGTCAAGTCAAACAGCAAGATCCTGAACTGAAATAACTCTGCATGGCACACAGGCACAGCTTTTTCACAGTCTGCCTCATCAAGGATTACCTGCCAATAGCTCTATCTCAAATCTATTATTGAAAAAATACATAGCTATGCACAGAAGAGCCAATATGTCATCTATCAATGTAAGAGTTACTGCCAGTGGTTTTGCGATGACATTCAAATTTCTAAAATTGACGCCTCTGATCCTTCTTATCTACTATCATGGTGAAAAACTCCAGAGGAACTCAGCCTTGACTATTCTAGCTATCTTCCTTGTGGAGTAGTGTCTACTCTTCCTTCTTGACATGAATGCCAGCATCAAAAGCCTCTCGTCTTAAACATAGAACAGAGTTCTCGATCATCTACCATTACTTCATGGAACCTTTAGGTATCTCTTCTGAGGTCTGTTCTCTGTTTCTAATAGGGTAATTCCTTCTCTGATGACCTGGTTCCGGACAAGACCAGTACCTTCTCATGAGACACCATGTCCAATATCATATACCTTCTCTGTTTACTCATTATCATGTGGGCCACCCTACCTCTTGGTTTGGAGAGCTTTCCCTTTAGGGGTAAGAGTAAGCTTTTTTCCAACACACTTATCTGCATACATGCAGTGCCTGGACCCATGTTCCTGCACTCAATATACTTGGGTCTAACACTGGCTTCCCACCTGGTTGAACAATTCCTCACTCTATGGCCCTCCTTTAACACAGGGGATTTCTTCTATTTACTCTGCTTGCCATCCTTCTAGCTATGAGTCTCATGTCACAGAGGTGTGTCTAAATACTGTGACATGGGCAATATCCTCATTGGTGCTAACATGCAAGCAAAGTGTTTTGTAGTATTAGACTCTGTTGTCTGGTCCCCTTATTATCATCATATCAACTGTTACAACATTCTGTGGGAGTGGAAGCAAAACAAATGATCTGAGCAGACAGACATGCTTGAAAAAGAGCAACAGTTTGTAGTGTGCCAAAACAACTTTAGCAACAATCAATTTACTTTGTGTTTATTAAACTCATGTCAAAATGTTTGGCAAAATGTTTATTAAAAGAATTTACTTGAGGGGAAAACAAGTAGAAAGAATGTTGAATTTCTTGTCCTGAGTAATTTGAATGAAAGAAAAAACAAGACTCTTACTCTGGTGTGAAATTTGCAGAGAAACAAAAACATGAGAATACAACCAATTGAAAATTCTGGAATTATTATTAAACAAAACTATTATCAATTTTTGGTATTTTTTTCATTTCAATTGCTTTTTATTATATAAGTAGTGTTACTAGTATTACTATTTTGAATTTTATTATTATTAGATGGAGCATTTTCAGCCTTTATTCATTTTTTACTCGGATTTCTTTCAACTTAATTTCATTTTGCTTATATAGCAACTATTCAAACAGCCAACAGTATGAATGTAAAATTAGAAAATTACTGTTAGATTTGAACCTTGAAAATTTTAGATGTCCAGAGCCTGGTAGCTAATCTCTACCATGACTTACCTTTAAGAACTCAATGAGGGAAAAACACTGGTTACATTCAATATTTCATAAACCAAACTTGAAATGTTCTATCAACACCAAATAGTGCTTCTTTACTTCCCTCAACTCTAAGTCTCCTAGCTCAGACTGCCCGCACTGTGTACATTGAGGCAAAGCATGCTCATTCCTCTTGTATTCTGTTAGTAAGGAGTAAGATCCATTTGGATAGCTTCTTCCCAAGAACTGTTGTTTTGTGGAACAGAATCCCTGGTAGATGCTTTTCTGGCCACTACTATCTGAAACTCTTCATTATCTTTATCAAATATCTGTATAAACAGTGCCTCTTACTCTTACCGCTCATGCAACTACCTTCAGTAACACCCTATCTTGAATGACTCTTGAGCCTTGCACAGGGTGAACTTTGGTAACCAAATATGAAAATAAGTTGGAGTCAAATATGGATTGGAATCTGACAGAAGATAAGATAAAGAACAAATAAGAAACATTTATCAATCTAACATAAAAGTGAAACATTAGAGTGATAAACATTTCTTATCTGTTCTTTATCATACCACTATATATATATATATATATATAGAGAGAGAGAGAGAGAGAGAGAGAGAGATCCGATGAAGAAAAAATAGGAAATGTTTATCAATCTAATATATATATATATATATATATATATATATATATATATATATAAAAAGAAAAACAAAACTGTTGGTTGAACCAAGGGACAACGGGACAACTTAACAAAACCTAGAACTCTTTTCCAGATACAGTCTCAAATAAGAATGACAATCCTGAAAAAAGAAAGAGGAGAAAAGGCCTAAAAACATACTTATCTCCTTAGTAAACTACTTGAAGCCCGGTTCCCTTAACTGTGCAAAAAAGTGCTTACCAAGGTTAAATCCTATGAAAGTATATATATAATAATAATAATAATAAAACCGACTCTGTACGTATTCTAATCTTAAAATGTTACACAAGTAATTTTTAAAGACCACGAATAACCAGCAGAATCTAACTCCGTTATTGTCCTCGGCTATAGAGCTTTGGACAAAGAGGGGAAAAAAAAAGAAAACTGCGTCGGACCGACAATACATACGGTTCTTCACAGTAAAGAAAAAAAAAAAAAACCCTCGAACGGAACGAACCACCAGAAAAGAAAAGTGCTCGATACTAAACTAACCAAAAAGTGTTAACAAAAAGGCAGTTACGCAGAGCAAAAACACACGAAAAAAATCGCAAGATCGCCAAGACCTACCGCGGTTTCGCACAATGGCTGACGAGCCATTGTGCGAAACCACGGTAGGTCTTGGCGATCTTGCCAAGTGTCAAAAGAGCATTTTTCCCATGATACCACATTCTTTAACTACCTTCACTCCACAGCAATGTTTATTGTTTAAAAAAAAACTATGATTAGAATTAGAATAAGACCTAAATATATGATGAAAGTGAATTTATACCTTTTCTTTGGTTTTGAGAATTTATAACAAAAATATTAAACACTATTAAACTGTATATTTACAAGAATAATTCTATATTTATAACATACAATTGCAATTCATACTAATTCATATTAATGCAATTCAATATTTATCATTCACCAGTTTATAAATAAATAAGTATAAAAACAATTTTTTATTCATAAATTTATTAACATTTACTAAATTATTAAAATAGGTAAACTAACTATAAGGAAATCTTTGTTATTTCCCATTTCATAAAGGTTGAATTGATTTACAATTAGCCAATGTTTTATTAAACATTTCATTAAATAATATAATAAATAAACAATGTTATTAAACAGTGTAATAAATAGTGATAACTATTTTTGTAAATTCTCCAAAGAAAACATGTAAATTCACTTTCATATGTTTAAATCTTATTACAATGCTAATCAACTTTTAAAACAATAAATATTGCAAAAGAGAGAAGTTAGTTAAAATAATAGGGATGTTATGGGAGAAACTGTTCTTTTGACACTGATTTTTTTTCAAGGACACAAAAGTTTATCTTTGACAATTGCTTTTTTATTAACAAAAATATGGAATATTCTGAAATGCATTATCTTTATTTTCATTAACACTGCCAATATTTATTTAAAAATATAACTTAATGATATTAGGTTAAAATTAGAAATTCTTTTGATACTATATTTTATTGTGTACATAAGTCCATGTCTGCCAAAAATTCTGAATGGATATCTGAACTGAATATTTTCTTAACATAACTAGATTTCTTTGGTATGTTTCAGCATATGACTTTTCAGATGTGAATTCCATGAAAATTTGGATCCACATAATTGACATTTAAATGGTTTTTCTCCTACGTGTGTCTGCATGTGCTTCTTAAGGTGGGAATTCCGTGAAAATTTTGAATCACATGTTTCACAATGGAATGGTTTTTCACCAGTGTGTATTTTTATATGATTTTTAAGGTGAGAACTTTGTGAAAATCTTGTACCACACATTTCACAATGGAAAGGTCTTTCACCTGTGTGTATTTGTATATGACTGTTTAAATATGAATTACGAGAAAATTTTGACCCACAAACTTTACATTCAAAAGCCTTTTCTCCGGTATGTGTTTGTATATGATTCTTAAGATGGGATCTGCGTAAAAATTTGGATCCACAAATCTCACAGCAGAAAGGTTTTTCACCAGTATGTGTTTGCACATGGCATTTAAGATGTGAACTCGTTGCAAATTTTGACTCACAAAACTCACAAGAGAATGGTTTTTCTTTAGTATGTATGCGCATGTGAAGTTTAAGGTTTGAACTTTGGGAAAAGTTTGCTTTACAAATCTGACACAGGAAGGGTTTTTCTCCTGTATGTGTTCGGATATGCTTTTGAAGAGAGGAATTTTCTGGAAATTTTGATCCACAAGTTTCACAGTTGAATGGCTTTTCTCCAGTGTGTGTTTTCATATGACCCTTAAGATGGGATTTCCGTGAAAATTTTGACCCACAAATCTCACAGTGAAATGGTTTTTCACCGGTGTGTATTCTGACATGAATTTTAAGATATGAATGTCTTGAAACTTTTAATCCACATATCTTGCAGGGGAAGGATTTTTCACCAGGTGTACTCATACTGGTGGATAGATCTGAAAGGTAAGAAATTAATGTATAAATATTTACACACATTCATACATATATATTTTTTTTCTTATACTAAAGTTCACCGTGTAAAAGGCTGAAGAGCTACTTATGATAGAGGAGTACAAACTGGGTGATATGTACAAAAGAGGAGAAAAAATCATCACTCAATATAAGGATCAAGAGCCACTTATGACATAGGGCTAGTGAATGAGTTGGGTAATATGAATATTAGAGAAACTAGAAGGAAAGGAAAGTTATGAGGATATAGCAACTGACCATGAGCATGATTTTAGTACCTAGAAAATTATCCTCTAATATAAAACTCAAGTGAAATTTATGATATAGGGCTACTGAATGGATTGTTTAATATGAACATAAGAAGAACTAGAAGAAAGTAAAAGTTATGAGGATAAGAAAGAGAAGGAAGTGAAAGTTATGAGAATAAGGGGGATAGATAATGATTGACATTATTACATTATTCGGACTGTTGTCCTCATCTTTGTTGTCATTTGTACAATGTTTTGGCCATTGTACACTCTGACCTTCTTCAAGTGCTAGGAATTTCAAACCAACCCTTTATTACAATCACTGGGGTATATGAACTCCATTTCTTGCAAAGTAATGTCTCTTTTGAGAATAAGGGGGATAGATAATGATTGACCATTAACTTGATGAGCTTGATATGATAAATGTTGAAGATTATGAGGATGAGAAGGATAAATAGCAACTGACCATTAACTCGAAAAGGTTGATTGTAATGTTTAGGGAAAAAGCCATGTGAGTTAATTTTTTTTCCACAAAGTAGCTGTTCTTGGTTCCAAGTAGTCAGGGCAGAATTTCCTCTTTACAAATGGAATACAGAAGAAATGCAGGTGATTCCACTCTGTGGATGAAGCATGGCAACTCCTAGCTTGAAATGATGCATCTCCAGGTCAGTGGCTGCAGAACAGAAAATAAGTCATCTCTTACAGGACTGTGTAAACAAATCTTCAGACAGAGTGCCAAAGTTTTGCTGGATGGTAAAAAGTCTAAGCAAAGTTTAACATTTCTAATGGCAAAATGTTGATGGTTCATAAGAACTGTTTTACTCTTGATGCCACTATTCCTGCATATTTACTCGACAATTCTAATTGTTTTAAGAAGCTGGTTTTAGAATTTTAATAAACCCAAACATATGAAACTAAATTTATACATTCATTTTTTTCTCAAAAATAAGCAACGAAAACAATTCTGTTAAAAAACAATCAAATAAATAGTGCAGTATTTACATTATTCGGACTATTGTCCTCATCTTTGTTGTCATTTGTACGATGTTTTGGCCATTGTACGCTCTGGCCTTCTACAGGTGCTAGGAATTTCAAACCAAACACTTTATTACAATCACTGGGGTATATGAACTCCATTTCTTGCAAAGTAATGTCTCTTTTGGACATCATGAATTATCTCCTTCCAACCCTGTAAGTTACTTGTTCACCACTGCTGTAGCCTGGTATTGAACTCACAACTCTTTCGGCTTGGTACAAAATTCCTAGCACCTGAAAATGGTTGGAGTGTACAATGGCCAAAACATAGTACAAATGGTAACAAAGATGAAGAAAATAGTCCAAATAATGTAAATAGTGTAAATATTACCTCATCTCAGAAATATAGACAAATAGAATGATTTATTATTAAACATCATACAAATGGCAACAAAGATGAGGACAATAGTCCGAATAATGTAAATAGTGTAAATATTACCTCATCTCAGAAATATAGACAAATAGAATGATTTATTATTAAACATCATACAAATGGCAACAAAGATGAGGACAATAGTCCGAATAATGTAAATAGTGTAAATATTACCTCATCTCAGAAATATAGACAAATAGAATGATTTATTATTAAACATCATACAAATGGCAACAAAGATGAGGACAATAGTCCGAATAATGTAAATAGTGTAAATATTACCTCATCTCAGAAATATAGACAAATAGAATGATTTATTATTAAACATCATACAAATGGCAACAAAGATGAGGACAATAGTCCGAATAATGTAAATAGTGTAAATATTACCTCATCTCAGAAATATAGACAAATAAATAGTGTTTAACATTATTGTTGTCAGTTCTTAGCCAGCAATTTCTTAATCCCTACGTTCTGCCTTTAAGTCAGTAATTACACTGTATCTTTTCATTTGCTGAGTTAACTTGATATTTGTCATCATTTATTTTAAAAGAAATGGTAACCAAAACAAGCTGTAATATTATGTAAGAAGGTTTTTTTTATCTCAGTCTCAGGTATTTTTGTTTGATAGATCAGTGGATGAGTTCTTTTGAAGTTTGGTTTTCTAAGCAGCATTCACTTACACTGTACAGTAGTGTACAAATAAAGGAACATTTACACTATTTAAATTGTTCAGATTGTTGTCCTCATCTTTATTCACAATGTTTCGGCCATTGTTCACTTCAGCTGTCTTCAAGCATTTCTGTTTAATAGACCAGCAGAGAAATCTTTTTGAAGTTTAGCCTTCTAAGCAGCATTTATTTAAATGAGAAAGTACTGGCACAAATAAAGGAGTATTTACACTATTTACATCATTCAGACTGTTGTCCTCATCTTTATTGTCACATTCACAATGCTTCTGCTGCTTTACACGCCAACCTTCTTCAGGTGATATACATGGAAATTTGGAACCAGAATTTCTTTATTTAGTTCATATGGGTAGATTGTTCTAACTCTACATGCCATGCCTTTTTGAGATATTTCAGTTTCAGTTAATTCCCTTCTCTACACACCTCACCAGTTTTTTTCTCTCTGCTGTGGTCAGGTATTGAACTCACAACACTTTGGATGAACTTATTTTCAGATTACTTTAACCAAATCTTTTATCCACTGACCCATGAAGAATGCCGGAGCGTAAACTGAAACTGTGTGAATAGAGAATTAAAGATGAGGACAACAGTTCGAACAATGTAAATAGTCACAATAAATCATCTCAGAAATATAGACAGAAATAAAGTAGTGGATGAGAGGCTTTTGGAGATCAAGTAGCAACAAAACCGGAAATCGGTAATATCCAGGTTCTGGTCTATATTAACAGTCATGCTTGGGAGTGGTGGTGGGGGTTGCTGGTTCATCCTTGATGGGAGACAAATGTCTGTGCTATGGTTCTAAAGCCTTCATTTTTATTTGCCAGCCACCATATCAAGTCGAGTAGACGAGTGAGTAATTGATAGGGAGAAAAGCTGATATAGAAAAAGTCATTCCCAGTATCACCCACCCACCCATCCACCCACCAAGAGAAGCAAGTAAAGCCTAGACTAAAACAAGTATTTGTAATACTGAAAACAGGTTTCACATTCTTATTTTTCAGCATGGATTTTCTTTCATCATGTTTACCTAGAGAGCATGTGGGGCACCCTTTCTCAGTTTTAGCAAACACCAAGGAGATTAGGAATTGAAATTCAGTTTTGGGTGATCATTAGCCAGTCTGTGGAAAGCTTGGCTAGGGATTTGTTATATATTCTGTGACCCACAGAATATAATTTCACTCAAGAGCAGGAATGCATGCTGGCAAACAAAAGTGTATTTAGATTAAATAAATATTATTTAATGTAAACAGCAGAAATGCAGAAAGCAGTGTTTGCATTGAAGGAATGTAGCTGTATTTTTCTGAGTGGCCATATTTAAGGTCAAAGAATATAAACCATGAAAAGATAGGAATTATGATGATGATGTCAAAGGCAACTGGCCCAAAGGCAATAATATTGCAAAAACGATGAAAAATATGCCTAGACAAAAGATGATGCATCTGTTATCACAGAATATTAATTTGGTCAAACAGGAAATATTAAACAATCGTAGAGGAATGTGATGATGCCAAAGGCAGCTGGCCCAAAGACAATAATAATGCAAAAATGATAAATAAATGTGCCTGGAAAAAGATGACACAACTGAGCAAAATTCAGTAAATCTCTGCTTATGTAAGAGTGAGATTTTCTGGGTTGAAAAAGAGAACAGCCAAAGAGTTAGAGAAAATGCAAAGGAAGAGCACTCCAGCCAGTCAACTCCCTCATATATGTGTGACTCCCTCTGACTACTCCTCTACACACAAAGGTCACCAAAGAGAATAAAAATATAAGATTATATTTTTATATATATATGTGTTTGTTGTTATCATTTATCTGTCAAGACAATTGTTGTTCTAGCAGGAGCAACTACAGCAAATACTATACACGATAGTGGTATAAACAGATTGTGTTGTATGTTTACACAGGTTGAAAAAATGTTAGAGCTATTAAAAGACATGTCTTCAAGGAATAGATCAACTCTGTAAATACATGGTACACTGGTTGTTTAAATTTAAAAAAATAAATAAAAGTCGTTTTAACATGTGGGTATTTTTTATACTTTTCTCTTTTTGTCTATAGTCTTAATTCTATCAATAAAACCATATTTTGCATTTAAATCAAAATAGTTTCTGGTTAAAGTTTTTTTCATCTGCAGAAACCAACAAAGTGCCTATTTTCTTATGTCTGTTGCAGCAGCCAAATAGGAAGTGCCTAGGGAATGGAGCAATATTTGTTTGCAATTAAGTGTAAGTCTCATTTTTTTAAACCTTATGGCATATCTTGCCTCTGTAGGAAAAAGTAAATTTTTTTTTTGAAAGATTTTGCTAAAAGGAATTCTCTGAATATATATTTTTATTAATAATAATTTTGCTAGTTTCTGTTAATTCATCCCAAATAATGTAAAATTATTTATTGCAAATTTTAATCCACCCCAAGTGGTTATAAATTTTAAATCAAAGTTTTTTGTTTTTTTTTTTATTAAATTTTTGGGATTATTTTGATATGAAAAAATTTGTTAGCTTGCCTTGCACACAACTCAGAATGAAAAATTACCAAAAATCAAGGAGTTATTCACATTTTATAAATGCTGATGATAGTCAAGGAATTTTTTACAATTTAAAAAAAAATCTGTTTTTGGCTTGTTTATTTGTGTGAGCGCAAACGTAAAAACCCCACACTTACAAAACAAATAGTGCACTCGAGTTACCTAAATAATGGCATTCGCAAAAAGGTCAACACAACCGGAGTACAAGGGTCTCGCTCTGGGAGAATTTGATGTGGATTTTAAATAATAAATAAATGAAATTCTAACAGAAAATACACCAAAGAGTTGATATATAGTTTGTTTTGCAAAGATTTTCTTTTCGGTCACCAACTCATAAAACGAAAAAAAACCATGAATGTAAATTTTTTTGTAAAAAAAAAAAAAGAAGGGTAAAACATTTTGTTACTTGTATTCACCAACTTACATGCAATAAAAAAGATGAATGATAGAATATTTACTAATATATATATAATTCTCAAAATAAAAATCTTTAGTTTAAGTGAAGTTCTGTAGTGTACTGTAGTTTGTGCTGTATGAAATCTTTAGTTTCACCACATCTTACAAATTTGACCCCGCTCTACAGTAAAAAAAAAAATCCTTTAACTGACATTTATACTGACATTTTTGCTTAATGAAGTAAAAGAAAAATAACTCTTTGAAAAGGGCCTGGTTGATTTTTGAAGAGAAAATCCACCTCGGACAATCTTGTCCTTATTCCAACTATGTTTATATTTTAAACAAACCGATTTGTCTTAGAAGGTTGATCTCGGTCGATTTTACTTGAAACTCATAGGCAACTTGTACCTTATTTTTCTAAAACACATTTTATGTCAAAATTTTTCTTTTTGTTAAGCTCGATAAAAACAGAAAAGAAAAGAAGTGACAATAACTTAAGCAATCTTACATTTAAATATTCAAAATGTTTGTTTTTCGTCTATAGGATTTCTTCATGCCGTCTATCTTAGGGCATCGATGTATATTTTTTCTTAAGTATAAAAATTATGTAAATAGTGCATGTGTCTGTATATATTTTTTAATTCATTACATGTAATTTTTTATAATTCAGTCCGGACCGGAGTGAAGTGAGCGGTGACATATCAAAATTGTCGACCAAAAATCTTAAGCAGAGTGTCAGTCAGTTAAGTGCCATACGTGATACACGCTTGGGCGATCATGTCTCGAAAGAGACATGACTGACTGGGCAGAAGGTTATCCCGCAGTAGGTTGCCATTGCTTTCTGCGGTAGATTGGTTGCCGACTAAGGCTATAGAACCCAGTCTGTCCTGCTATTTAACCCATAACTGGAAGGAAGAGACTGATTTTCCCAAGGGTATTTGCGCGAAAGTAGAGTGTACTGTAGCGATATACAAATTACCACTGATGACACAGACAAAACAAAAAATTACAAGACAGGTCACCTGTGCTATGTTATATTTAGCGAGATGAAAGGAATAGCCTTGTCATACAACGTACTTGCAGATATCTTACTCTTGAAAGGTAGATTTCTGTTGCTGTTTGTCAGGATGGCGATCGGTTGCGCGGGTAGCTCCGGGAGTTGACCGATTAGAAGTGTTGGGTTGACCGAGGTCACAGGATAGGGTTGTTTACACATGTTGGCCGATCATGGTCACGGTGGTTGTTACGTTGGTTCTCAAGGTGACGAGGGATTGGCGTAGCTGACAGGTCTGTTCTATGAAACGGGGTCGCGATGACGACTGCAAAGAGAATGCATGTAGCGAGTCGGATATGTCAAAGTGATGGCGGTAATTTGTTGAGGTGACGATTAAATGGTGTAGCTGGTTGGCTCATATTTCTTCATCAGAGTAGTAGCGCCCTTGCGGAGACGGAATCGTTTGCCTGCGGAATCGGATTCGCTTGTTGCGATGTCGAAGTCGCTTGCTTGTGTGGTCCGAGTTGTTGCTTGCTGGCAAGCCTGTGTTTCTACAAAAGGTGCCGCAAAAGTGGGTTGCTCTTTTGCTGGATGTCATCGAAGACGATGATATTCTGCCAGATTTGCCGAAGTGATGGCATTGGCAATGAGGATGGCTTGAAGTGGGGTGGTGTCGACATTAAGATGATTTAGTCAGGTCTGGAAATGGTATTGTAGCTACCGCCAGGCACCATTTGCTACCAAACCCAATGTAAAAATCAGTAGGTTTGTTTTCTCGCCGAAGTGAGCCCTGTATTCTTGACCGGCGGCCTTGTCACCCCTTTGGACAATGTGGCCAGAAAATATAGTTCCTTATATTTTAGGATAGTGTAAAACAATAATAAAGTCTAAATGATAAGTATGAGACAAAACAGTAAAGTTAAAATAAGTAAATAAAAATATAACAAATAAGCTGTCTTACGGCAATCTTTTCTAAAATATAGGATTTTGGTCTCTGCGTAAGAAATAGAAACCCCCTTAACAGTCTTTTGGATTGAGACCTTCTAAGAGGGCAGACGTAAATTTGTTATTTCCAGTAGCAGCACATTCGTTCGGTACTGTTAGGGAGTAACTCAATTGCCATAGACCACACGAGGTGCCAACGAGGTAATTAACATTTTGTCCATTCAATTTTCAGCAAACCCTAGACAAATTTTATAATTAATGGAATTTAATTCTTCAAAAGTTTTAATTGCTTTTTAGACCATTCCTTAATTTATAAAAATGTGTAGTGGACGAAGCGTCCATTACTTATTTAAGTTTCCGAGTCGACTCGACGTAACCTTAGTCATGATTTAAAGCAGGAAATAAGAAAGACGAGTAGGCGAAAGTAACGAGAAAAACAATATATTAACAAAGGTTACATAGGGTTGACAGCATGCATAAAATTAAGGAAAGAGAAGTTCTTTCCCTGGTGAGAAATAAAAAATTGCGCCCCTAATTGCTACCCGCAATTAGTGCGCGTGTGTTTGTGTGAGTTAGAGAAACATGTCTGCTCTTGTCCGGGACAAAATCCTAACTAGCGTACCACGTGATGTTCCCCGCTTTTATTGGCATTCGTTTACGCTGGAAACTAAGTTATCACGTGAACGCTGAATGACCATGTGTGTGTGTGTGGGGGTGTCAATGTATCAAGCCCCACAAATGTATTGCTTTGGCGATTCAAACGATTCTTGCTGATTTAAACACTTTATAAGTTCCCTTGTTTTTTGTTATAACTATTTATGTAAATTTTCATTGTTTTATTTTCTTATTTCTTCGAATTTTGTAGTTATCTATGCTTGTGTATATTCTTCCTCCATGTAATCATGTTATTTCTTTGTCTTAATTGCAGTTTTCACAGCTCCACAAGCACTGTAAAGGAAATAAAACATTTTACAATATATACCCGCAGTTTGTCAGTTCTCTCACGCACGTTTCATGTGGCAATGGCAATTACAGGTATTGGTCGTGTTAAAAAGAGCGGTCATAGGGGGGAGCGTCTTGAGTGCCAACAGGTGGCCCTACGTCCTGCAATTGCCTACCATTGCCCTCAACTGCCTGATCTTGCCCACAACTACCAGCAACTGCCCATAACTGGGTATTTCCCCGTGAACTACCAACAAACGTGAGATATGACACAAGGTCGAATTTTACGTGGGAATTTCGTGCGCGTACGCGTCTCGTCTAGGTTCCAACTGCTTATAACTGCTTCTGATTGTTGCGAGAAGCCTGCTTTTATGCGGATCTGGCATCCCTTAGCGACATTCCCTTTTCCGACATGTACGTTTGTGATTGGCCATTGTCGCTTTCATTGTTGGTGCTTGTTTCGTGAACCGAATGTAATGATCAGAGAATGACTTTTTATATTCTTCTCTACCTTCATGGCGTTTATACCCGACCAGCACACAGAATGAATCAGAAAGAGATCTAATTCCAACGGAGTATAACATAAAGAAGAAAAGATTTCAACTTGACCTTTGCTTTTTGCTTTTTATTCTTTTTTATTTTAGAAAACTGAAAATGTCTTTTAGTTTTGTATTAAAAAAATTGTTTTGTGGAGAATAATTTTTTTCTTCAAAAATGTGTCATAGTAATAATTCTTAATTTCTTTAAAATGTATTGTTGGTAATATTTTTCCTTCAAAATTGTATATTTTTCTATAGTAGTCTATTTTTATGTATATATTTCTATAAAAGTGTATTTTTATACTTTCATAGTGTTTTAACCCCAGTTTGGGGGTTAACTATTTGCCCATAGCTGGGACCCTAACAGGTGCTACCATTCCGGGTCAGGGTGAACCTGTGAACAACAGCATTTAAGACTTCATGACCTCCCAGTCAGAGGCCTTGCTGCCAGATGCAACTTACCGTCATACCAAGGATCTTCACATACTAAGGAATGACAGTGACTGGTATATGTAGCATTTAATGAGTTGAAGGAATCACTACTTGGGTTCTCCCATTACAAAAGGTTTCTCACTGCCTGAATGAACTTGTCTGAATAAAAACTCGAAAGTAAGTGATTTATTTTTGTCCGCTGTTTTTATCTATGTTAAATATCTAAACAGAGTAAATATGTGCTGTGGGCGTAAAAATGCATATGGTTGCAAAACAGATTTAAACAACTCGACAATAAAGAATAAGGATAATTTTTTGGTGCGAGAAATACACACATAAAATATTTATTTCTCCTTTTTTTGAATAGACGAAGGCAGTTATAAAGTGGAAGAAGAAGAAGGCAGGTCAACAAAGTTCATACGAGGGGATTATAGCAATATACACAAACAGAACGATTCACTTAACTTGGGCTTGAAATCCGGTTTTGTAGCGTTGAAAATTCTATCCATAGTAGCGGCACGGGTTCCCCTTAGCGGGCAAGAGAAGACTGCCGAATTGTCATTTCTTCACCTTTTTTATTCCTTCGGAGTGGCTCAAAACGAGCAGTCCCTTTTGTCCCGCGGGAGAGTTTGCGATTGGCTGTCAAATTGATTCGATGGTCACGCCTCATTAATCAAATAGACGGAACAATGCGTGGATCTCCCGACGCAGTGTCACATTTTGTCATTTCGAGTCTGCAACTCATGAAGATCACTCCCGTTTATCAAAGCAGGTTACGATCTTACTTCGTTAGAGAACGTAACATCTATCAGTTCTATTTAATGTGTCTGTTCGTATTGTTTTGGTTTATATACCTTTCACTATTGTATGAACTTTTGTTTTGGTATAGGAGCTCCACCACTATGAGGTTCAAATGAAAGTATTCAAAGACAACGAGCTACTGACAATTCCTTTGGTCTTGGAAGTAGCCGTGACCAGGACAATATCTCTGCTGACTACAGATGTAAAAACGCGAAAATTGATCGACATCAGTTGGGAGATAATAGAGGAAGCGCTGAAAAGTTTGAATGTAGCCCCTAAAGTGCTAGCCAGGAGGCCAAACGCTATGTGGAATATCCTACTGACTAATGTAGAGGAAACCAGAAATCTAACAGGAAGCATCAACACTACAAAATTGCTGAGGCTGCAAATTGAATATATGGAAGACAAAAACAAAACTTCATGGGGTGCCCTTGGACATCTCTGAAGACCATTTGGTTTTTTTTCGCTCATTATGGAGATGTCACTTCAGCAAAGAGCAAAGCAGGCATTGCTACCGGAGATATTTTCCTGCATCTAACATTGACCTGCAAGTGCTTGAATGACTTCCCCAGTGTATGAACATTCGGGTAATTGTGGAGGGCCGTCGTCCCCACTACTGATGTTGTGGCGTTGCGGGACATTTATCAAAGGCCTGACCTGACAGGAACTCAGCGCCGAAACCTCAGAAACCACCCCAGCAAACAACAACCTCCAAGGAAGCAGTGGAGCGAGACAATTCTTGCCAAGCTTCCAGTGGCCTCAATGTATGGCAACAGGTAGTGAGGAGGGGACAAAAAGCTGCGACCCCCCCAGCAGGATCTCCCACAGAGCGTAAGCAGCAACAACTACAAGAACACCAACAACAACTGCAGCAGTCACATCACCAGTAGCATCAGCTTGAAGGCGTGGAAGAGGCGGATATGCTCTTTAAACTTACGAAAAAGAAACCGTTCCTCAAGGGAGAGTGGCCTGTCAGGTAGACAGAAATGCTCTCGAGAGCAAATGAAAGGCCCTCTTGTGGCTGTTATTTAAGTGTACCTCTGTAACACTATTTCCACATTGTTATATTTTTGTTTTTGGTTTAATACAACGGAATGAGAGAAATTGATATTAGTGGTATTGTTAGTTGTGCTTTACTGTAATCCGCGATGTGAGCTTACGTAAAAAAATACATGTATATATATATTTTAATACTATTATGTACTTGTAAAATCTGGGGAATAGAGAAATTGGCTGATAATTGGGAAAAAAGAGAAAAATATAGTTCTTTTCGTGTTCGAAGCGAATTGTTTTGGGCTAGTTAAAGTTTGAAAAATGGACGTAGTCATAACGAATATCAGGATTTCCTTGATGAGGTCAGGTGGGGTTGGGTTACATCATCGAAAAATTATTCCTGGGAACAGATACTAAAATCGAAAAACAGATGATGTAATTGAAAGGAAAAAGGCAGAGGGACATTGCGTCATGTGGGCTGTTGGCGTTTCATTCGTCGAGCCATGGCTCTCCGTAGGTCGTGTGGGTGGAGGGTGGTCAAAGCATTGAGTCGGATAGATACCCCAGGAGAATTGGGGATGGCTGTGGGAATGGCGACTCAACGAGAAGGGTATGAGAGTGAGTGAGGATATGACGCGTGTCCCCGAATCAACTAATCAGCGAGCGTGCTTTTGAGCCAAATGTTGTACGGTATTGAATGTGCGGTTATCCAATGATCGCTTGACGTTGAATGGGTGGGTTGTATGTATGCGTATATGTGTGCAAAGGATGCTCCACAAAAGCAATTCTGAATTATTGCAAAACACTTACTCCTATCCATAAATAGAAGCATGCAAATGCATGCTGAAATTTTCGTTCTTAGTTAATAAAATAGGCTGGTTCTCAGTTTTATATGATTCAGTCCGGTCTGTCTTGTCTTGAAATCAGAACGCTGCGTTCGTTTATCCGAATTCGCTCTTCTGAGTTAACCCAAATACTTAGTTCGTGAACTTTTTGCAATATTTAATGTTGCTTTGCCTTATTACGGTTGATTTGCCTTGCATATATTATCTGCTTGCTTTACATTATTTTCCCCTGTTGTCTATCTTGTTACTGCTTATTGTAAACTTAGTGAATCTTGTTGTTTCCACTTCTGTTGTGGGGGATTTGGTATTTGCTGGGTTGTATGTTGATTATTTCCCCCACAAATACAACACTCTATTTTGCAATCGCGCAAAGTGAAGGAATAATTTACAACGGACATGCAACAACAAACAATTTATTATGTGACAAAATAAAATGGTATGTAGAAACCAACAAAATACATGATTCTAAAATTGCCTTTTTGAGAAATATAAACTTGGCAAGAAGTTAATTTTTGTCCAAAAACGTGTATAAGTTTGCATTAGCAAAGTCTGTAAATAAGCCTTTCCTACTTACATTTGGTGTGTTTCAGTTGGCGACAACGTGTCGCGTTGCTCAAAGAAAATTCGTCGGCTTTTCTTTTTAAGGTCCTTGGAGCGAGGTCACGAACTTTTGGCATGGAAGAAATGACATGGCCGGCAAAGTATACGGTGTCATGCGGACTTAATGGCCTGCTTGGTTACTGCTTGGTGACTGACCTTTCTTTCTCTAACTGTGTGTATTATATACATTAATAGGGGATCAACTAATCTTCCTAACATTAGGGTGTGAAAACATTTACTGACCAATCAGATTTATTATTTTACATTTTTGTTTTGGGGCCTAAATATTTTTGTGTTAATTTACTTCCAAGCCTATTTTTCTAGAATGTTCTTATTCTAAGTTTTTAGCTGATTGGTTGAGAAATATAAAAATGTAATCTAAATTCTACTGCTGTTTTGATCCAATTTTTCTGTTGCTTATTTTAATAGAAAAAATATGTATCCTATACTGTTACTTATTTTGTATTTGACCCTAGCTACTCACTACACGAGGTCTTGTAATATTTTCCGAAGGAAAAACGGACAAACCGGTGGTGTTCTCAATGTATCTGTTGAAAACGTGTGGGTTCCTCTATTCACCCTATCGCTGTGGGCTTATGGCATTTGCTCTTTTTTTTTTTTTTTTCGCGGCCTACATAGCAATCGAGATGTGCGTTGTGGTGCAGTGGATATCGACTCGGAACTCATTGCATTCACTTACGCGCAAATACCCTTGGGAAAGGCATCTATTCCTTCCAGTTATGGGTTAAATAACAGGACAGATTGGGTTCTATAGCCTTGGTCGGCAACCAGTCTACCGCAGAAAGCAATGGCAACCTACTGCGGGATACATCTTCTGCCCAGTCAGTCATGTCTGTTTCGAGACATGATCGCCCAAGCGTGTATCACGTATGGCACTTAACTGACTGACTGACATAGCAATCGGGGTCTGTCACTAAACGAACTACCGCCACTTGACTGTCGTGAATTCATCTTACTCAAACGGAGATAATCACTGTTGGTATATCTATACATAACATTCTAAGATTATTAGTGAATACCGTATATTTCTGGAACAAGGCAACGTCTAAATCTTAAAAATACCCCCAAAATAGGGTATCATCTAATACAACAGTTACAAAATGTTAAACTTAAATACTGTGGTATGTCAGCACTGTTAAATAAGCTAGTATGCTTGCGTCATGAATCGGGGTTGGCTAACAACCGATTCGGTATGGTAACTACTAATGTAAATATTTAGAAACAATTCATATTATTCTACAGTTATAAATGTAATAAACTATTTTTACTTCTTGATTTCATATTAAAATTCAATATTTAAGAAATGATTACACAACAATTTTGTAGAGATTATAAGGAGCTCAATCATGTTTATCAAATTGGCCTTGTGCCAAACATAACCAGACTCCCCACAACTTAGGATTATCATAATCAGAAAGTTGAAAGAATATGTTTCGTTTGTATGTTGAAGTGGAGATTTATTTATAGAATAACATAAATTTGTAGGAAGTAAAATTATTATCTGTGTATATGTACAAAGGGAAAGTGTAATGCGTAGTTAAATGAATCCATAGTTCGTAGTTGTAGTGAAATGTGTTAAAATGAACAGAGTAGTAATAAAGTCTGTGTTCCTTTCTTTCTTTTAGCGGACGGCGAGAAAGTGAAAAGGAAAATTGTACTTATCGATGTTGATTTTTAGGAATCAGTAGATGTGTCTTACTGTTGTTGTTGTCTTCTTCTCCTTCTTCTTTCTTCACGGCTGGAAATGGTGAGGACGAAAGAGAGATAAATGAAAATTGCACGCAAAAAGGAAAGGAGAGGGAATGTATGTCGGCGAGATATGCCCTGTTCAGCGGATTGAAATTTCTTGTCACATCGTGGCGGTGTCGTATCTGATTTCTGCTCCCATCTGAATGATTCCACTTTAGTCCGAATTCCGGTTGAATTTCTTGCATTCACTTACGTACAAATACCATTAGGAAAGGTATTTATCTTTCTCTTCCCTCCAGTTATGGGTTAAATAATAAAACAGATTGGGTTCTATAGCCTTGGCTGGTAACCAGTCTACCACAGAAAGCAATAGCAACCTACTGCGAAATAATCTTCTGCTCAGTCAATTATGTCTCTTTCAAGACATGATCGCCGAAGCGTGTATTACGTATGGCACTTAACTGACTGATTAACTGATATATATAGCAAAAGACTTCGTCACATAAACTTGTTAACTTCTCTCAGTTTTGAAAATCGCTGCCTTTCATTGGTTAGAAAATAATTAACACCGGATCGCGAATTTTGGCTTCGTTTATTTTCTTTCAGTAAGGGGTCAATCCTTTTTCCTATTGGTCAAAATTAGATTTCACCCTGGATTGCGAAATTTGTAAGCAGTGAAGAGAAGAGAGTTACTTTTAATTCCGTATTCACCACAAGCTATGTGTGTGTTCAGCTTTTTTGGTAAATAACAACATTTAGGATAACATACAATCTATATTTCTAATTTAAATTCATTATTGTTGTGTTAAATAACAACAACTTTTAGTCCTTATTTTTAAATAAGTCATGATACGGTATTTTTTGTGGTGTTAATAAAAAAACAGTTAAAATGCCCTAAAATCTTTATTTCTCGTTTCAGGATAAAAAAAAGTAAGATATATAATTCAAACTCTTCAAAATTATTATAATTATTATCATCTAATATAAATAGTTCATCATAAATAATGTCATTTACAATCTCATTATATGGGTCCCTGTCGGCCGTTTTATATTACGGATATAAGATAAAATCATGAAAATTTAACTAGATTTTGGGTCTCGTTTTGTCGAGTGGTCGCCTTATACATGAAAATATACATTATCTATGCAGATGATGCCATAGTTTATGGGTGCAACTCCCAGAACAAAATGACCATAGTACAGAACCTGTATTGATTGTCCCTTTTTAAGATTAGTCACGTTTTTTTACCACTTATCTTCAGAATCGACTCAATGAAGCATGGGCACAAGGCTTATTTTTTTCTTGCTAAATCTTACTCTCAACGATAGTACGCCGGTATGTACCTTTTAATTGTTTCTTCAAGTCTGGATCTCTTACGTTATTTTATGTTTTGTTGGCTCAAATCCTTACTGGAATTAATATTTATTGCATATAAATACAATTGTAGCACAAGGCCAAAAAGGGAAAAAGTTGTATTTATATTATCTAGTCTCACTGATTAACTAGATAACTTTAACTAATCACATTCACTGACCCAAACAATTCTGTCTGTTGGGCAATTCTGCTATTTATTTACATTAAACCGTAGTTAGTGTACACATTTATTTTACGGATGCATCTATTTTGAACTACTTTCGCCACGTGTCGGCTGTTTACACACTGTTTTCAAATTGTAACTTCATGTAACTTTCTCCCTTTTTAAGAATTTACACTGCAACATTATCATTCTTGTAGCAAACAACTTGTTACGTTCTTTACCCATTTTTCATTAAGAGACTCGGTTTAATTTATGTTCAGCTTTTGTCTCCCTTGCTATATTTCTTCTCCTCCTCCTTATTAAATTTTTGTCGTTAGAGTTTTAATTGCCCTAAGGTGCTTATCTGTCTTATCGAGAGGTAGAGCACAGTTAATCTCTACCCTGACCGAGCTCTAAGAGCAAAATTGGGGTTGGGGGATGGGATGTCATTTTCAATTTCATTATCAGCGATCAGTTTCCAAGGTTTAAAGTACTTAGGAAAATAAAATAAAAAAAAATATGAAGCCTTCCTTAATGATTTTAATATCAACATTAAGAAGTTGAAAAGAAAAATCGTGAGGATCAAAGTAAAGATAGATATATGTTCAGATTATTCAACCAAACACACACACATAAAACAAAAATAGGGGTTGTTCCAGAGAGAGAAATTGGTATAGAAGAAAAAAGTGCTAGAAGCCGTGAACGTTTTGTTTAAAGTGAAAGTAGTGAGCAAGTCAGAAAGTTCATATGCATGCGTGTTTGCTGGTTGTTTTTTTTTCCACACTCACACGTTAAATCTCTTCCGTCACCTTTCGTTAGACATAATTTTTTTTTTTTTTTACACTGACTTGCGTAATTTGATTTAGTCTTTATACTTCAAAATTGTTTTCAGCGATATTTATTCAATCCCACTCGACGGGTTAGCTAGTTCTTTTTGTTGTTTTTAGAATACTACTTTTTTGCAACGTTTCGCGATTTTTTTCTTTTTGATCGTGTTTGAATTAAGTGTGTCTATGTGTGTCTTAAGTTTTTTCATGTTTTGCTGACGGAAGGCTTGTATATTTCTATAAATATTTCTTCCTGCATCATGAGCGTGTCATAATCTGCATTTTGGTAGATAAGCATTACTCTGAATTTGTCTCCAGTACATTTGTGTAAATGTTGGGAAAATTCAGGCCTCGTCTTGCCCCCACGTATATTTTTGCCCATTCGTCGCATATGTTACGTTTTTAGAATTGTCGCTCAGATTTGTTTTTATTTCGAATGTAGAGGTGTTTTCGAACTTTAAGTGGTTTCCTTCTACATGTTGCATATCCCACATATTTTAGCCATTGAAGTAAAATTTTTTTAGGTAGTGCATTTGCAGTTTCCCTTTCTGCGTATCAGACAGTTAAGAGCCATACCCGATACATGCTTTTGATAATACAGGTTTATCTAGGCAGAATTTTTTCCTGTAGTAGGTTGCAGTTCCTTTCTGCGGTAGACTGGTTGCCACTTGAGACTTATAGAGCGCAATCTGTTCTGCTATTCCACCTATAGCTGGGAAGGAGAAGAGATAGATACATAACTTTCTCAACAATATTTGCCCCTAATTGAATATAACAAACCTAAATATAGAGTTTCATTAAGACAGATTGAAGTTAGTAGTAAATAAAAGTGTTAATGTTGAAATTTTATTGATTTCAGTATTGGATCATGTTATTTGAGTTATGGCAATTATGTGTTAAAAATATCACCCAAATGTCTGCCAAGACTTCAACGGCCCACCACCTAATGGTCAAAACTTTTGATGACCTCTCTGCATATTTGCTCCTCGATTTCACCAATATGCCATATTATCTCATCCTTCAGCTGTTGAATTGTTGTTGGCTTGTTGGCATAGACCTTACTTTTGAAAGCGTCAAGTTACACAATCATGGTGGCCAGTTAACAGTTCTCATTCAATAAAGCCATTGTTGCACTGGCTGTATGGCATGTGGCTCCATACTGTTGAAATGGCAAAACTTCGACATCCACAGCATTCAATTCAGGCTATAATTGCCATGACTGAAATAATATGATCCATTAATGAAATCAATAAAATTTCACAAAATAATACTGTTTTATTTACTGCTAACTTCAATCTGTATTAATGGAACACACACACATATATATATATATATATATATATATATTATGGATTCTTCTGTCGATTTCGACGTATGAGTGTCTAACTCAGACTGCCACACAGAGAATTGTTTAGAGTTGTGAAGGTTTGTGTAGCACCATCCACACTTTTTGGAACTGCTGATAACAAATAATCGGTGCAGAAGTTCGCCACGGATCGAATGAACAGCAGACCTCAGTTATTTAATCCATAACTGGAGGGAAGGGACGGATTAATACCTCTCCTAAGGACACCAGTGCGGAAGTGAATGCAGAGTATTCGACTGGAATTGGAACTCGGCTCACCGACTTCCGTTTTCAAACCGACATCCACCGCACCACGATACACATCCGTCAATAAACGCTTACAGCACCTAGTATTCCCAGTCACCCATCTAAGTTCTGACCAGGCTCAACGTTGCTTAACTTCGGTGATCGAGCGGGAACCGGTGTATTCAACGTGATATAACCGTAACTATATATAACAAGTTTACTCAGTACCTTCCTTTGATAATTAGTGACTAAGCCTTGAAAAACATTGTCTCAAACTTGAATGGTAATTTTAAAACATAGCTTAGATGTGTACAAGGCCAAAAGTTTGGAGCCTTCAGTAATACTTGAAATATTCAGTCCTAGTTGATCCTAGCAAGACATGCCTGCTAACCATTACACCATGTCAAAGTGTCCGAAATGATTTTCTGAGCATAGCTTAAATGCGGTACAAGGCCGAACATATGGAGCACCTAATGAGAATTAAACTCACTATTCTGTTGTAATTGATCAAGTGAGATGAGCTTGTTCACCATTACATCTTGCTGAAGTGACCTTATCTCAACCTTAAATGACAGGAAAAGAAAATCACCAATAGGCATAAAAAAAATAATACACTGAAAAGCTTTTTCATTTTACCTTATGCTTTATTTATCAAAAGACTCTGGAAAAAAATTCCATTGCAAAACTTTAATAGTAAACAAAAAACAAAGATTTCAGACATATTTTATGGGTGTAATATATGCCTCACAAAAATATATCTTGCAATGAAAAAGGTTTAGTTTCAGTATGTCTGCGCATATGTTTTCTCATATTAGAAGTTGCTGTAAAGGTTAATCCACAAATGTCACACTGAAAGGGTTTTTCTCCAGTGTGTGTTCTCATATGTTCTATCAATCTTGAATTGACTGAAAATTTGGATCCACAAGTGTCACATTGAAAAGGTTTTTCTCCAGTATGTGCTAACATGTGCTTTTTCAAGCTTGAATTTTGTGAAAACTTTGAACCACAAGTGTCACAGTGAAAGGGTTTTTCTCCAGTATGAGACTGCATATGCCTTTTAAGGTGGGAACTCAGAGAAAATCGTGATCCACACAAATCACAAGGGAAGGGTTTTTCACCAGAATGAAAATGTAAATGTCTCTTGAGATTTGAATTTCCAGCAAATTTGGCCCCACAGATATCACAATGAAATGGTTTTTCTCCTTGGTGTGAGCGTAGGTGTCTCTTAAAACTTGAACTGTGAGAAAATGTTGATCCACACATGTCACAGTGGAATGGTTTTTCTCCAGTATGGACTATGAGGTGTGTTTTCAGTGTTGTGCTGTGAGCAAATTTTGAATTACAAACATGACACTGAAAGGGTTTTTCACCAGTGTGTGTCCGAGTGTGTCTTTGAAGTTGAGACCTGTGTGCAAACACCAACTTACAAATTTCGCAATGGAAAGGTTTTTTACTGGTGTGTATGCTTATGTGATATTCCAAGTTGGTGCTATCAGAAAAATGAAATCTGCACATTTCACAATAGAAAGGATTTTCTTCTTTAGACATTTCAACATTTAGTTCTTGACTAGTAGAGTTAGAAATATCATATCGAGAATTTGTTTCTTGAGTCATTTCCATTTCTCACCATGTGTATTCAGGGTACTTCGAGCAATGTTTTTTTGCTAAATGTGAGACTGCTGGAAATAAACGAGGAAAAAGGTTTACATATCTATGCATGTAATTCCTATCTAAGAAAACTTTATTACTATAAAACTTTTTCAATGGATACAGTTTTGGAAAATATCATTTTTAAATTAACTGGAACTTAAAACCAGTATTAATCACTTGACAGATTTTTCTGAATATAGACTACAGTCTTTTGATATTCAAATCTGAAAGTAAAGAGAAAAGAAAACATTAAGATTTTACAAAAATCAGTTAAGAAAGCAAGAAAGAAATACAAAAGGAAAATTTTTTCAAGAACTCATTTTACCCCTTATGCAGAGTAAAGCTGCTTTAACATAGATAGAGCTTGAACATTGTTGCACATTAGTGAACTTATAAAATTCTCATTTCTTTTGTTTATAGCAGTACTTAAAAGGAGAGTGTGTAGAGTGTAGTCATCTCACTATAGCACTGAGGGAAACCTGGCTTGTGCAAAATTTTTTAACCAAGTACAACATTCCCGATGTTCAATGGCCACCATATTCCCCAGATCTTGCCTCTTGCAATTTTTTCCCTTCCAAATGTCAAATCCCATTTTCAAGATTTCAACATGTCATGGAAATCTAAGAAAATGTGATGATGCAGCTGCTCACTATTTCAAAAGAGGAGTCCCAGCAATGCTTCAGAAGCAGGCAATTTCATAGAAAATGAAATGCCAAATTGATATGTATTGTAATTTTCTTTTTATAACACCAGTACTTTTTGATCAGCCCTCATATATATGTATATGGTTTTAAGGGTCTACATATTGTAGTTTTGAAGTTTAAGTCAGGCACATGGCCTTTATTAGAGAAAAGATGAACTACAAAGTTGATTGCCTGATATTTCTGGGAGCAAGGAGTTTGTACCATATCCTTGCCGTTACAAATATTTGAAAAAAATTGACCTGCTGTATGTAAAAATCAGCTTCATTATTCTGCCTGGTCTAAAGCTTGTTTTATAGGATTGGACAACTTACTTGTCAATCAACCTTTATCATTTTGAAGAGAAATAAATTTACTTCATTTTGCTGCAAGTTTCATTATTCTATCTTGTGTAAAACTTGTTTATATGATTGGACACCTTACTTATCAACCCTCGTAATTTTGAAGAGAATTAAATTTGTTTTGTTAAGCTGTTTGATAATTGTATCTGGTAAAACTTGTTTTATAGTATTTGATTCTTTGCTTAAAAATTGACCTTCATAATTTTGAAGAAAAATTTGTTTCAATTTTTTATCTGATCTAAAAATTTTAATATTACTTATAGCATGTATTTAGCAATTTTTTTTTAATACAAGTGTTTATTGGTCTAATGTAAATCTAACCTTTATATATATATATATGCCTATTTTGAAAATAATCATTTCTAGTTTTATAATTATCTTCTTGATGTTAAGTTTAAATTCATCAAAGGAGGCACTGTATATTTTGTTAACCCAAGTACTATAGATCTCCAAGATCATCCAAACAAATTTAATCTGTCTCCCAAACTTCATGAAAACAAAATATTATCCTCAACAGGTTTTGAGAATTTGTAAACTAAAGTTCAAAAACTCTTGTAAAAATAAATTATACCTTTTTCAAAAGTTATTTGAGAAAAATTAGAAAATTTAAAGTTTACTTAATGTCACTGGAAACAAACATTACTTATTTTTTAGTAGAAATGTAGTTGAAAATAAGAAGTAGCATGTCTTAACTGTGGTGACTTGATTTTGAGGTGTGAATGATGGATTCATTGATGTATTGACAGCTTACATCAGTGATCAGACAGAAGAACAGAAGTTTTGAGTTATTTAATTTTAAAAATTAACCAATTTATAACATTACATTGCAATGAATGTAATGTTATATATTCTTTTAATGTGTTGATGTTTTTTCCTTATTTTTAACATTGTTATAATATGACAATTTTAAAAATGTAATTTTTTTGTTTTAATTTTCACATTTTATTTTATTCAATCACAAGTTTTAAAAACTGCAAAATAAGGCTATTCAAATGATTTCAGACTTTTGTGAAATTTTCATGGGGTAGATTGCCTTCAGGGAAACAACTATTTTTATCTAAGTCTAAACTTATTTATAAATAAAACTTTGTCTGTGTGTGTATGTGTATGTCTGTGTGTGTGTCCGTTACCTATAGACTCCGAAACAGCTGAACTGATTTTCTTGAAAATTTACACAGTTGTACTATAAGCATCTGTGAGTGTTCTTAGCTAGGTTTTGTGTTGAGGTACCCCCGATAAATATCAACAATCGATAATCAAAAACATCAAATTATAGAAGGAGTGGTCCGATTTTAATCAAATTTGATACACTCATAGACAAAGACATAAGAAACGATATTCAGAAGTTCCAAGGTTGCAGTTCTTACAATAGTGCAGAAAATTGATAATATATATATATATATATATATATATATATATATAAAAGGCAAGATATTTGTGTGTGTGTGTTTATCTGCCTGTATGTCTGTATTTTTTCAGCCCTTTTATTTTAGTTTTTGCTTTGGGTTTGGCTCTAAGTAGGTATAATTGTAGTTCTTAGTCTCAGCCATGATACCATTTACTCAGAGGACTTATTTAGCCTTCAAAATTCAGTTTACGACGAAAAAAACTTATTTGATATCGATACCAGGAAATCAAAATTTGGCTTACATCCATTCATTTTTCTTTCAGCCTACAGTTTCGCTTTAACTGGAAGCAACTATTGCTTTTTAATCTTTCGTGTCACCATTCAAAGAGTCTGAGCTCCAGGATCATGGATTAGTTTTAAAGCTTTCATTACACCCGAGCAACGCCGGGCTATACTGCTAGTATCTTATATGTTGATCCATATTTTTGAAAAATGTTTTTTCGCATACTCAAAAAGAATGTAAAATTGTTTTTAAAATACTGGTGTGTTGCAGATTATAATAAGCTTATAAATTTATGAACTTTAAAAATAGATTGGGTTTTATATACTACAATTCAGAGCTGATTTTCAGTAACTAATGGTTTGATATTACAAAAAAAAATGATTTAAATTTTTCAAAGACTTCTTCTAACTAATGTAATCAATAAAATGAATATCACTGAATTTCTCAAGTTTCATAAAATTAAGTAAGGGTGAGGGTAAGAGATCTAAAAAATTTACTATGACTTTCCAAACATTTAGTATAATTACAATCGTTTGTGAATGAGTCTTGAAAGTTTCATTAAGATTATCTGATTTTTGCAAGAATTTCCACATCATTGGGATTTTCACTGGAAAAAAGGTGCTAAAACACTAATCATAAACATTATATAGACCACTAATGCAAAAAAAAAAAACACAATTTTTAACATACTAGGAAGGAATAAAAATTTCAATAAATACTTTGGTCTTTCCTTTTAATAACATGAACATCTTGACAATAAAACTTTTTTCATCAAGTTTGAGGCTGTTTTACATCATACTATGACCTTTTTAGTGAAAAAGTGTTGAATCTTATATATATATATATATATATATATATCTCCAGCTGAAGAGAAACAACAGGTTTAGAATCCAGAGTTCTTTGTCATTTACTTTTTAAAAATGTGCTCAATACCACGCAGCTTGTAAAGTGTAATATAATTAAATTTGTTTTATTATTTAAAATTAATATAATTTACATTGTGACATAGAAATTTCTAAATTGCGTCTAGAGATTATGTGCAAGTTATGAATTGGTATAAAGAGTTGCGTCTTTAATATTAGAAGTCCTGTTATGATGTTTTTTTAGAGTCTACTCAATATTATTAACTTACATATATAGTGATAGAGAAAACTATTGTTTTTGGTTGGAAAACATTTTACTAATTTAACAAAACAGACTAATTTGACAGTCAGTATTTTATTTGCAGCTATTTATTTTGATATTTTTACATTATTATACCTTGTAAAACTAATGTAAAAAAATAATATGAAAAAATTTTAGAACAAGTTTGTCAATTTCTTAAAAGAAAAACATAAGAAACATTTTATTTTAAAAATAAAAGATATATTAACAAAAAATAATAAGAACCTCCTAAAATGTATTGCCCAAATGCTCCTTCCTTTTCAATAACTCTTAGCAGCCTATTGTAAACATCTGATGTTAGATTTGCAATTTTAGCAGCTGGTAAGTTGTTTGCGGCAACTTTAACTGCCTCCCAGAGGTCACACTTGCTGTTGAATTGCCTTCCATTAAAATAAATATCTCTCTTGAGGATACTTCACAGGTTCTCAATGGGATTCAAGTCACAGCTATTTGAAGGTCAGCCCATAAGAGAATCTTTTCAGCAACATAGCAACAGTCTCAAGACATTTTGATCAGATCATGTATTCTGATTCAGATAAATAATTTATTTGTTTTCTTATTATTATGACACTGAACATTGCCAGAGACTGATAAAAATCAAAATCAGAAGAAACAATAGTCTACTAACTGGATGATAAATTGTTGAATTTGCAAGTTGGGTTAAAAAGCTGAGAAGAAAATAAAAAACAAAATGTGTTGAAAAATGAGGTTTTAAAATAATTCCAAGATGAATTGAACCCTGAATTACATTGACAAAATTCGGTAAGATTGAGCAAAGTGAAGACCAACATCCTTCTCCATTCCCTGCTGATAAGCAAGAGACCATTAAACCTATGCTAGAAGATGTCAAGTAGAAGGAAGCATATATTGTTGATATAAAAAAAACCCAGTAGTTGCTAGAATAACATTTATGTTTTTTCTGGACAAAAAGGGCTAGAGAAAAGGCATCTGTTTTAGGTTAGCCACTCAGAACAGAAGTACCTTCTATAGAGAGAGAAGCCAGTCTGAAGCATTTGTTACTTATAATTCATCCAGAGAAAAATTTTATGCCCAAACATTAATTTATATTTCTTTGAATGCAACTAATAAGAAAAATTTAATTACTATTTTGAAGTGATCATAGACAGTCAGCATGTGTTGTTTATTGACCATAAAATATATAAGCAAAAAAAAAAAATTTTTTTTAAGAAGTGGGAATAATTTTTTTTTCTTTTGAGTGGTCTGGCCAAGAGTGATAACAGCAAAAGATAAGCTGGTGACTTAAAATCCCTTTTCGCTATGCCACTTTAAAAGTATAGATAATCACAGGAAGTGAGTTGAGATTAGCTGCTGAGAAGGTGGCAGAAGGAAGAGAAAGAGTGTCACCCATATGAGATGGTATGATGAGATGTGCAGAGAGTCAGAGTAAAAAAAAAGAAAAAGTCAGCTTGACTCCTCTGACCACTCTCAAAAAGAAACTGGACAACCCCAAATTTAAAATACCACTTGAGTAAAGATATTTTGATAATATAAAATTTTAGAGAAAGTGTAGAATTCAATGAAACCCAAACCCTGATCAATCTTTATCCCTGCCAGATGAAGGACTCCATATAAGCTGGAGAATTTTAGAACAGAGAAGACAGAAGAGACTGGGAAATACAGGGAGAGTCCCTACACTACTGCAGTTCACATTGTTGGCCGAGACCTCCTGACCAAGACTTTGTGCCGGCCCAGAAGATAGAAAAAAAAACTTAGGAGAGATCAAAAGAGGAGATCCGAAGATCACAGAAGAAGAGAATTTAAAGTTACTGCCAACATGTGCTGTAGCCTCCAAAGGCAATCCCAGTGTCATTTGATTTTGAGTGGAAAGGGTTAAAACCGCTGTATTCAACAAAGTGTATATAAACCAAATCACCGTTACATTTTTAACCCAAGTTAATTCTTTATTCCAAAGAATTTTTTTTTTTTTGTGTAATTCCCAGCTGTTGGACTAGCCCTCATTTCAAGTTTGCTTTATCAGGGATCTTCTCACCCTCTGGGATCAAAAACAGGTGGCAGAGTTGTAGATGGTGCTGAATGTACAAACACCATAGGTCAAGTGGAACTGTGCCATAAACATGATATCAGTGGCAAAACAAGCAATGCATTAACAAGTAAGGAGTCAGCTAGATGATAACCATGGTGGACTGAAGAAACTTGAAAACCAATATGGATCATAGATCTATGTTACTGGTTACTGTTGACTAAGGCTAATGTAATGGCTACTGTTGACTAAGGCTAATGTAATGGTTACTGTTGACTAAGGCTAATGTAATGGTCATTGTTGAAGAGGTTTGAAGAGGTATAATATAAAAAAAAGATGATTATAACTCAAAACATTTCAGTTTAATCTTTGTTTTAATTTCTTATTTTCAAGTATTTTTTTGTTAAAAGATAAGTTCAACACAGTAATTTTTACATCAAGAAAAACTTTTTCAAAAAATACAAGAGTTATCATTCATATTTAATGTCTGCAGATGTGGTTTTGTATAAAAATGGTAATTCTTACTCTTTCCATGACATGCAATCCTGGGTACTTACTTACAGTAACTTCTAATACTGCTACATAAAACCTAAAACAATGTCATTGAATTCTTGGACCTTGTAAATGTAAATCTAAACTACAAGACATTGTAGAACGCAAGAAAATTACTGAAAAATCAAATGTAAACTGTGACGTATGTATATGTGTCAGTTAAGAGCCATGCATGAAATACGCTAGAGAACCCAATCTGTCCTGCTATTTAACCCATAGCTTGAGGAAGAAGTGACGGGTTATATTAATAGTAATAAGTGAGGGATCAGTTTATTACTTCATAAGAAAAAAAAAAACGATCCCCCTCTTTATGCCCAATGGAAGCTTTATTATGTTTTCAACTATTATATTCAGTCATTCAGTTAAGTCCCACACGTGATACACACTTGTGTGATCATACCTCAGAAGAGATATGACTAACTCGGCAGAAGATTTTCCCGCAGTAGGTTGCCATTACTTTCTGTGGTAGACTGGTTGCCAACCAAAGCTATAGAACCCAATCAGTCCTGTTGTTTGACCCATAGCTGGAGGGAGAAGAGACTGATTAATACTTTTCCCAAGCATATGTGTGCATAAGTAAATGCAACAAATTCCACCAGAAATTGGAACTCGACTTCCAAATTTCTCATTCCAAGCCAATATCCACTGCACCGCAATGCATCTCCTGTGTCCAACATATCCAAGTAATTTTCATATTGTACCATTTTTGCCTTGGGTTCATATGTACATAGAACCCAAGGCCAAAACTCATAAAATATTATAGTGCCCTATCTATAGAAATGGACTCTTCCTCCGTCATTAAATACTAACCTGCGTGACTTCCGGAAATGCAGCTGTGAGGCAGTCGTAAGGCAGTCGAAACGCAGCGTAACTATACTGTTCAGACTTACATTTCTGTTTTGCTGATTACTAACACTTATTATTGTATATATGTTCTGCTATTCTAATACACTGTTGAATCTACCTTCCTGTTTCCGTGTCTGTCTTCCTGGCCCAAACAGGTCACAACAACTTGGAGATAAAGATTTGCCATAAATATTAAAATAAATTATTCCACAAAATTAATTATTAAATGCATAGGTATACATTATAAAAAAAAGATATTTTTGATGCTTAATAAAATTGGCTGGTTGGTTGATTTCATTTAGCAGCATATAAATCTCTAAGAGTTATTTCATGCCAAAATGTAAATATTTTATATGTAATTTTATACTTTCAACTACAGAAATTTTGTACATAATTTTATTCTTTCAAAGTAAAAGTATGTTTGTAGATCATGAAATGTACTGTTAGTAATGTTACTATAGAAATATATTTTTTACTTCTTTTGTATTACATTGTTGGTCATTTTGCTATAAAAATATATTGTTGACTTTTTTTGGGTGGGGGTTTACTATTTGCCCATATCCAGGACCCTAATAGGTACTACCACCCCAGTCAAGATGAATTTGAGAACAATAGCAGTTAAGTGGTGTCATGCTTCTCAAAACCTCCAAATTCCTGATCAGCAGTTGCATTCTTAACCAAATTCTCAAAGCAATCACATAATTTTGCTTGTACCATCGTTAGCTATGAAGATATCATATACATTAGACCCTATCATTACCTCAATGAACTATTCATGTGTTTTTATAAGTAAAGATGAAAAAAATATACAAAAGTGACTGTTGAAAATTAACTAAAAACTCCAAATACATAAGAATTAAAGAAAGGAAAGCAAATTTAACATCTGCTTCAATGAAATTAAGACCCTTGTCAGTTTTGAAAGTTTTTATTTGTACCCACTTTGCTGTTAGATGCAGCTTATCATCATACCCAAGACGCCTAATAAAATTTTAAGTTTTGAAAAGTGGGATTATAGTGATTTAGCTTTGATGTGGCACAATGTTAAAAGTATGAGGCACTCAGTAAGGATTGCACTCAGTCAGTCAAGTGCTATATGTGATACATGGCTAGGCGATCATGTCTCGAAAAAGACATGACTGACTGGGTAAATGACTGTCCCACAGTAGGTTGGCATTACTTTCTGCTAGCCAAAGCTATAGAACCCAATCTATCCTGTTATTCAACTCATAACTGGAGGGAAGAGATGGATTAATACCTTTCCCAAGGGTATTTGTGTGTAAGTAAATGCAAGGAATTCAACTGAAATTTGAACTCGACTCCCTGATTTCTCGTTCCAAGCCTATATCCACTCAGTACTCAGTTGTAATTGAAATAGTGAGACAAACTTGCTAACCATTACATTATGTCCAAAGTGGATTAAAGCATTGGTTTATGAATTTGGTGACAGTGAATGTAAGTTCAATCTCTGGGTCGGGCAGTGTGGACTTAGACTCAGAGAAGCAGTACAAAAAAAAAACATAAGAACTAAATGATATTCCTAACAGAGCAGTGTAATAAGAGCAGTCTACCCCCATAAATTAAAGAAACAGTTCAGTTCAGAAGAGGCTCATCTCTTGTTTCCTGTTTAGGATGTGATTTCTGGTTTTCTCTTTTCCAATCTTTTCACTCTTTTTTTTTTTTTTTCAATTGGAGTAGATAGACTAAACTCTCGCCCGGTTCACACTCCACCCACATCTATTGAACAGGTGAAGAGGTTCATCCCTTGTTTCCTGTTTAGGATGGGGTTTCTGGTTTTCTCTTTTCCAATCTTTTCACTCTTTTCTTTTTTTTCAATCGGAGTAGATAGACTAAACTCTCGCCCGGTTCACACTCCACTCACGTCTATTAAACAGGTGGAGAGGCTCATCCCTTGTTTCCTGTTTAGGATGTGGTTTCCAGTTTTTTCTTTTCCATTCTTTTTACCCTTACATAGCCCCCTGCGCATCAGTGGTGTTATCGCCTTGCTTGGGGTGATATGATTAAAAAAAAAAGTTCAGAATTCCCAGATCGACATACACCTGAGGAAGGCCAGAGGGTGCAACAGCCTGAAATGTGATAACAACAAAGATGAGGACAATAATCTGAATACTGTAAATAATGGGAACTCTTCATCCCAGAAATTATATGTAGTTAGGTAGATACTTTCCTTAGGGACTGAAACTAAATCCACTAGCAAGACCTCTGATCAGGAGATTGAAGGCTTTATGGAGCATGGAATCACCTCTTAATTGCTGTTGTTCTCACACCCACCCTTGTCTAAAGTGATAACACATGCTAGAGTCTCAGCTATGGGCAAATACTGCACCCCACTAAGCAAACAAAAACAATTCTGTGAAAGTATAAAAATACATTTTTACAGTAAAAATGACAGCAATACATTTTTTATGAAAAAATTTGCCAGCAATACATATTTATAGTAAAATTACCACCAATTAGTTGAAGGCATGGAATGGCATCAGTTGAAGACATAAAATATTTTTAGATTATCATTAAATAACCATGCTGCTAAACAAAATCCACTCTTTAAGGATTGTAAAAAGTGATTTGTTTATATTACTGAGATGAGGTAGTATTCACATTATTTGGACTATGTCTTCATCCTTGTTGCCATTTGTACGATGTTTCAGGCATTGTATGCTCTGGCCTTTTTCAGGTGCTAAGAATTTCGAACAGAACTCTTTATTACAATCACTGGGTTATATCATTTTCAGTTCTTGTGTAGTAATTCCTCAATTGGAAGTCATGAGTTATCTTCCTCTAACCCTGCAAATTACTTATTCAACACTACTGGTATTGAAATCATAACTCTTTGGGTCAAGTCACAGGAACTAACCAACATCTATATCCACTATGCCATGTGTCATTAAGGTAAGGAATTAGAATGATATGCCCAGTAATAAAGGGTTTGGTTTGAAATTCCTAGCACCTGAAGAAGGCCGGAATGTACAACGGCCGAAACATCGTACAAATGGCAACAAAGATGAGGACAATAGTCCGAATAATGTAAATACTGTAAAAAGTGAATTTTGTCCTACTTTGCACTTTAATTGAAGATGTTTTTATTCGTAGTATTTAAAAAGAAAAAATTCTTTATAAATTGGTTTGTCACTTGGGGATAGTGCTGAACATCAGCAACCCTTTTTAAATTATTATCTCAATAAAATAAAATGTGCGTTGTGGTGCAATGGTTCGGAACAAAAAAAATCATAGAGCCTAGTCCAAATTCCATTTGAATTCATTGCATCCACTTACACGCAAATACCCCTAAGGGTACTTTAACTTTACTAACCCGTCTGTTCTTCCTCCATTTGTGGTTTAAATGGTAGGATAAATTGAGTTCTATAGCTTTGGTTGGCAACCAGTCTACCACAGAAAGTAATGGCAATCTACTGCGAGAAAATATCCTGCTCAGGCAGTCATGTCTCTTTTGAGACATGATCGCCTAACGGTGTATCACGTATGGTAATTAACAAAAATTACAAAAATCATTTACGTACTTGCAAAAAAAAAAAAAAAAAAAAAAAAAAAAAGTATCAAGGCACAATTTCTGTTTCGCAGTTTATAAACTGAATATTGATTTTTCAAGATTTGTTGTGAGCATCAACAATTTGAATCCAAATACCCACTTTCAATTTAAAACTTCTAAAATTTGTATTTTCTCGAAATAAAAAGAAAATTCATTTTTTGCCAAAGCAGAACCAATTATTAAAGATATTATTTTTTTGTAATTTAACAGAAATTTAACAAAAACTAAGAGAAAAGTTTCTTAAAGCAACTTGTATTTTTTTTTATTATTTAAAATTTTTAAATCATTAAACTCCCAACAGGTTCCATTCGGTAAAACTTACATCAAATTCAAAAACTAAAAAAAAAAAAGAATGTCACAAAGATGAAAAAACTCCCACCAACGAGACAAGTTTTGATAAAACCAAAAATCAAAAATAAAAATAAAAACAAAATAAACATAACCATATAATTTGGCTTTTGAAGAATCTCCTCATTTTCAATGAATTGTAAAAAAACAGAAACAAAAAAATACAGTGTATTTAACATTTCTTAGTGACTTACCTTCTTCAATTTTTTGTTTTTAACTTGTATTGGCCAACAATAAAGACATTATTACTCTTTTTTAATAAATTTACGTCAAGAAGAGTTAACATACTTGTTCTGTTCTTTTCAATACATAAATGCTTATATCATTATAACAATGCGTATCTATCTGTCTATAGACAGATAATACAAGAAATTAGCTGTGTGATTAATAAAAGAAAAATAGTAAATATCGGTGTTATACTACTTAAGTCCCCTATTAAAATTAGACCAATCGTTAGTGGATATTTATTATTTATCCATGCGTCGACGTCGCAACAGAATGCAATACATTGAAGGTCGGATTTTCATTTTAGCGTTCGGAAAACAGTACAAAAATTGCTTAAACCCCATCGACAATTTCACTTTTGGAGATACCTCATTTGACGAGTAATGAACAGCCTCCTATTATTTGTGGTTTGATCTGTTTTTTTTTGTTTATTTTTTTTTAGTTACAATACATTTGTTTTTTTTCGTTTTTTTTTTTTTACAACTACCCGGTGTAACCCAGAGAGTTGACGTTGATTTATCGCCATACAGCCAGCTATTTAAAACAAAAACTTATAAGTTAATGAAATTGATATTAAATTAAATATGCGTATATAAATTTGGTTGACTTTTCGTGGGTTTGTTGGCCGTTTTCCGGGCATGCTTATAAAAAGCAGCATAGGAAATAAAAAAACAACACAATTACATACCATTTTTAGCGCGTATCTCACGTATGGAAATGACTGATATAGTGATCTGAATTTTTCATTAAAAGTTATGAATTGTATCAGTGATAATAAGGTTTACCTGGGAGATTAAATACTCGAAGACGAGTTATTAATTCATTTTATTGAAGTCGAAATTGAAGTATTTAGAATCTAAGTAATTTAATTTCGAGTTATCAACAAGATAAGCAACGGGTAACGTTGTTTTTTTATTTTTCTGGGGAACAGCTTTTATTGTTACACCGCTTTTATTTTGGAAGTTTCTTTTACCATTGAACACGTACTTTTTATTTTTTAAAAATATGCATTAGCTCTCTTTGTAACATGTTTTGTTAGACTGAAGAAAGTATTTTTTACTCGTTTTTACCTCAAACTATATAGCAACTATCAACATAGTTTAGTCAAGATTTTAAAAAGTCCAAGAACGATTCCCAATGTATGAAAAAGGAAACCAGAAACACACACACAGGTTGGTAAGAAGCAGACGTTATGAACTTATGGTTAAGGTTATTGAAAAGTAACTCCTCATTTTAAATACGTAGAGCTATCATTTTTACAAGAAAGGTATATGAGAGGAAAGCGTTTGGAGGGTTTAAAATTCGATATGGGCACCAGATTTCGTTACCAAAACGTTCTCGAGCCGCTGAGGAATCGCATCAACTGGTTTCACCAGGAACTCTTGTAGTATGGAAGACGTAATTTCTTGTTACAATACATACGTAATTTCTTGTTACAATACCTTCAAGTTCTTCCAAAGTTTTGGTTTGGCATAGTAGACTTGTTCCTTTTTTTTTTTTTTTAACCAACCCCAAAGAAAAATATAACGTCACAAACTTAAAGCAGTACTCATGGCTGGCCATTCATACAGGGAGTTACTTTTTTTTTTTTTAATCACCCTTGTTTGTATAATCAACAAATTAACGTTTTTGTGGCACAAACATGAAATAAACATTTTTGTTCACGCACACACACGTGTGTGTGGTTGCAGTATGCTATATTAACTTAGAACTATAAATGCTTTAACAATAACATCTTGTATTGAGCATGTAACCATGGGGAGCGGGTTAATATTTGTTTCGGCCTTGGGTCATATTGATTGAGTCATACATAACCGAACTCCCTATACAAGTTTTATGCAGAGTTAGAAGGTTTTCATTGGCAGGTTGGAATGTGTGGAATAGTGTAATAATAAAATATACATTTTTTTGTATTTTAAAATAGAAAAAATTATTAAAAGGAAAGAATAACAGAAGTTGTAGAAGTTAATGTGCAATTTAATTAGGTGTAGCGGCCTAACTACTTTTTTGTTTGTTTGTTGGGTAATTAGAGCTTCTCAATTTTACGTATGTACAAATAAGTGAACAAACAAGACATAAGACAGAGGTAAATAAATTTTAATTATAACAAGAACGGTGAATTATAGAAAAGGGGTAAAAATAAGTTATCTCCCTTTTACTGCAGATTTGTTTAAACAATAAAATATTTTTTTAATTGTAAATGGGCCAAAGCCAATGTTCAAAAGTTTATATGTAGACAAATAATTTGATACAGTTCAAAGTGTGAGTTGGAAATCAGTTTGTATGTTCAAATAATTGAAACAGTTCAAAGTGTGAGTTGGAAATCAGTTTGTATGTTCAAATAATTGAAACAGTTCAAAGTTATGAGTTTGAAGATAATCTGCAAGCAAAGTGTGTGTGAATAAAAAAATGTCAAAAATACTTGCGGTTTAGCTGAGAAGTTGAAAATAATAAATTATTATATCAGGAGAAAATGTTGAATGCAAAAAGCTGGTATTTCAAAGGTTTTGATTATTTAACTTAACTTCTCGGTCAGGTAAATGAAACCGGCTTACTTTCTTTTAAAAGAGTAGGCGAACACAAGTATTGCCTTAAAAGAAAAGTGAGCTTGAAACAATAGGTCTTGTGTCTTCAAAGAAAACTTTCCAACTGCTGCTTGAAGAGCGGGAAGATTCCCGCTTTTTCGAAAGAGAGTCAAAATGCTGCTGCTGATTCAGAACAAACCAATGAAAAGCTTGGTTACAAAAAGAAGATGGTTTGATTAATTTTACAATTTTCCTTCTCAAACTTTCTATAAAATATTGGTGATACGGGGGTATCGTAGAGAGCTCGATATAGGAACGTTGTTAAGAAGTTGTTAAGGGTATAGTTTGTGTTCAATGTTAAAGTTAAAGGTATCAAGATTTGTAGAAAATGTTTGTAGTAGTAATTGTTGAAAAAGTATATGCGTACGTACGTATGTATATGTTGGTTTGGTAGGAATGTCTTTGGATTGAGAAGAAGTGAAAGGGATCAACATGTGAGAAGGAAAGAGGACGAATGTCCGGGTCAGCTTGAAGCTTCTCTCCTTACATTTTATCTTATTGTCTTTGCTGCTTCCATCCCTGACTGACTCTCTGACACTTATCGTGGAGGGGGGAGCTTTTATTGTTATTAGATTGTTTCACACTGACTCACATAGTCCTCAAGTCTTGCAAGTTGCTCCCATTGGTCAAAAATCAATTTAACACTTACTTGTGAAATTCTGTTTCAACTTTTTCTTTAATCACATGGTCAATCCTTTTTCTATTTTGGAAAAACCAGGATTTCACACGTCATTGTGAATTTTTGTAAAAGTGAAGAAGAAGGTTGATTTTAATTTTTAATATTCTATTCACTACAAGCACTTTATAAAAAATAAAAATCTGTGGAATTAGTTTAAACCACAAGTTATATTAAAGAAATAGGGAAATGGTTAATGTTTTTTGATTCGGCCTTGTGTCATACATAACCGAACTCCCTACAACTTAGGATTTATTTGCTGTCATCAGAAGGTTGTCAGCAGGTTGGAGATTGGAATATGTAGATTAGTGGAAGAATAAAAGTATACCTTTTGCATGTTTGACTAGAAATTTACTTTATTGATAGAAAAGAATAACAAGAATTGTAGAAGTTAATGTTCAATGAAGAAGTTAAAGGTATCGAGGATTCGTTGAAATGTAGTAGTGAGTTTATGTGTATGTATGTATGAGTGTTTGTTGGGTAGGAGTGTTTCTGAAGTGTTCGCTCAGTCTTAAAGGTTCCGTGTGGTTATCAAGTAGATGGATGAACGATGAAGAAGGAGGTGAGAGAGAAAGATAGAAACAAGAATAATAACAACTGCTTAACGTTTGTCAAGGGTACATGTTAATTGTGCTCATCTTAACTCTCTGATGTGTCCAGTCTTTTATATCGTTTAGGAATTTACTCCCGGATGTGATTCTGGCCTTTCCATTGAACGACAAACATTTCTCATCGAGGTGTGTGTTACGCAAAATTCGAAAAAATTAGTTTATTTCTAACAATGAGTCAGATTTGAATTTTAATTGTAGATCTTGTTTTGTTCACTTCAATTTCTCAGGCCGCCTCCTTCTGGATTTATATTGCTCTGAAAAGAAATGCTTCCCATTCCCTCTGGAACGACAACAGATAGGGGCACAATAGCAACAGTGAAACAAAAGAAAGAAGATGTGTTTTAACATCTGTTTCAGTAAAATGGAAAAATGTTGTCAATTTCAAATCTTTTCATTTGTAGCCACTTCCTATTAAAATAACAAAGAGCATTCATATTTGTTGTTATTGCAGTATTTTGTTAAAAATTTTAACTCAAAATAATTAAGTTCAAGTATGCATAGAATTTTTACACATTTCCACTAAAAATAACATCTAAGTAATAAAATCTGTCAAATCAATAAATAAAAAAGCCATCCCATTTCTTTACAAATTGCTTTTTATGTTAGGTTATGTAACTGAGCAGATATATCTATTTTGAGAGTCATAAAAAATCTGTATTTAAAGGCACTTTCCAACTTTGCATGAACACTCTGTGCCAAGCCGAGAGGTCTAAAAGCGCATACGCACACACACACACACACACACACACACACACACACACACACACACACACACACACACACATACGCACGCACACACACACACACACATACGCACACGCGCGCACACACATACGCACACACACACACACATACGCACACACACACACATACGCACACACACACACGCGCGCACACACACACACACGCACACACACACACGCGCACACACATACGCGCACACACACACACACACATACGCACACACACATACGCACACACACACACACACACACACACAAGTGTGGGAGCTGAATATAACAACATTCAGCAAAGTGACAAATTTTATATTTGTATTAATCCTATTAATGCTCTATCTCTGATATCAAGCACTTATTAAAAGGACTGGTTGCCTTCAATGTCCTTTCTTTCAGAGTTCTACTGGTTGACAGCATTTCTGGCTTATTAAATTTTTGGCACTCTTTTGTTATCCCTATATTAATATATATACACACACACACACTCACATTATATATATATGTATATATATATATACCTCCACTCATTTTCGATATGTAAATGTTAAATTGAATTTTTAAAAATAAAAAACGTTTTCTTGAAACTTTTATTTTAGTTTTAATTGAAAACTAAATGATTAAATTTACTATTTCCAGTATGCAAAATGCTCTGGTGTATTTCATACAAATTATATTGATTGGAATTTAAATTTTTTCAATTTTTCAATTTTTTTTTTAACCTTTCAATTTTTCATCCATTTTTAAGCAAACAACACAATTGTAAACAAAAGTTAATTCTCAGTTTTAAAAATCTTGGAAAAATAAAATAAACAGCAGTGACACATTATTTTTGGAAAAATAGCAAATTTAATGTTAAATTAATCTGATTTCCAAGTATTACTTATTTAAAGCATGAAATTTAGAATAAAACTATTTCTTAAACACAGAATTCAACTTTTTGACTTTCCCGCTGCGTGTGTTGACAGATGCAAGATAAGTGTATGGCGATCATAAGAGACATAATTGCACAAATGTTTTTCCCAATAAGGAGAAGAAACCCTGAAACACATGACCTTTTAATTTGCATGTATAAATTACCATATAAAAATTAAAAATTATTTTAAAAATAGGAAGGCCTAGTGATTTTTATTAAACATTTTAATCTTTGCTTAATAAGTTTTTAAACTAACCCCAACAAATCTTTGAAGTATTTTAAAAATATTTTTGAAACTTTATAAATTATTATAATTGAAAAAAATAAAAACAATTCTTTTAAAATTTCATTATTAATCGAAAAAACTTTATTCTGACTCTATTATTTATTTGAGCAATTAAAAAAGGTTATCAAATTTAATAAGGTCATAGTTTTATTACATTTTTAGCAGATTTTTGGAAGTAAAGGCAAAATTTTTCAAAAAAATAATAGATCATTTACATTCCCCAATGAGTCCTGCATTTAGCTAATAAAATTTAATTTCTTAAAATTTCATGAATTTAGGTGAAGGTGGGTAACAGATGTAAAAAAAAAAAGAATATTTTTACCAAAATCTTTTAAAAATAATAATTTTAAAATAATTTCATTCATTTGTAATTAAGTCCTGAAAGTTTCATTAACATCCAGCAATTATTTGATTTTTGCAACAATTTTCTATTTAATGTGTTTATCACTGGAAAAAACTGAGTTATGTAATATTACATTTTCCATTGTAAACTCTCGTAATGAGTTGGTTACCCACTAACTAAAATCAATACAAGAATTTTTACCAAAATTTCGAACATGCTAAAAGGGATTAAAAGTTTTTAAAAATTACTCTTAATAATATCATGAATATTTTGATGAAAAAAGTTCATTTTTATTAAGTCTGGGGTCTTTTTTCATTTATACTATGCTGTTTTTTCAAGGATTTAGTGGAGGTACCTACTGAATATATATCAGTTTATGTCTGTACAAAGTCATATTTCTTTACTTGATGATGTGAACTCACTACAACTTTGTAACCTGGTATGGTATATTTTATTCAGTGGTACAGCTTAACAAAAGAAACTTGTGTGATGTGGTTAATGTGATGTTGCATGTTTTGATGATGACTGACATGAGAAAACTGTGGAGAGCAAACAACGGGGAAAAAATCATGTATTCCTAGCAGTGCAGCCCAATAGGGGACTGTGCAATCCAAATAGCTTTTTTATATGGTTGAAATAGTTCAAGTACTAAGAAGTAGCTTTAACTCTTCTTCTAAGTCTCTTCAACGATAAAATTCTAAATGAAGCAAGGACTCAATAGTCAAAAACTAAAGTTGTGTTTTGGTGGTCCTACCACTATGGTGACAATGACTGAAGCCATTTAGTACATTATCTTAAAAGATAGGAATTGGCTGGTTTTAATGAAACCTACTGACATTAAAAATTACTATATATATATAATGTATTTGTTTGAAAATTATATTTAATAGTTACTCATATTTGAGTAGACACTGTTTTTTATTAAACAGTATATTTATATATATAACTCTACTGGCCTGAACATTCTTTGCAAAATTGCATCTCAACTACTTGACCACAAATGATTTCACAGTCTAAACAAAGCCAAATCAAACCTTATAAACACAAATTTTTGATTTCTCGTGAATATCCATCTCTGCCCTGAAATTGTATTTTAATGCAACTGCATTCAAAATATGTAGATTTTAACATTAAATAATTCATATGCCATGTATAATAAAACACTCAATCATTTAATAATAAAATTCAAGATAATATTACATATAATATGACAAATAAAAAGTCATTGAAATTAAGATGAAAGGAATCCTAGTCAAAAATAAATAATAGCTGACAATGCTTCATCTAATGACAATAAACTTCAAGATAATGTTCCTTTTTATATGCATATATTTTGCCCACCATAATACTTTCTTTAGTGATGTCTATTTTGGGATGATAGAAAGTTTCGGGTTTTATGCCATCACACTTTCTCTTCCATGGACCCAACAAAGAGCGATCATTTCTCAATTAGTGTAGCTCCTGCTTGATTGCAATAGTTGTAACAATATCTGTGCCTAGTACTAGTATAATATTACTGGGGTGAAATTTAGATGACAGTAAATACTAGTCAAAATTAATGATAATGATTATTTTTGTTTTCAGATTTTACCATATGAGGTGACCATAATCTGAAGAATTTCACCAGGATATCAAAAATAAAAAATATTTGAAGACTTGTTGGCTCTTAACTGTTGAAACATTATAGAGAAATTTGTTAAAAAATTGATTACAACAAACCATTCCAAGAATAAATGAATTTTATTTCTTCTATTATTATATGTTAAAAAAGCTCATATGGCAAGAATTTCTATAGAGATTTACTGGGAATTCTATGATCATGTTTCAAATATTTACTAGAGTTTCTTGATATTCTTATAAGAAATAAAGCAATGTCAGACACTGTTTAAATATGACAGCAAATTGCTTCAATTTTTTATTAAAGCCTGGAAACTGGTAAAGAGACATTCTGAATGTCAAGAGACTAGTCCTGATGTTTCTAAGAGTTAGATGAAACAAACTCTGAATGCAAAGACGCAAGTTCTATCTTTGAGGATTCCAGCCCAAAACAAGAGCAGGTTAGTACCGAGGAAAAAAAGGTTTTATTGTGAAAAATGCATACATAATTTCTAAGACAGCTCCAACCTTGAATTCCACCTGACAATACATGATAGTAAAAAGCCTTTCCATTGTGAAATTTGCAGACTGCTTTTTCAGCATTGATCACAACTTCAGCAGCACATGCGTATACATACTAGTGAGAAACCATATCAGTGTCAGATTTGTCAAACAAAGTTTGCTCATAGCACAACACTTAAAGCACATCTTTTAATCCACACTGGTGAAAAGCCCTACTACTGTGACATCTGTGGGGCTGCATTTTCCCATAGCTCCAGCATAAAAAATCACAAGCGAGCACACTAAGGTGAAAAGCCATTTCACTGTGATATTTGTGGGGCCAATTTTACTGATAATTCCAACCTTAAGCAACATAAGGTATCCCACAGTGGTGAAAAACGTTTCCACTGCAATGTTTGTGGGTCAAATTTTGTACTGAGTTCTCATCTTAAACGACATGTGCGATCACGCACTCAAGAGAAACCTTTTGGCTGTGATATTTGTGGGTCAAAATTTGCAGATAATTCAGTTCTAAAGAAACATGTATGAATACACACAGGAGAAAAACCCTTCTACTGTGATGTTTGTGGAGCAAAGTTTCTTGTTAATTCAAGACTGACTGAGCATATGTGGACACACACTGGAGAAAAACCCTTCCAGTGTGATGTCTGTGGTTTAACATTTACTGCGGCATTAAATCTGAGAAAGTATGCACGAAGACACACTGAAGACAAACCTATTTCACTGTTAAATATCTAAGGAACTAATGGATCTTTTTAGTCCTAAATTGTTTCATCTTACTTTAAGCATGTTCAGACATGGGCCTTCTCTAGAATAGCATCTGGAATGTATAAGAACAAGTTGAAAAAAAAAACTTATGTTGATCTCTCCTCTTAGAAATACCTGATTATGAGCTGTTCCAAGAAAAAATTTACTGTCAGGATTTCTGTCCTCATCTTTGCTATTGGTTATCACATCATTTCACCTGTTGTGCTCTCTGGCTTTCATCAGGCCTGTATCGATCTGGGTAACCCACAGAAAATTCTGAACTGAACCTTTAATTTAATCTGTGTAGATAGACTGTTCCTGTTTGACTGTCAATGTCATTGGTTCCCACATGACCACCAAATTTAAGCAACATACCTAGTCAATACCTAGATGGTGACCACTTAGAAATTCCAGGTACTGTAAACTTGGATATGTGTGTATTGTAAGTGTTAATGTCAGTTCCAATTCCATTTGGGTTCATTTTATTCACTTACAAAGAAATAACAGTGGGAAAGTTACAAATCCACCTCTTCTCCCCCCAGCTATGGGTTTCTTAATAAGACGTGTATCAGTAAATGATTATTATATTAAAAGAATATTCTTACAATCTTGAAAAAATATTTTCAGGCTTTAAATATCCTGCAAAGGGTTGATAAAGCATAGAAAATTAATGAATCAATCAAATATGGATTAGCTACACAGGCATGTTCTTATGATTTATTTACATTGCCTGGAATATAAATGTATAAAAACTACAGTGGTCATAAGTGGGGGATCAGTTTATATTTTGATTTTAATATAGAGTTGATCCCTCCATTTTATAGCCACATTATAATTTCTTGTTTGTTTATCAGTTTCTGATTAGGTATGTATCCATGTCTTTTGCTCCAGTTATGGGTTAATTAGTAGGACTTGTATAAGTAAATGATTATTATCTCCTAAAAATTCTTCTAATCTAGAAATATTTTCTAGCATTTAATAGCATGCAAAGGGTTGATAAGGTGTAGAAAATGAATCAACCAATCAAGCAACACTGCCCATCGCTCGGATTATCATCTAGTTCTTATTTTTAGTACTGCTCAGTTATTGCTCAACCATTTCCACTAAGTCCATGTACTTACTACCAGGCCTAGGGATTAAACTCAATTTCTATATCTCCAAATTTATGAACTAACACTTTAATATACTAAGTTATTATCCTGTAGGATATCTGATGAAGGACAGAGGGCTGAGACATTTTGTTAACAACAAAGATGAGGTCAGTAGTCTGAATATAGATAGTGTAAATAACTTTCTTTACTTTTATAAATTAATGTGCATCAAAAAGGGTTTGCTTCATAACAAAGATTTTCATTTATCAGGAAACTGGTTTCTCTAAGGGCATTAAGTTCAATTTTGACTCCATTGAATATTCAAAACATTTATATCTGAATAGGGCTTTTTCTAAAATTATGTATCATTTAATAATAAAGCCTGTCAATTTGGTTTGTTTATTCATTGACCATAATGAATATCTTTTTAATTTTTTTTTTTTTACAAAATTCTTCATTGAAATTATCATTTGGTTTTGTTCTATCAATATTTAAAAACAAGTAAAAAAAAAATATCCAGTGGTGCTGATAGGTTTTTAATGTAGTGAGTTGCCAAGACTCACAGGTGGTGATTTGGGTGGGTCTCTGAAAATTTGAATGGGTTCCAACTAAAGTTTCTTAATAAATTGTTTCTTTCCTTCTCAAAAAAAAAACAAACAATTTTAATCATACTGAATGACTTAAATTGACAAAACATTTTTTAAATTAATAATCTCCAAACAAAAACAGTATTTACACTTAATCACATTTCAACTAAGAAACAACCATAATTCTCCATGTATAATATTCTCCATGTATAATATTCAGCTTTTCCTTAAAAAATAATAATCAAAATAAGGGGTGCGTGTTATGCACAACTGCAAAAAAATCTTTAAAAGTTGTTGTTTCATAGGTCCATTTCAGTTATTAAATGATTATTCACCACAGACAATTTGACACTAACATTTGGCAATTACAACCTCATATGATTGTCAAATACAATCATATGTACCTAGCAATACTTACAAATGTAAAATAAGATAATTACCATAAAACTGAATTAGAACGATATTATTTTATGTTTAAAACCATTTTTTGTGAAAATCCGCTAGATTGCACATTTTATCGAACAAAGAAGTGGTTAATGACTCTGCACAGTTGGCACAATATGGATATTTCCGTTTACTTTTAGAATCACGATGATCAGAAATTTTAATAAATATCTTCAATTACTGCTTGAATAAGAGTAGGAAATGCTGGATGTTATGAAATTAGACAGGTACAATTTATAGGATTTCATTACAAAATAAGGGGTGCATATCAGGTGTGAGTAGAAGCATTTTCTCACAGTTTCAATACAATTTTAAGGGTGTGTATTTGGATGAAGGTGTATTATGCTTGGGGAAATACAGTATATTTGTTGGAGAATTCTGACAGGGAACAGGTTTTGTTTAACCTTTATGTCTGCAAAAAATGTGTCAAAAGAACATTATTCCCTTGACACCACTATTGTTGTATACATTTTTTTTTCTGTCAGCAGTGCTTGTTGTTTTCAGAAACAATGATTAGAATTTTTAATAAAAACCGTTCACATAAAAGTGAATTTGTACATTTTCTATATTCTTAATTTCTTTGCCAGCAGTGTTCTGCAAAGTATATTTGGTATTCATTTAAGATTGTAGAAATATGAATGAGTCCATAGATATGCGCTTTAATTGTATGTTGTCTCCAAGAAATGTTAAGTATAGTTCTTAGCATACAAGTTTAGACACTAGGATTTTTAATAAATGTCCAAACAGTATCACCATACATTAACACCTTTTCTGCAGAGGCTCAGAAGAATCTCTGTATGAGTTTGTCTTGTAGGTCAGATTTCCTGATTGCACCTATTTTATTCAAGTCAGCCCAAGCTTTAGCTATGCAAATTTTCACATCATTTATTTTGCTTCCTAGATATGTAAAAGACTTGACAAATTTCATTGCATTTTCCTGAAACAGTTTATATTGAGCTGTACTGGTTAAAGCTTATGAATTCAGTTTCAGAGGTCTTCTTTCCCGGTGTAGTTTATTACCACATCAAGCTTAAACTCAAGAATTTTACTTACTGTCCAGGCAGTATTATGATACATTATTAATACCTCTATTCGTGGCTTGTAAGAATCTCTGCTTGAGGTTGTCTGGTAGGTTAGATTTCCAGATTACATCCATTTTATTTGAGGTGGCCCAGGTTTTAGTGATGTAAATTTTCACATCCTTTTCAGTAGAATTCATTTCACTTCCTACGTATATAAAGTAAACATTTTGATGACACTGTCTCTCCTAGCATTGTGTATTTGGAAGTTTTTTTTTAATCCTTTCACCACAAGCAAGGCAGTACCGCCACTGATGCACAGGGGGCTACATAAGAGTAAAAGTTTAGTCAGGAGGAGAGTGAAGAGAAAGACAAAACAGTTACAGGGGATGTCAGAGAAAGGGTAAGAGAAAGATTGGAACACAGGTGAAGACAGTTGCGAAGGCAGAGAAAAAGAAAAAGAACAAGATATACAGTGTGATTTAGAAAGGACCAGAATCAAGTGGATAAGAGATGGGTAGACGGAGACACATAGGATTCAAGAGATGTCACCCTAGCTAGAGGGAGGTGTCCACTAACATAAACCCCCAACCTATTCATATGGACAGTGGAGTCCTTCCTTAAGAGGGGAATGTAACCAGGGATCGAGAAGTCAGAGGAGAGTTGAGATTAGTCTCACAGAGCACTATGATGTCGGAGGATTTTTCGTGAAAGAAAGATTCTGCACTACAGAAGTTGGTACGAATACCCCAGATGTTAGTGAAGGGAATGTTAAGAGGTTTAGGTGATTTAACTTTGACTGGTTTAGCTTTTTTTGAGATAAGGTTGTTTATTTTAATTTTGTTGGTAAGGAGAGACCTTGAGTAGAGGAGGCAGCTGGTCATTAACTGCAACATGCACTAGAAGGGAACTGGCATGGGCTGCAGCAAAGTGTGGCCTTGGGGTTGCCCACTGAAAGCGCTTGCAGAGACACCTATCCATGTGTGACATAGCACTACAAGAGCCCAGATATTATGCAACTGTTGATCAGAGCAGTCACTCTTGATGCTAAGCAAGAGTTAGGGCTCCTAATCACCAGTCAGGAGCAGCAATCAGAAAACTACCTACCCGTTACCCTCACAATGAAGAGACATTTCCACTGACCACACATGTAGCAGGAAAATCATGGTAGCATCAATACTGAGGTCTGAGGAGAGAAAAGAGAGGTCGGAAACCACTTTCTAAACAGGGAACAATGAATAAGGCTCTACACCTGTTCAATAGAGGTGGGTGGAGTGTGAAACGGGCGATAATAGGGTCTAAATAAACTGGTGCATAATTCATATTAATTCATTCAGTTAAGCTAGCTGGGACATTCATAACTTATAGCACCAACCATTATGGCCCTGCATCAAGGTCAGGATGTCATTAGGGTGCCATTCTGTGTCATAGCTGGTCAATGTAGGTAGCTGTTGAGCAATCAGCCCATTTTGTGCCATGGCTAGATGTCCAGAGCAGTAGATCACTCACAAGTTCTTGTTTTGCTCATCAGCAGTGTTTTGCAAAGGGTATTTTGTTTTCACATAAGATTTACCATTCTCTCCATCATCTAGCAAATGCAACTTGTCATTGGTTGCCATCCATGGCAAACAAGTGGCTCCTGCAGAGGTTTTGTCAGTGTATTGCGAAGCCCTCCCAACAGCAAAGTTAACTTGACTGAATACAATAAATCTATTCATGAGAATTGATAACAAAGATATTAAACATTATTTGTTTATTAAATTTATTTACAAAAATAATTTTATATTTACAAGATTATAAAAATATGTGAACTATCATGAAATATTTATTATTTACCATTGTATAAAGAAATAAATATGAAAATGAATTTTTTTATTCATAAATGTATAAAAATATCTGTAAACAAGAAAATTTCAGTAAACACATAACAATGAGTAACTGTAGTTATAAATTTGAAAATGCATTTTCTAGCAAAGTGGGTTTGTGGTATATACTGGTGTGGAAACATGATAGCGTCCTCTCAACCAGTACATCCAGGAAAGGTAGCTGATTGTTCTCCTCCATTTCCATTGTATATTGCAGTGATGGTTGTAGATTGTTAAGTTGGGAGAAAAATTCTTCCACTTTATTGATGTGAAGGAAGTAAAGGTGTCATTGACATATTGGAAGTAACAATGGGGCTTATCTGCTCTGTTAAATAATATCTTCTCATAATAACCCATAAACACATTAGCCAGCAAGGGACCCAAGGGACTACCCATTGCTACCCCATCAATCCTGCAAACCCAATTTTTCTGGTTTATATTTAATGTGGGATGCTTTTGCACCTAAATCTAGGAAAACTAATCTAATCAGGAGCCTTACTCATCGTGCATTGATGGTGTGTTCGGATCGCAAACTCAACGCCAAATTAAAAAATGTGAAACAATTGTTATTGGTTAATGGGTACCCTGAAAGTGTTTTTAACAGCAGTCATCAGACAAAAAATTAACAAGTTCAATGAAGCGAGAAAATTCATCCCTCCCAAGTGTCCTAATTATTTAAGACTCCCATGGATAGGTTCTGAGGGTCAAGTATTATCTGAGAATATTGTAAATTCCATCAAGCGTTGCTTTAGTGCTGTCAATGTTAGGAACATTTTCATTACAAGAATGGCATTCCCCCCTCCATGTAAAGATGTCTTGCCTACCAATCAACAAAGTCTCATTGTTAATCAGTATAAGTGTCGGTGCGAGACCATTCAGCATCTGGAGGTAAGAATAGCTCAGCAATGCCAAGTAGAGTCCGCAGAATGGAGCCTGTAACATCTGGGCAATCACAGACTCATGAGTCAACAATCAGCAAGCACCTATTGAACTGAAGTGACTGCAGGACACAATATTTCTTGGATTTATTCTCTGTCTTGTACAGGGCTAGGACGAGACTCCACCTTGACATCTTGGAGTCTCTGACCATCAACATACAACGTCCTGTCCTGTGCAGACAGAGAGAAATGAAATATAAGTTATAACTCCTTGGGACTAACCCCCGCCCAACATAGGTAATGGCCATTTTTTAAAATTTTCTTTTTAATTAATCCTGTGTTCTTAACCTCAGACATTGTTCAGAATTTATGACAACTTCTCTGTTTTAATTGCCGATGATTTATTTCTGAAGACGTGTCGGCCGAAAGGCATCTAAAATCCCCCTCTTATATGTTTTTTTCCTTTTTAATTGAGATACTTTTGTATCTTTCTTAATAAAAAAAGTTGATTCTTTTAAAAATAATATTTCTATTTCTTCTCTATGCATGTTTATATACGTGTATGCTTCTGTATGAATATTCCTGTGCTTATTTGTGTATATTTATGCCAGTATTTGTGTATAAGTAATTTCTTGTATGTGGTTATATTTTTTATTTTGTATATGATGATCTAGTTCGTTCAAGGCTCTTGCCATCTTACAAATTCACTCTTACATGTATCCAATATTTTAGCATTTACAGATGCTTTCCAAACCTGGCTTTAAAATATAACAAATATATTGACACATCGATAAAACAAAATTTTAAAATTTGTGTATGTATATATGTGTGCATATATTCATCTGTATATGTGTCTGTGTGTGAGTGTGTGATTGTATGTGCATATACTCGTTTATTTGTCCATATGTGGATGTCTATAGATTTGTATGTGTAAATCCACATCTTTTACTCGTTTAATATGTAAACTTTATAATAATCTAAATCTAATAAACTTAGAATTTGAAATTCGTAATAAAAATAAATTAAATCTAATAGCCGATTAATAATGCTGATCTCTATTTTAATCAAATGTTAATATTAATGCCCCAGTAAATTGTTTTTAGAGTCTGTTCTCATATTCTTCAAATTAGAAATTACTTTATTTTGATTGGTTCACACTGTCTATGTAACAATGCCTCCCTGATTGAGGGGGTTTGGCTAGTTTTGAACCTTTTAAAACTCTACAACTTGAAATAAACCTCATCACTTGAAAAAACACAGTGTTGAAAAAGAATGGCTACTTTTGTAGTGATATTATAGCATATTTATGTCATAAATTATATATATATATATATATATATATATATAAAACTGGTTATAGTGCAATAGTAGATTGCTCACATATGGAGTAGGATGTTGCAGGTTCAATCCCCAGTCAAGTCATACCAAAGACTTTAAAAATGGTACTCAACAGTTCTTCATTCACACACACACACACACACACACACACACACACACACACACACACACACACATAATGTTACTGACATATAAGCACACTTAATTCATCTTTAGTTTAAATACACTTGAGATATGCATTATTTTTGCATACATACGCTTACATTTAGAATAAGCATCTATTGCTTTTATTACACACACATAAACAGGCATAGATTTTCCTGCATTTAAAGATGGTCATCTATTGCTCTATTACACGTGACACATATCTGATCAATGAAATCAAACCTGTTAAGCATACTGTATTTTTGGATTTAAAAAAAAATCTTAAATCACTTGACTTAACAAATCTCTAAAGAAGCTTATTAAAGTGAAACATGTTCGATTAAAGACATTTTTCCTTACCTGTTCTTTACTTATTCTATTCATCATACATATAAAAATATAAACATTTTAAACTGCATAATTAAAGAAAAATCATTTTGAAAATTGATGCAAAGCAGTACACAATGGAAGAAATCAATTACAATAATAAATTGCACCTGAAAATTTTATATATACATCACCGGAATATACATGTATTCTATACAAAATGTTATATATACTCATATATTAGACAGAAGTGGTTTCTTGATATAAAAAAAGTGGCTGTAGATTCAATTCCTGTCAGCAATCAAATTTTCTTCAGTTGTACTTCTTGATTTAGGCTGGTTTATATGAATTTCACTGTTTAAGAAAATAAAAAAAGAAAACACAGATGTCAGCTCAAATATGTGTACCATTTAAAGATAATGTTGGTAAACACGGACTTATGTTCCCGCAAAAAATCAAAACAAAAACGGAGTGTCAAAAGGATGGTTTTTCCCTTGACTCTGCTATTATTTTAACTACCTTCACTTCTCAGCAGTGTTCATTGTTTTAAAAAGTTATGATTAGTAAGAATTGTAAAAAGACCTACACATATAATGAAAGTGAAATTATACATTTTTTGATCTTGAAAAGTTACAAAAAATATCAAACACTATTTATTAAATTTTTTATTTACAAGCATAATTTTATATTATTTATATTGTTTGGACCTTGTCCTCATTTTTATTGTCATATTCATGATGTTTTGGCAGTCATATGCTTTGAAATTTTGAAGTGAACTCTTTATTTCAATCACTGGAGTAGACTGTTCTCTTTCCATGAGTCATGCCACTTCCAGATGTTTCAGCTATCTCCCTTTAACTTGCTAAGTTTTATTTTATTACTACTGTAACCAGGTATTGTGGTCCAGTGGATAAAAGCATTGGTTAGATCCATGATTTGTCTCAAAAGAGAAAAGTTACCAGCAGTGCTACCGTAGAGGATAAATATAGACTGTGTGTTTCAGGCCTCTGCTTTTTTGTGTCAGTTCTGGTGATTACTATGACCTAACAGGAAGTGGTTAAAAACATTGTACCTAAACTAAAAATAGAACAAAAGTGAAGCAAAACAATGAAGGTGCTGTATTGTAACAAATTAGTGAGACCCTACACATAATTGAGTAAAGGTATAGGTCTTTATCAGTCCCCTTGGTTTTGCCTGGAATAGCAATGGGTAGGTACAGTCTGGGAGAACAGATCTCTTGCTACTAGAAATCATTTTTAATAATCCTTTAACAACAGAATGGCATTAAATGATTGTGATTCAAATAAGGATAGTGATGTTGCCACTTACGTCAGATCTTGAACAGACAAACAATCTCTACAATGTCAATTTGGCAGCATTTTTGGAACTCGAGTTTTTGTTTTTATCTGAGTGTTGGGATCCCAAACATTTAACAACAGCAACACATCTTCTAAATGAAACATATAAGAGTTTATTTTTGGAGGAAAAGTAGAAGCAGAGCGTCAGTTGACATAACATTTATATACATTTTAGAAATATACAATAACAATAAAATGTTAAATTTTCCTTGCAGTGAAGTATTCTTTTAATAAAGTAAATATTTGAAGAAATGTGTGAAATAGACTTCCTTTATGAAGATCAGCCTAATGTGTTTGTGATTTCATAGGCAAAGGCTTAGTTAGTAGTTGCTGATTATTTCCTTCCATTGTGTGCGTGAACAAAGCCTTTGTTGGCAGCTGCTGGCTGTCATCTCTTTCATTGTGTGTGTGTGTGTGTGTGTGTGTGGATCAAACTGATTCCCAAAATTGTTTTGAACATCGAGGAGCAGTATGCTTCTATTTTTATATCAGTAAGGGAGATCCAAAATCTAATTTCACATAGAGGTAGTAAAAATATAATTTTTATTACGAAATTTGAAGAGGAACTAAATATGGGACATTTGGTGGGGAGTTTGAGAAGTCAGTATGAGGCAGAGAACCAAATCATCCAATATCGAACAAGTTCAGTATATAATGGACGTCTGCCAACCCTAACGTAAACTAAAAATGAGGAAACTAAATCATGTTCTGTATTGTGTTAACAGAATGATATATATAAACTTGGCTACTATAATCTTAGCAATATAAGTAGGTACTTCCACTCATTTTTTTATATCTAAGTTTTAAAGTGAATTTTTAAAAATAAAAAGCTTTTTTGAAGCTTTTATTTTAGCTTTAATTGAAAGCTAAATGATTAAATTTACTATTTCCAGTAAGCAAAATACTCTGGTGCATTTCAAATAGAAATAATATTGATTGGAATATCAACTTTTTAAGAGTTTTCAAAAGTAATGTTCTTAGCCAGTTTTAACAAATTGACAGGTTTGTAAAGAAACGTTAATAATCAGTTTTAAAAATCTTACAAAAATAAAATATATATCTGACAAGTTATATTTAGAAAATTAGCAAATTTGAAGTTAAATTTATCTTATTTGAAACATCGATTACTTGTTTATTGCATGAAATTTAGAATAAAACTATTCCTTAATTATGACGGTCATATCTTTCTGTCAAGTTAAGTGATTGATTACAACCAGATGTGCTGATAATCTAAGTATATCTAACCAAATAGTAAACAGTCTTTATTCTTTTTACTCAAACTTGTTTGAATGAATCCTTATTACCTAAATATACCTTATATATATATATATATATATATATATATATGTACTAGCAGTATAGCCCAGTGTTGCTCAGGTGTAATGAAAGCTTTAAAACTAATCCATGGTCCTGGAACTCAGACTCTTTGGATGTTGGCATGAAAGACTAAAAAGCAATAGTTGTTTCCAGTTAAAGTGAAACTGTAGACTGAAAGAAAAATGAATGGATGTAAGTCAAATTTTGATTTCCTAGTATTGATATCAAATAAGATTTTTTTGTCGTAAACTGAATTTTGAAGGCTAAATAAGTCCTCTGAGTAAATGGTATCATGGCTGAGACTAAGAACTACAATTATACTTACTTACAGCCAAACCCAAAGCAAAAACTAAAATAAAAGGGCTGAAAAAAATACAGACGTACAAGCAGATAAACAGATACACACACAAATATCTTGCCTTTTATATATATATTATCAATTTTCTGCACTATTGTAAGAACTGCAACCTTGAAACTTCTAAATATTTTTTCTTATTTCTTTGTCTGTGAGTGTATCAAATTTGATTAAAATCGGACCACTCCTTCTATAACCCGATTTTTTTGATTATCGATTTTCAATATTTATTGGGGGTACCTTGACATAAAACCTAGCTAAGAACACTCGCAGATGCTTATAGTACAACTGTGCAAATTTTCAAGAAAATCGGTTCAGCCGTTTCGGAGTCTATAGGTAACGGACACACACACACACAGACATACGCACACATACACACACACAAAGTTCCATTTATAAATAAGTTTATATATATATATATATATATATATATATATATTTAATTTGTAAACAAGTTATTACACAACCACAGTTTCTACCTTTTATTATAAATTGCTTGAAGATACTGGAAGGTAGAAACCATGGTTGCATAATAACTCATTTACAAATGAAAAATATTCAAAAGCTCTACAATATAATTGTATTGAACAGTTTTTAATACAGCTGTGTGAAGGTCTAATTTAATTATGACCAAAAACTAAATAATTAAATAATTATATATATATATATAAGCCCAAATACAGGTGGGGGATACTAAATTTGGGCTTTTGGGCTGCTCTTTTTGCAGATGACCATGTATTCAGTTTTCTTGCAGTTTATTTATAGTCCTTTCTTGTCACTCTCTTCAGCTACCTTCTGTAGGAGGTCTTGTAGTTTACTTTCTGTGTCTGCAATCAGCATTGTATCATCTGCATATCTTATGTTGTTCAAATTGTGGCCTTCGATTACAAATCCTGGCATAACATTTAGGGTCCTCAGAATAGTCTCACTGTACAAGTTGAATAGATCTGGTGAAAAGACACATCCTTGTCTTATGCCCCTTTCTATCTTTGTAAATCTGCTGAATTCATTACCTGTCTGTATGCAGGCAGTATGTCAAGGCTGCTGAGCATCTTCATCAATTCTTTGTGGCGTATTTTGTCAAACACCTTTGCATAATCGATAAAACATAGGTACAAGTCCTTCTTCATTTGTATTGCCCTTTTGGAGAGCATCCTAATCATGAATATGGCATTCCTTGTTCCAGTGTCTTTGACAAACGAGCACTGTTCTTGTCCTATCTCTGGCCTGATTCTGCTTCTTGCTCTGTTCATCAAGATTTGTATGATAAATTCATTTATTAGATAAAAATAAAGAGCTTGATGAATATCCTCCAGAACATTATAAAATATTGAGAAGAAAATTCAACACATAGTTAAATGATTATAAATCAAGTTTTATTTCAACAATGTAATATTAAATTGTCTCATTCAGACTGTTTAAAAGTAAATAAATTCACTCAGAATATTTTAAAAAAACCTTTTTAACACTAGGCCATGTGTTCTCAAGTGTTGGTTAGATCCAGTGACTTAACCCAAAGAGTTGTGAGTTCAATACCTGGCTACAGCAGGGGTGAACAAATAACTTAGAAAGTTGAATTAAAGGGAGATAACTACATGACATATGACACATGGAGCAAGAAGTATACCCCAGTGATCGAAATACCCCAGTGATCAAAAGAAGAAAGAAGCCTGAAGAAGGCTGAAACATCATAAATAAGGCAATAAAGATGAGGTCAATAATCCAAACAATGTAAATAATGTTTACTCTTGATTCTTGAACATTTTCAATTCTGACAAATACTGTGTCTTAAGGAAGGCCATCTGAAGTCAAATCTACAAAAATTGTTAAAAAAAAACAAAAACACAAAATGATCCCCCACTTATTTATGAGTGGATTAGTCAATTTTTTCTTGAAGTAGTGACTCTATGCATTGAAATTTGTGTTTGTTGATATTTAAATTGAATGTTTCAAAACTTATTTTTCCTATCAGAAAAATCAACCTCGGTAAAAAGGTGCTTTCAATTTAATACAAATTTACGAACCAATAAGATTAAAATGTTATCAAAAAATCCAAAGAAGGATCTGCAATATAATCAGTCCTGACTTGGCATCTCAACTTCAGTCACTTTCTCACTGATGTGACATGGCTTCCCTCTGTCTTTTCTACAAATATTTTGATGGCAACTGCTCCAATGAGCTTTTTTCCTGGTGCCCTTTCTACATGAATTTAAGCATGCTACTAGATTCCAGCCTATTGCTGGAAAACCTTCTGCCTAGTTAGTCGTGTATCAAAAGAGACATGATCACCCAAATGTGTATCACATAAAGCACTTAACTGAATGACTAGATTGGTATCTGGGTTTTACCCCATTACCATTGAAATAGTTAAATGTGACCACCATTTCTATTCGAACATTTTCCTTTCTTGCACTTTCCTTCTGAGGAACTCCCTGCTGTTTACTTGCTTCCCTGATAGCTACAATCTCTAAAGATTTAAATGCAACTTTAATTGCCATCTTCTATCTTCTTGAATCCAATTCATCTTTTATCCTTTCTTTAATACCCTCTGCACCCAGTCTTTTCTCTTTAAATGCAAATTCAATTGCCATCTTCTTGAATCCAATTCATTTTTTATCCTTTCTTTAATACCCTCTGTACCTAGTCTTTTCTCTTCCCTGATAGCTACAATCTCTAAAGATTTAAATCCAACGTCAATTGCCATCTTCTATATTCTTGAATACCATTCATTATTTATCATGCTTCAATAAACCCCAGTTCCCTGTCTTTTCCCTCACTGTTACCGCTGGTGGACTAGTGGGTTGCAATAATTATGAAAGTAAATAAAAATGATCATAAAAGGAAATAAAAAATTAAAAAGATGAGAAAAATATTAAAAAGATGAGGAAAGTAAAGAAATAAAAAAGATGAGAAAAATGAAAAGAGAAAAAAGATAAGAAAAAAGAAAAAGATGAGAAAATAAAAAAGGAACATGAAGAAATAAAAGAAATAAAAACAGATTAAATAAAATAAATAAAATGATGAGAGAAAAAATGAAGAATCAAAAGAAAAAAGATAAAAGGAAGATAAAAAGATAAGGAAACAAAAAAATAAAAAGATGAAAAAATAAAAGAAACAGAAATAGTGAAGAAATAAAAGTAATAAAAAAGATGAAGTGAAAAAAAGATTAAAAAATAGAAGAAATAAAAAAGATGTGAAAGATAATAAAAATGATGAGGAAATAAAAAAAATAAAAAAAGATGAGGAAATAAAAGGAATAAAAAATAAAATAAAAGAAATAAAAAATAAAATATAAGAAATAAAAAAGATGAGGAAAAAAAGAAATAAAAAGGTGAGAAAAAAAGATGAGGCTATAAAAGAAATAAAATTGATGAGGAAAGAAAATAAAAATGATGAGGAAATAAAAAATAAAAATGATGAGAATTTTAAAAAAATAAAAAAGTTGAAGAAAAAATGAGGAAATAAAAGAAGCCAAAAAGATGAAATATAAGAATAAAAAAAATGAGGAAAAAAAATAATAAAATTATGAGGAAATGAAAGAAATGAAAAAAAAGAGAAAAAAGATGAAGATATAAAAGAAATAAAAAAGATGAGGAAAGAAAATAAAAATGATGAGGAAGTAAAAGAAATAAAACGATGAAAAATGATGAGGAAATAAAAGAAACAAAAACGAAGAGAAAAAATAAAAAAGATGAAAGAAAAGAAATAAAAAAGATGAGGAAAGAAAATAAAAATGACGAGGAAATAAAAGAAATAAAACGATGAAAAATGATGAGGAAATAAAAGAAACAAAAACGAAGAGAAAAAATAAAAAAGATGAAAGAAAAGAAATAAAAAAGATGAGGAAATAAAAGAAAAAAAAAATGCAGAAACCAAAATGTCATAATTTCTAAATGTGGATGAAGAAAAGGGATTGTCAAATGAATCACAGATGTGAACCAATCAGAAATCAAGGGACACTTATGAAATGAATTCCTTTGTTTCAGAAAAGAGATGATCAGGCAAAGTAACTAGAGAGATGATGAAATAATTTTGTTCATTCTCCCATGTTTGTGGGTTTTCTACACATGGAACAAATCTTCACTACTTGGCTGCTGCACAAACAACATCTGCCTTCTATTCCTCACATACCTTATTTTATCTGGACCCTTAAATCAAGAATGAGTCAGGATTACTACTGTAATATAATAATCTGGCCCCACCCAAAGAAAGCTGATGTAAGCGGGGGTGTTTTCCGGTCGTTGAAAGTAACGGATGTCACTTTGACCCTATTTCCGGCAGATGCGGAAATAACTCAGAGGCAAACAGACAGGTGACTCTGAGAATTACGTAGGCGTCGCGTGGGCGTCGCGTGATCAAGGCAAAGCCGGAAGAAACAAGTCCCGGTTTTGGAAGATATATAAAGACCGTGAAAACACGGATTCGAGTCAGAAGAAGAGAGAGTAGACAGACAGAGGAGACCAGACCAGAGGAGCAACAGACGACCCGCCCCCCCCCCCGTCAACCCGTCAACCTTGGAAGAGTGCTCTCTCACTCTCTGTTCACTAGACTACACGGTCCATCGTTCATCAATAAAAATATAAGTCATATATTTTTATATATACCCGTGTTTGTCTGTTTATCAATATATAACACTACTACCATACATATATAGACATTAACACATGAACATTCCATATAAATATATGAAAACTTTAAATTTGGTATTTTTTAAGATATATAAAATTTTACCTTTGCATCCCAAATATATCTTTGTTTCTATTATTTACATTGTTCGAACTGTTGTTCTCATCTTTATTGTCATATTCATCATGTTTCGGCTGTTGTATGCTCTGACCTTCTTCAGTTGCTTGGAATTATGAACCAAACCTTATTTTTATCACTGGGGTATATCATTCTCATTCCATATGACATGCCACTTCCAGATGTCATGTAGTTATCTCCCTTTAACTCAACTCTCTAAGTTATTTGTTCACTTGATTTTTTTTTATTTCTCTTTGTGTTATGGTATGACTGACCACATATAGAGCAATAAAGGGGATCACTGTTCTCTATGAGATGAAGCTGAAATAATTGATAGAGAACACCATTGGAAATTATGTAGACATAAGAAATCATTGCATATGCTAGGCTACAAAAATTTCCTAAGCCGGCCAAGCATAGAAATGAATACAATATGTGAACCAGTAATACGGAATACTAGAGAAAATCATTACCTTCAAAGATTGCAAAATGAGCTCTGGTAAAAAAATGGTTACTGAGACACTGGGTTTATAAGTCTCAAAAGTTTATACACTGATGTCCTCAAGGACACATGGTCCAGCAGATAAAAGCCTTGGTTAGATACCGTGACTTCAATTCCTGGCTATAGCAGTGGTAAACAAACAACTTAGAGAACTGAGTTAAAGGGAGATAACTATATGACATGGAATGAGAATGATATACCCCAGTGATTGAAATAAAGGGTTTGGTTCAAAATTCCAAGCACCTGATGAAAGCCAGGGCATACAACGGCCGAAACCTTGTGAATATGGCAATAAAATGAGGTCAACAGTCTGAACAATGTAAATAATGAAAATACTACCTCATTTCAAAAGTATAGACAAATATCTTTGTCTCTATTATCATTTCATGCATTTTTACAAGGTCAAACATTGGTGTATATTGGGAGAAGTACATTATCCGAAGAAAACACCTGTAAATCCACAGAACACTAAAAAGTACATTAAATCCAATATCATATATCCCACCTAACTGTAAACCAATAAACCATCAACTCCACACTATCCAGTGTGGCAATTTTAAGAGAATTAGAAATCCTGCCAGAATTCATTATTGGCGGCAGCAATCTTAACAACATTAGATATGCAGATGATGTAGTGTTGAACTAAGAAATAAAACTACAGAAGGAAAGCAAGAAGAAAGGATGAAACATCAACTGCAAGGAGACAGTGTGCATGGTTGTTAGCAAAAGAACGAACACAAAATGAAAATTACAAATCATAGATACTGAAATCAAACAAGTACAAAATTTTAAATATCTGGAAAGTGTTCCATCAGAAGATAGAAAGTGCCTCATTGAAATCTAAAAATGCATTGTGATAGTGAAAGATGCATCCCAAAAGCTAAGCATAGTATTAAAAGACAGGAAAACTTTGTTAAAAACTGTGGTGAGTACGAAATAAAAATAACTATCATTTCTTCTCTGTTTGCAAATTCATGAGCCAGTGTGAAATCTAATTTTGACCAACAGGAAAAAAGAAAGAAGATGAAAGCAAATTTCATGAGCCTGTGTGAAAAATTTATTAACCAATGAAAAGAAAGTGATTTACAAAACTGACAGAAAGTAACAAGCCAATGTCTAAACTTTATTTGATATAAAAAGTGAAAGAAAGTTGAATTTAAACAGATTGGCAATAAAGGCTTAAGAAATAGAAGGAAGGACATCCAAGTAAAGTAAATGAAGATTTTTCTGTTTTGTTAGAAAAAGTGAAATCTTAAAAAATTAAAATGATCTCCCACAGAGAGGCAAAGTACAAAAGAGGCCATGTGGTGAATATACACAATTGATTAATGACTTTGTCTTTTGGTACAAGTTATCAAAACACAGAGCTGGATAGGGGAATTTTATACAAGCAAAAAATTGAAATAATAAAAATTTCTTAATAACCAACTGAGCTGACACTGAAGAGATTGCTCTATAAGCAGGGTTGGAAATAAGGATTTCTCTCTGAATTAAGAATTTAATTAATGACCCTGATAAGAAATCAAGAGAGGTATCTGATAAATTTCTGACCAGGGACCAGTGTTTTCCTTGTGTAGGAGAAATTTTGAAATAATAAGAATTTAATTAATGACCCTGATAAGAAATTGGGAGAGGTATCTGATAAATTTCTGACCAGGGACCAGTGTTTTCCTTGTGTAGGAGAAATTTTGAAATAATAAGAATTTAATTAATGACTCTGATAAGAAATCGAGAGAGGTATCTGTTAAATTTCTGACCAGGGACCAGTGTTTTCCTTGTGTAGGAGAAATTTTGAAATAATAAGAATTAATTAATGACCCTGATAAGAAATCGGGAGAGGTATCTGATAAATTTCTGACCAGGGACCAGTGTTTTCCTTGTGTAGGAGAAATTTTGGAATAATAAGAATTTAATTAATGACTGCAAGTGAATGAGATTCAAGACTGAAGAATCAAACAACCGAAATAGGAGTGGTTGGTAGTGAGCAGAGGTGGAAAATTAAGAAAGGAGGAGAAGTTCTACATGCCTATGAAGTGTGTTAGTGTGAGATACTAATGAAGAAAGGAAGGGTTGGGCGGATCGATGCCTGTGACTGCTGCTCACAGAAATGAAAAACCCATGAATTGAAAAATTAATTAATCTTAGAAAGGCAGACAATAAAGAAACATATATTGGAATTAGGGAATCCACCGATTTCCCCAGACTGGTCATACCTCACACCAGTTTTGGATAGAAATCCATATAAATGAGAACCTGAAATGACCAAAGTGAGTTGGAGACAGCAGTTTGGCCAAAGCACCAGAGATTTGTGTTTGAGATGAGAGACCAAGTTGCCTGACATCATGTAACTGTCTGCCTAAGAAGAACTTTGACTTGAATCCTGTTCCAAACTTAACAGAATTAGTTGACGTATTATAGCTCAACTGTAGGTGTGGGTTGGAAAGATAGCTGTCTGCATGAAGTTGATAGAATTCAACTGCTGGAACGAATAAGCCTGTACCAAAGATATAAAAAATTTTTATGAAAATATTTCGTTTTTTCTTCTTCTTGTGACTTCTCAGCCCAAACAAATTTATTTGTAGTTGTTCCGAAATGTTATTCAGCTTCACCCATCTTATGATCAAATCAAATCACAATGTGGAACAAAATTGAGTGTGGTTCAAGGTGATTGATCTATCAATCCAGCTCTGAGAATTGGGCAAACTGAAGACTGAAGAAGTTGGGGCAGCACACACAAAGGCGACGGAGGAGGCAAAGAACTTCCAACCAATCATAATGTAGAAAGTGAAATTTTAAACTGCTGATTGGACACAACTGTTCCCAGCAACATACATACGCACTCTCTCTCCTTCTCGATCTTTGCTCACTCACCGAAAACAAAAAGAAGACAACAACAACAGCAAGACAATTCAACTAACCCCTAAAATTAACATTGATAAGTATAATTTTCTTTTATCGCCTTTTCTTCCTCTTCATTGATTTGCTGGTTGCAAAAAGAAAGAAAAGAACAAAGACCTAAATACAGCAAACAAACTCTGAATTCATTTAACTCTTTACTACTATTTCTCTTAAAACACAGTTAATAATTTCCACAGTTAATAATTTCCACAGTTAATAATTTCCACAGTTAATAATTTCACTTCCTACAAATTGATGTTATTATTTTCTGTAAATAAATTTCAAATTATTTATACAAATAATTTTATAATAATATTATACAAATGTGATAGATACTGACTTGGCAGACCGCCTGCAGTCTCTCTTCCACCGGCGCGACGTGGCTTCCCTGTGTCTCTTCTATAAATACTTTCACGGCTTCTGCTCCGATGAACTTAGATCACTGGTGCCCCCTAAATACTAATTTGAACGAGATACTAGATTAACAACTAGATCCCACCTTTTTACAGTTTAACCGATAAAATGCAGCCGTAACTTCTACTCCAACAGTTTCTTTCCTTGCACTTCCCGACTGTGGAATTCTCTTCCACACGATTGCTTCCCCGACGGCTACAATCTTCAGGAGTTTAAATGTAAGGTTCAATAGACACCTCCTAACACACTAACCTGCTCCCATTCTATCAAACACTCTTCCCATCTGCCCAACACTCATCCTCACTATCCTTACTCATCTGTCAACTTCCTCCTGACATTCCCTATGTCTAACCACTCCTTCTCTTTACCTTCCCCTATGTAGCCCCATGCGCAATAGTGGCAGTGGAATGCCTTGCTTGGGGTGAGATGATTAAAAAAAAAAAAAAAAATTAAACACTTTTATTCTTTCCAAGCTTCTGATAATCTTAAATTATGGGGTGTTTGGTTATGTTTGGCACAAGAAAATTTAGTAAACATGATTGAGCTCCCTACTTTAAAATGAAGAAAAGAGTACTGAACTATTATGTGATATTTGTCCTATATGGCAGTAAATTCTGGACAGTCTCCCCAAAGATGAAGAGACTTGAAGCAACAGAAATGTGGTTCTGCAGAAGGATGCTGAGTATAATGTGGACCAAACATGTGAACAAGGTTTTAGAGAAAATAGAAACAAAGGGGAAACTTATACTTTACATCAGGAAAGAGAGTTGAAATGTCTGGGGTATCTAATGAAGAAGGAGGGCTTGGAAAATTTGATACTCACAAGTTAGATTGAAGGCAAGATGGAAGGAAGGAAAAAAAAGCACAAAATAATTTAATGAGTTTGAGTAAATGGATGATAGATAGGGTTTAGGAGAAATCACAAAAAGACAACAAGACTAAGAGCTACAAAGGACAGAAAATTGTGGAGAGCCATGATCGCCCACGTCCTGAGGGGACACAGCATATAAACAACATCTCTTAACAAAACTGCAGTATCCAACCAGTTTAAATTGAGACAAATTATTAAGTAAAGGTAAAATTTTAGAAAAACTTTTTTTTCACAGTAAAAAAAATTCTTTGAAATCTCCCACGTCGTCAAAGAATACAAGGGAAGTAATCGACTCAACCAGTGCTCTTTAAATTCCAGGGAAATATTTTAAAGATTAAACTTCCATTTTCAAATTATTTCAACATTTTTACCAAATTATTAGTTTAAGTTTTTGCAATATCTTTCTTTTTTTTATTTTTAAGAAATAATTTTAACACAGTTTCTGTTTTTTTTTTAAGCAGTTTTTTTTTCTTTTACTTATAGAATTAAAAATTAAATAATTACAATTTAAATCATAAAATACTTGAAAAAAATTTTTACAAGCAAAAATTGTTAAAAAGTTGTACTCGGTTGTAATTGTAAGTTTCAATTAATTTTTCTCCCCATTTTTTCTATAGGTTATTACTTATTAAGTTCTTAAAAATATTGGTAATGTATAAATTAATAAGGCCTACTTTGAATTGTAAAATAACCGTTTAATTATTTTAAAAATAACTAAATTTTAAATTTTAAAAGTTTTTAACTAAATTTTAAAAATATTTATCGGATAAAATTATCGATTATTTCCCTTGTTCTTTATCCGACTTCATTTTTTTTCCAGACGACATTAGTACTGTATTTATTTTCCTGGACGAAAAAGACTAGTTCGGACCTTTTGAAGAAAAAAAAATGACTAGATCTTTTAAGTTCTGTTAATGTCTCGCCGATTTATTCATTTTTTAAAATTTTTTTTTTGAGGGTGCTTCGATATCTTTGAAAAGGCGAACAGAAAGACAGATTTAGAGATGTAAGTTTATCATTTTATTTTAAAAGCCAACTTGTTTATTTATTGCTATGTATTTTAATCAGAGGGAGATAAAAAAAGAGAGGTGCCTTGTTTTGAAATAATTTATTATCTAACAAAACATTAATTTTTTAAAATTTTATTTCTGGGGTAACATATAAATAAAATCAAATATAAATGTATTTTTTTAAAAGAAAACAAAAATTATATGTTGTTTTAACCGAACGTGTTAGTCGGAAGTAGAAAATGTGTACGGGTGCATAAAAGGGCCACAATTTTTTTACTTTCTGCTACGCTGTAGCCTCCCTGTTTTTTTATACACATTAATCGGTTAAATAAATTCACCTTTAGAAGAATGTTCGATAATCCTTTAACTTTACAAGTGCTGAAAATATTTATAGCCCAATATACCATTAGGTACCGTACATTACAACTATTTTCTGTAGTACCCGGCGGAAGGTGTGAAATAAATTGTTTACATTAGACACTACTGTCCTCATCTTTATTGCCATATTCACGGTGATTCGATCGTTGTACTCTCCATCCAGCCTCTCTCGGGTTGGTTTAAAATTCAAATCATCTACGGCCGAAACTTTGTCAATATGACAATAAAAGATGAGGACAAGTCCAAACTATCTAACCTCATCTCAGAAATATAGACAAATAATATTTCAAAATTTTAATAATGTTAAAAACGAAAACTAATGTCTCATTTGTGAACATAGTGTAGGACACGTGTCCTTTAATTTTTTGGCATGAAAATTGGAGAGACCTTCATTGAGGATTGATTTGAATTTTTATAATGTATTATATGGTTACTTTTGTTTTATTAAAGTTTAATGGTTTTAAATGCCTTAAGTGAAGTGAACAAACGTACCCGCTCTTAGACGGAGTGTTAAAAAACGACAGTTTTCCCCAGGACACTGTTATAATTCCTCGGCAATGTTTGTTTCCAAAAGCATTGATTACAATTGGAATAAAACTTAAGCTTCAAAAAGTGAATTTATTTTGGAGGTTGAGAATTTACAACAAAAATATTTTATTTACAACAATATTTACAACATTCTAAAAAAAAAAAAACTAAGAAGAGGGAATGATCGATAGCGACTCTGATTGAGAAATCTGAGAGTCGTTTTAGAATTCCAGTTGGATTATTATTCATTACATTCACTTAATATACTTGGGAAAAGTATGAATCCATCTCATATCCTCCTATGACAGCAGGACAGACCGAGTTTTATAGCATTGGGTGGCAATTTAGGAGAAGGAAACTCTGAATTGAAAACGAGGCTGGATTAATAGCAGGACGAACAGGTTTATAGCTTTGGTTGGCAACCAGTCTACTGCAGGAAGAACTGGCAATCTACTGCGGGAAAATCTCTAAGCATTCTCTTAGAAGAGTAGGCTGATAGAATTAACATGTTGATTCACAGTCTGCAACAGCATGGAGCAAGCCACTGACAATGATGAAAAACTGATTCAATTAGAATTAATGTAATTCAATATTTATCATTTACCTATTTATGAATAAATGAAAAATCAATCTTTTATTCATAAATTTATAAACATTTTCTAACTTATTAAAATATATAAATTATAAAGAATATATAAACTATAAAGAATTCCTTATTTACCATTTTATAAAGATCAATTAAATCGTCAATTTGCCGATCTTTTGCCAAACAACTCTAATAAATAACATAATAAATAAATATTACATTATCTACCCTGTTTAGACTGTTGTCCTCATCTTTATTGTCATATTTACAATGTTTTGGCTATTGTACACCCCAGGGGATGTGCATGGTGGTCCAGTGGATATCGGCTCAGAACAAGAAATTGGAGAGCAGAGTTCGAATTCCAGTTGAATTCATTGCATTCACTTACATGCAAATACCCTTGGGAAAGGTATTAATCCATTTCTTCCTTCCAGTTATGTGTTAAATAACAGGATAGACTGGGTTCTATAGCCTTGGCTGGCAACCAGTCTACCGCAGAAAGCAATGGCAACCTACTGCGGGATAATCTTCTGCCCAGTCAGTCATGTCTCTCTCGAGACATGATTGCCCAAGCGTGTTTCACGTATGGCACTTAACTGACTGACTGACTGACACCCCAGCATGTATTTCGGCAGCAATTTTAATATTGTATCTTTTAATTTTATTACTTTTTAATATACCAGAGTTCACTCAGTACAAGACATGAGAGCCACTCAATGTAGTAATGTACTGTTGAAATGGTTATGATAAATGAAGTGTGATATGAATGTAAAATGAGGTGCTAGGAAATGAAGAATATGAAGATAAGGAGGATAGATAAGTATTTACCCTTGATTTGGGAATGTTAAGATTAGCATTCAGTGAAGCATTGGTGTTGGAGTTGTTTCTACAAAGTAGTGAAATGTTCCCATTATTGATTTGAATGTTGTTTAAAAATTTATTGTCTTGATTCCATGATTTATTTTCAGGTTTTATAGACTGGAAAATGGATTTGAAATAGCTGCAATTCTTCATCTCTACAGATTCCGTTAAAAATGGACATGTAACATTCATTGGTTATTAACAATATTATAAGGAATGAAGGTGTTTGGAGTCTTACAATGGTAAGGTCTACCAAAAGTATATATATATATGTATTTTTTTTTTTAATAAACATCCCCCTTCAAGTTTTTGTATGTTTTTTAAAGCTTATCAAATGGGCTACATACGGAATTTTTTGTGATCCGAGCTCTTTTGAAAGCTCTTGAGTGCTGGTTGGCTTATTTTCTACATTGTTTTAAAGTACCTCATCCTTACCCCCACTTAAAATTAATCCTAATATATTACAGAAACTACTATTAGTATGTACTACTGAAGTCCCTTTCTTAGATCATAATAATAATATATACATACAATGTGATGGTATCTCAATGGTTTCAGTACTGAGTTCGACATTCAGCAATTTCTACATGTTGAACCTTGAAAATAATATATTTATAAAGGTTAAAAAAAACATCCATTTACCTAAGATATGTTGATGATATCCTTATGTTAGTTAAAAATACAGATGAAATACTTCAACTTTAAAAATGTTTCCAAAATAATTCTGTTTTTAAATTCACGTATGAACTTAACACTAATAACAAAATTCCCTTCCTCAACATATTGATAAACACAAATAATAACAAATTTACTATTTCACCATACAAAAAAATCTACCAGCATAAGTTCATGCACACTTAACTGCAAGAACAAATGCCCATATTACTACAAAACAGCAATTATAAAAATCTAATATATTGTGCAGAAACTAATTCATCGACAAAACAGATTTTTTACAGTGAACTAAAGAATATAAGACAAATGCTTATTAACAATAGCTTCCCAAACTATATAGTTGACGAAGAAATAAGATGCTTTCTTAGAAGTCTCAATACCAAGCAGGTGAAACACAGTGCTGCCTCAACTAATCTGAAACATATTAATCTCCTATATTGCAATCAAATGCATACAAACTATAAACAAGATGAAAATATATTAAAAAATTAATAAATACTAATATATGTTCAACAGATCTTAGCAAAAAATGAAGTTAATCATATACTACTCTAAATCTAGTATATTCAACTCACTCATTTGCAACAACTCTTCTCCCCCAGTTAGCGATTAGAAAAAAACAACATAGTTTACAAATTCAAGTGCCCTTTAAGAGATTGTATCTCCAATGGATTAAACAACATTTATGTTGGTCACACTACAAACTCGCTCTCACGACATTTGACATTACATTTAAGCGATAATTCTAACATCTTCAGACATCTTTTAGACATCTTTAGACATTTAAAACAACATACCCGGCCACATACACAATTCCATGAAACCCTCGTCGAAAACACAACCATACTTAAACATGAAAACAATAAATAAAAACTAAAAAGACTCAAAGCCATATACATAAAACAGTTGAAACCTAACCTGAACAAAATTAACTACGAAATCTCCACAAACATTCTCAAAGGCCTATAATAGATAACAGAAGTGATTGCTTATCCCAATGGCTTTCCATACTTAATACTTCTCACCTCCACTCTCACGTGGTCATGTGAGACACCATAAGCTGTAGTGCGATTTTCACTTCCAGCACGCACACACGCGGGCACGTGTTCACCAATCTTTCATACAAACAAAATAGACGACTACTACTATTGTTCATTCGCAAACTGCTTATTGCAACCAATACAATTGTCATCTTTGATAATGGCTGATGTAAGCCAAAAGCTCAGAAAGAATTGAATAAAAAACATGTATCAATATTGTGATTTTCTTTCCTCTTTGAATGATAATGCTATTAAGTTTATCAGATGATATAAAAAAATTTATATAAAATAAATCGACAAAACTTGTCTATATTATTTAATGAAATATATATATATATATATATATATATATATATGAAATGATTTGTTTTAACATTATTTTTGATCAATACTCATATTTAAGTAGATATTCTGTTTTTAATTAAACAATATTATATATTTATATATCTACCGACCTGATTATTTTTTATGAATTTTTATTACAAAAATGTGTGTTATTCGGCAGGATTCGAACCTGCAACCTCTATCCACATAGGGGAAGCTACAATGTGATCTGGCACGTCTTAGACCTTTCGACCACGAATGACCATCAGTCTAAACGAGGTTTTAATCAATATATATATATAGTATTGCACATTGACTGCTGGTGGTAATAAAAAGTTCTCAATATATAATCAGTCAAATGCCAAACGTGATACATTCTTGGGTGATCGTGTCTTGAAAGAGACATGACTGACTGGGCAGAAGATTATTCTGCAGTAGGTTGCCATTACTTTCTGTGGTAGACTGATTGCCAATCTGTTCTGATATTTAACCCATGACTGGAGGGAAGGGATGGATTAATACCTTTTCTAAGGGTATTTGTGCATAAGTGAATGCAAGGCATTCAACTGGAATTCAAACTCGGCTCCCCAATTTCTTTTTCCGAACTGATATCCACTGCACCACAACGTACATCCGCCAATATATAATAACTGAGCTAAAATTTTCTACTACTAATAAATATACGTTTTTTTCCTTATCAGATAACACAACTCATGCATAATGTAATCATCAGGCATGAATTGTAAAATCTTTTCAGTCCTCACTTGAAACAGTAAAGATGAAATAAGCCTTGGAGTAAAGGTCAGTTAAAAAAAAAAAAGAAAGAAAAGAAACTACTTTTGATACTTTCTGTCTGAATTAGATCTTGTAGGCTATTCCCTTATGAGACAATAGCCTAGTGAATTATAGCATTGGTTTGTGAATTTGATGACATTGTGAGTTCAATTTCCTGGTTCTAGCAGTGTGGACTTAGTGGATATAAGACAAGCAGTACTAAAAATAAGAACTAGATGAGATATTCCTACACATGGACAGTGGAATGAGAATAGTTTATCCCCATAGATTTAAAAAAGGGTTTAGTTCAAAATTCTCTGTAAGTTACTCAGATCAATATACGCCTGATAAAGCCTGGTAGGCACAACAATCGAAATGTTGCGAAAGCAAAAACAAAGATGAGAACAAAAGTGTAAGTGTAAATAGTATTAATTTAGTTTTATAGTGGGATGTTTATTGATAATGCAAGGTTAGTTTTATGAATGAGTTTCTATCGAATAATACTAGTTTGACTTATCTGACCAGATAAGTTCTTAACATACATGAGTGTTTCATTAAGACGGACTGAAGTTAGCAGTCAATAAAACAGTGTTATTTGTGAAATTTTGATTTCACGATTAAATCATGTTATCTGAGTCATGGCAATTATGTGTAAAAAATAATATCGGCCAAATGTCCGTCAAGGTTTCGGCGGCACATCTCTACTCGATGGTCAAAGTTTTTGATGATTTTTCTGCATAGTTGCTCCTCAATCTCGCTAATATGCCTTATTATCTCATCCTTCAGCTGTTGAATTGTTGTTGGCATAGAGATGACCCTAAAGAAAGAAATCTGAAGGCGTCAAATTGCATGATCATGGTGGCCAATTGACATCATTGTTTTGAGAGATGATGTTACTTGGGAACTTCTCATTCAATAAAATCATTGTTGCATTGGTTGTGTGGCATGTGGTGCCATCCTGTTGGGACCACAAATCTTCAACAACCTTAGCATTCAATTAATTTGGTTATCATGGTACTGTATCACCTGCCTGTCACAGTAACAAAATTGCCAGCACCATTTTCAAAGAAATATGGCCCACTGATATTGCTAGCAAAAACTGCACACCAAACAGTGATCTTTTGTGAATACAGTGGCTTTTCAACAATCTGTCTCCAACAATTCTCCCAATTGCACTTTCAGTTAGTCGATTATGTTTACCAAAGAAATCACAAAGTGCCCAAAATGCATTACTTTTTAAACGTCCATTTTTGCAATAGGCTTTTATAACTTTAACACATTGTTCCATGGTTAAAATTGCCAAAAACTGAAGTTAAATCTGAAAGAAATTGAAAAAAAATCATTAGATGCTTGAACTTAATTCACGTTTAAAATTGGTCCAAGTTATTGAAACACCCTATAGAATAGTTTCTTAATATATAAACTCTTTTAATACCTGTTTGTAGTGACTGGTTTGAAACTTGTCTAAATATTTTTCACTCTATTTCTGGTTTATTTTCAGGGTAGAATAACTGCCTCTTGCTGCTCTATCACAATTTCCATGGCAAGTGTTCAAATGGACTACATATTTTAGTTCCACCAGTTCTTACTTTCATGGCTAAGACCAGCCATGCTACACACATTGTTGGGAGCAATCCTCATTCAGTTTGTATTCCAATGGTGAGATGTAAATTCCATTTGAGCTGCTGCTTCCCACAAACTGCTGTTTTGTAGAACTGACTCAAGAGAGGATGCTTCCCCAATCATTACAGTCTTAACCTGTTCAAGTCTAGGATTAACTGTTACCTTTCTCGCATATACACCTAAACTGTGCCTCTTATTTTCGTGGGGCTCTTGAGCCTTATACAGGGTGAACATCATTGTGAAAACAGAATTAAGTTAAAGAAGGAACAGTTTATTTTATCTGTACAGATTTATTTGAACTTGATTGAGATATTGATTTTAATAATCAATTGTCGATAATGAAACCAATTCAACTGTTATAATTTCATCTTCTACATCCAATTGGTGCTTCACCTTGCATGTATGCGAATCACACTTTGACAACGTGGCATTGCATGTCCTACCTTTTCTTATTTTCTTTCCTAGTCAGGTATGTATTCCTCTTGTGTTGAATTCAGACTTGTTTTATTCATAGACTGGTTGCCAACCAAGATTAAGGAGCTCAGTATGCCTTGCTATTTTACCGTTTTAGTTTCCATTTTTTATTTGTGCAAATACACCTGAGGATGATTGTAATATTGATTTCAATAATCAATTTTCAGCATTGAAATGGATTCAAATGTTATAATTCTATATACAATTAAAAAATACTACCAGAAGACATTAAAGAAGACAGTTTGGTAAGAGTTTCCACAAATGGTTTCTTTTTTAAAGAATAATTTCATTCAACTACTGAAGACAAAAAAACTTAGATGTTGACCTACATGTTTAATGCATATATATATATGTATCTTTTTTTTCTAATGTTATTATAGTGGATATACTTTTCTTAAAAAGCCAAACACTCATTTGATTCCTGCTGGAGAACATATATTCTTTAGTAGGATTTCTCAAACACAGACCAACAGATGTAATACACACAGTATAATAACTAAAAACAAGGTGGTCATGTCAAATAAAAAGTGTTGACTATGATAACATTTGAAATAATGAAAATGTCAGACTAAAAATAAATCCGTTAATTTATATATATATATATATATATCATACCATGGAAAATACAGGTACAAACATAGAAAAAGACAGGAGTATATACTGCAATGAAAATTCTATAGAATTATCAAAGTCAGACTTTGGTTGCAAGGATAATAATGGTAATTTTTCTAAGAGATCTGTGGAAGTCTCTGAGATGAACTTTGAGATCAATAAAAGGGATGGTTCAAAAATTGTACTTGAAATGTCAGATTCAAAGTGTAAAAATAACAGGACTAAATTTTCTGAAAGTTCCAACTCAAGACTTGATGGAAACTCAGAGGAAAAATCCTTTTATTGTGCGACATGCAAATATTGTTTTTCAGATAACTCAAACCTTGAATATCACCTGAGTATACACACCAGTCAAAAACCATTTCACTGTGAGGTTTGTAAGTTATTATTTACACAGAAATCAAAACTTCAGAGACATATGCGCACACACACTGGAGAAAAACCCTTTCAATGTCACATTTGCAATTCAAGATTTTCTCAAAGAACTTCTCTCAAGAGCCATATGCAAATACACACAGGTGTGAAACCATTTCAGTGTGATATCTGTGAGGCTAAGTTTTTTTATGGAGCTAACCTTCGAACTCATATGCTGAAACATACTGGTGTGAAACCCTTTAGCTGTGATGTTTGTGGGTCAAAATTTTCCCGGAATGAACATCTCAAGAGACACATGACAATACACACTGCTGAGAAACCATTTCGCTGTGATATATGCGGGCTAAGTTTTCTCCGAAATATTCACCTGATTCGACATATGCAAAATCACACTGGTGAAAAACCCCATGAGTGTGACGTTTGTGGTTCCAAGTTTTCACGAAACCAGCACCTGAAAATCCACATGCGAATGCATACAGGGGAAAAACCTTACCACTGCGACGTATGTGAAGCAAAATTTTCAACCAATGCTAATCTGAAAGAACACATGCGAACTCACACTGGAGAAAAACCATTCCATTGTGAAACTTGTGGAGCGCATTTCTCTCATAGTTCCAGTCTTAGGAGACATGCACTTACTCACTGTGGTATTTCCAGTCCAAATTTACAAAATATCTAAAATAGCAGTTTTTAATAACAGACTCTTTAATTGAAGTTTTTGAACATTAAACCATTTAATCCTAATGGCATAATTATATTATACATCCCAAGAAAATCTCTGCTGATAAAATCAATTAATAATTTTGTAAATAACCCCAGTTGTTTGTTTCATAAAACTGTTGGGACATTTCTGTCCTATCCATAAAGTATTTACATTTTATTTAAAAACAGGTTGGCTCTAAACAGTGGTGCTTATTAATGGTCTCATGAATTCATTAATATAAAATCCCCTTAGATCAAAACAGTGGTGCTTATTGAGGGTCTCATGAATTCATTAATATAAAACCCCCTTAGATAAAAAGAATGGTGTTTTTTAAAGGTCTCATGAATTCATTGACTTAAAAACTCATGAACATCACATGTTAATATAAAATCCCCTTAGATCAAAACAGTGGTGCTTATTGAGGGTCTCATGAATTCATTAATATAAACCCCCTTAGATAAAAAGAATGGTGTTTTTTAAAGGTCTCATGAATTCATTGACTTAAAAACTCATGAACATCACATGTTAATATAAAATCCCATTAGATCAAAACAGTGGTGCTTATTGAGGGTCTCATGAATTCATTAATATAAAACCCCCTTAGATAAAAAGAATGGTGTTTTTTAAAGGTCTCATGAATTCATTGACTTAAAAACTCATGAACATCACATGTTAATATAAAATCCCATTAGATCAAAACAGTGGTGCTTATTGAGGGTCTCATGAATTCATTAATATAAAACCCCCTTAGATAAAAAGAATGGTGTTTTTTAAAGGTCTCATGAATTCATTGACTTAAAAACTCATGAACATCACATGTTAATATAAAACCCCCTTAGATAAAAAGAATGGTGTATTTTAAAGGTCTCATGAATTCATTGACTTAAAAACTCATGAACATCACATGTTAATATAAAATCCCATTAGATCAAAACAGTGGTGCTTATTGAAGGTCTCATGAATTCATTAATATAAAACCCCCTTAGATAAAAATCCCCTTTGATCTAAAAATTGCAAGATTACAAATATGATTGATAATGCAGGAGAAAAATGTAACGTGAGTAACAGTGATGGGCATTACAAAAACCAAAAGTAAGAGAAAATGAAAAAAAGGTTGAATTTAAGCAGAGTAGGAAAAAAGTAAATAGCTTGATATGAGGGAGAGAAATCAATGCACATTATGAGAGGAGACAAATGAGAGAGGCATGTTAATTTTAGTCAAAAACATAGATATAGGTCTGGTTTACGCTAGAGTCAAAAGGGTAGGCATCGCTCCTGCTTGCAAGAGCGTGGAAAAAATAGCCATAGATCTTGTTCAAACAAAATTTTCAAAAAGTATGTATCAATCTAGATGCATTTGTGTTCTAAAAAGTAAAACAGAAGTCTGGCTTGCATTAAAATCTAAAATGTTTGCTTTATATCTGAATCTGGAAATTATCCACAAAGAATGTGGGGATGGTCTTACCCCACTGCTGGGGTCATGTATCTGAATTCCTGTTGACCTAGCATGTAAAAGAGATAGATTAGCTGTGAAAATGCTAGGAATTGTTGGGAAAACTAAAATTAGAGATGATTTAGAAAAAAAAACCCTGGTTAGTAACTTGAGTGACCCCTTCAGAAAATCAGGTGCTGTAAGCTTGGATGTGTAGGTGGTGTAATAGATAATGGCTCAGAATTGTTAATCAGAGAGCTGAGTTTCAATTCACATTGGGTTCATTATATTCACTTACAGACTAGTCAGTTAAGTGCCATACATGATACATACTTGGGTGATCATGTCTCAAAAGAGACATGACTGACTGGGCAGACGATTATCATACAGTACTTTCTGTGCCATTACTTTCTGTGGTAGATTGGTTGCCTGCCAAGGCTATAGAACCCAATCTGTTCTGTTATTTAAACCCATAACTTGAGGGAAGAGATGGATCAATACCTTTCCTAAGGATATTTGCGCATAAGTGAATGCAAGGAATTCAACTGGAATTCAAACTTGGCTCATTCTGAGCTGATATCCACTGCAATACAATACACATCCAGACTAGTACCCTTCCTAAAAGTATGAATCACTTCTACTTAGCCCCCACCTATGAGTTAATTAGTAAGACGTTTATCACTAAATCATTATTATCAAAAAAAATAATTCTTACAATCTAAAAATGTTTTCTGGCTTTAAGTAACCAGCAAAGGGTTGATAAGTCATAAAGAAGGAATCAATCAATGAAATACTGATTAGCTACACAGACACATCTTTTAGATTTAAATATTTGTATATAAATGTATAGAAATAACTGGAGGCCACAAAGTGAGAGATCACTTTATATATGCATTGTAATATAGAATTGATCTCCCCCTTTATATCCTTTAATTTTTTGTTTGTTTATAAGATTCTAATTAGGTATGAATCTACTTCATCTCCTCCCCAGCTATGGGTTAATTAGTAAGACTAAACTAACCATTATTATCTAAAAAAATTCTTAAAAGCTAAAAATATTTCCTGGCTTTAAATAACCTGCAAAGGGTTGATGAGTTGCAGCAAACAAATCACTCAGTTATGGCTTAAAAATATTTGATGTTGATGGGGCAAGACACCATTTTTGAAAGTTTAGCTGAAATATATTGGATATAATTTCATTAAGTCATTAATCTTTTTAGGCCCACTGTCCCAAAAATTAACTCCAGTCAAGGCAATAAAGTCACTAAGATGCAGGAGGCTAGTGAGAAAAGAAGAAACATCATTATTCATAATGATGTTTCATTAAGATTAATAACTGTTTTTTTATGACCTTGGACTGGTTCCTTTAAGGGCTTATTTCTTTTATTCTCAGTAGCACCTTGCATTTTAGTGGCTTTATTGCCTTGCTTGGGATGAATTAATTAAAGAATAATGCAGAATTTATTTCTTTAATTTTTTAATAAGCTTAATATGAGATTTTTATTTTTATTTTTACAATAGCAGATTTTTATGGTGGGCTGATATGGGTTCATATTTCAAATATTGTCCAAACAAGTTGCTCATTTTTTTTTTTTTTGTTACTGTGCTGCAATGTTTTGACTGGCCTATTCTTCAGCCTTCAAGTTCATTTGTGACAAAAAATTATTCACACATTGTTGATAGAAAAATATACCTCTACCTCATTTTGTTAATGACAAAATATTTTTAGTCGTAAAATAATTAGGGGATTGCAAATCTTTAATGCATTTCAGTCCCATTCTTATGGAAGATGGTAGCATCCAAGTTCTTCAAAAACTCCTCCACAGCAATACAATCTCATCATTGTTTCCAAGATGGCTACCATGCAAGTATGATTTGAGTTTAGAAACAGGAAGAAGTCAGATGGAGCAGAGTCTTGTGACTAAGGGGGATGGAGTAACAATTCAAAGCCATAGTTAGCTGTGTCAGCTACTGCAACCTGAGCTGTTTGAACAGGTGAGATATTCTGGAGTAATACGATATCTGCCCTCTGTGTTTCAACTTGATTGCTTTTTTCAGGGGTCTTAAATCTGATGCATGTTACTGTACATTAATAGGTTTTCCTTTTTTCAGGTAGTCTTATCATGATTATGCCTTTGGAATCCCAAAAACAGTAGCCATCACTTTGCCAACAAACGCTGCATGTTTGAAATTTTTCAGAGGTGGAGAAACAGAGTGTTTTTACTGTTCAAAGTGGCCAACTTAGGTTTCATATTGAGTTACGAATCTGCAATGGAAATTCTCAGAGTCAGTCTGGAAATGAGTCCAGACTTTTCTGGAAATCTCAACCCTTTTCAACTTTAGCTCTGGTGTCAGCATTCTTGGGAAACCAATCTTGTAGACAGCTTGCTCATCATTTTCCATTCGCATTCCACCCACGTCTATTGAACAGGTGAAGAGGCTCATCCCTTGTTTCCTGTTTAGGATGCGGTTTCCGGTTTTCTCTTTTCCAATAATTTCACTCTTTTCTTTATTTTTTTTTCAATTGGAGTAGATAGACTAAACTATTGCCCGGTTTGCACTCCACCCACGTCTATTGAACAGGTTAAGAGGCTCATTCCTTGTTCCCTGTTTAGGATGTGTTTTCCGGCTTTCTCTTTTCCAATAATTTCACTCTTTTCTTTATTTTTTTTTTTCAATTGGAGTAGATAGACTAAACTATCGCCCGGTTCACACTCCACCCACATCTATTGTACAGGTGTAGAGGCTCATCCCTTGTTTCCTGTTTAGGATGTGGTTTCCGGCTTTCTCTTTTCCAATCTTTTTACTCTTACGTAGCCCCCTGCACATCAGTGGCTTTATCGCCTTGCTTGGGGTGATATTAAAAAAAAAAAAAGAAAACAATATGGACTGAACCAGAATTAATGCCTATGGACAGGGCAATCTGCTGGACAGTAAGGTGTCTGTTATGTAAAACCATATGGTGAATGGCAGCAACTTGTTCATCATTGGTTGAGGTTTTTTGGACGACCTGACTGAGGGTCATCTTTGGTGCTGTTCCTGCCCTACTTGAATTCTACAGCCCCCTTCACAGTTGCATCAAAAGAGCAATCCTCATCAAGTGTCTGTACCATGTTCTTATGGATTTCCTTGGTTGTTGTACCTTTCTTTTTCAGATACTTTATGATTGCTCGTGGTCTGTTCTGTCAACTTTTAGATTTGTCACACACCTCACTCATTTATATGGGCCTTTTTCTCCTGAAAAATTAAGAAGAGAAATCTGAAATTAAGAGAGAAATCTGAATTAGTTTTTCTAGTTTAATAAGAGGTGGTAGTGTGTTACTACAACAAATGTAATATAGCAATCTAGCCCCCACCCGAAGAAGGTTAATGCAATCGATGATATTTCCCGTCGATGAAGTGGTCAGCGAACGACAAGACAGGTGTTTGAGAAATACATCCTGTTGGGGCCTGGAGCGGATGTCGCAGGGTTATGAGTCGGGCTCGTTTGACCTTATTTCCGACAGCTGCGGAAATGACTACGGAAGTAAACAAAACAGGTGTCTCTTGGAATTACGTGGGCTTTGCGTAGGCGAGGCAAAACCGGAAGGAAAAGTCCCGGTTCTAGAAGACTATAAAAAGAAATCGACACACAGATTCGCCAGCAGAGAACGGCCAGTGGAAGCAGAGAGACACCACAGGCAAGACTACACTCCCGTCGACCCATTCTATGTGCGCTCTCACTCTTCCATTCTCTGTTCCACACAGGTTCGTCGTCAGGAATAAAAATATAACCTTATATTTTTATATATGCGTGTTCTCGTTGTTTGTCGTCGTACAGTGATATATAACACAAAAATGTCAAACTATTGCTGTTCTTTCTGGGTGTGGCTTATAAAGTAGATGCCTTGTTTTTTTTTGTTACTAGTAGGAATTACATCTGCCAGCCTGTGCATTTCAATCAGTTAAGTGCCATACGGGATACAAGCTTGGGCGATCATGTCTTGAAAGAGACATGACTGACTGGGCAGAAGGTTATCCTGCAGTAGGTTGCCATTACTTTCTGCGGTTGACTGGTTCCAGCCAAAGCTATAGAACTCAATCTGTCCTGTTATTTAATCCATAACTGGAGGGAAGAGGCGGATTAATACCTTTCCCAAGGGTATTTGTGCATAAGTGAATGCAATGAATTTAACTGAAATTCGAACTCAGCTCACCAATTTCTCGTTCTGAGTCAATATCCACTGCACCCCAACACACATCCTGTGCATTTAATAGTCACAATAAAGAAGATGTGAAATCCGGTAGGATTTAAACCTACATTACTCACTTGGCAGAATAATCTGCCAGATGTCATAACAGGACAATGAAACTGTCTAATGCATGATGAATGTTGGTCTTGTCGAAAGGAGTTGTATGGAGTTGTAGGGTTGAAAATGTTCGTCATGGGTTGAGGTTTTTGGATGACCTTACCAGGGGTCATCATCTGTGCCGCTCCTGCCCCTGGCTTGAATTCTGTAACACATATCTTTACATTTGCATGAGAAGGTGAGTCCTTAGTATCTGTACCATGTCCTTATAGATTTCCTTCAGTGTCATTCCTCTCTTTTGTAAATAATACATCACTCAATAAATCCCTGGGCCTAACTAACAAAACAACCACTTTTGGGTAAAATTTGACTTTATTCATCAACATAGTCTCCTTCTAGAGTGATACCCTAATTCCATAGCTTCTCTAACAATTCAATGCCTTTTTTGTAGAAAAATTTGTCTTTGGCCTCAAAATAAACCTCAGTTTCCAATATTACTTCTTTATTGGAGCCAAATCTCTTTCCCTGGAGCATTCTTTTGAGGTCTGCAAACAGCCAGTAGTCACTGGGGGCCAGATCTGGAGAATAGGGTGGGTGCAGAAACAATTTGAAGGGTAATTCATGTAGTTTTGCCATCATTGTGATCGACTTGTGGCATGGTGCATTGTCTTAGTGAAAGATAATTATTTTCTTCTTCATTTGTGGCCATTTCTTGATGATTTCTTCCTTTAAATTCATTAATAATGCTATATAATATTTGCTATTGATGGTTCTTTCTTTCTCAAGGTAATCGATGAACAAAATATCATATGCATCCCAAAATACAGAAGTCAAAACCTTGCCTGCTGATGTTTGCATCTTTGGTTGCTTTGGATGGCTTTCACTTGCTGCTATCCACTTGCTGTAGATTGCCATTTCTTTCTGTAATCGATTGATTGCCAACCAAAGCTACAGAACTCAGTCTGTCCTGCTATTAACCCTCTACAGGCTGGTTTTGAATTCAGAGTTTCTTTCTCCTAGACTGGTTGCCACACAAGAGAGTGCTTGGAGTTTTTCCTGCAGTAGATTGCCAGTTTTTTCTGTGATTCATTGGTTCCCAACCAATGCCATATAACTCACTGTGTTATGCTATTAACCCTCTCCAAGCTGATTTTATTTTCAGAGTTTCCTTCTCTTAAACTGGTTGCCACCCAAGAGTGCACTTGTAGATTTTCTTATAGTAGATTGCCCCGTTCTTTCTGTAGTAAACTGGTTGCCAACCAAAGCCATAGAGCCCAGTCTGTTCTGCTATTAACCATCTCTAAGCTGGTTTTAATTTCAAAGTTTCCATCTTCTAGACCAGTTTTCACCTAAGGCTATTAGAATCCGGTTTGTCCTGCTATTTACCCATAACTAGAGTGGGGAGAATAGATAGATTCATACCTTTCACAAGGGTATTAGTAAGTGAATATAATGAACTCAATTGGAATTCAAACTCAGCTCTCTGATTCTTCAATCCAAGCTGCTATCCATTACTCCACCGTGCCTTCCTAATAAACACACATAATAATAAGAAAGGAAGAAGAGATGAATTCATACCTTTCCCAAGGGTAATAGTATGTAAAGGAATGTAATGAACTCAACTGGAATTTGAACTCGGCCCTCCGATTCCTCAATCCAATCCCCTATCTATTACTTCTCCGTGTCTCCATACAACTATATGAATAATAATAATAATAATAATCTTCTTCTCCTCCTCCTCCTCCTCCTCCTCCTCCTCCTCCTCCTTTTCCTTGTCATGTCCCTTCAAGGTGATCATGGCCTTCCACATCTCCCTATCCCATGTCGGTCTTAATAGCTCTTCTCTTGTTATCCCACTCAATCCCCTTATCCCACTCAATCCCCGATCCACCATCCATCTGCTGAAGCCCATCAAGTATGCCATGCATTGCTTTCCCTTGTCATCAGTTTCAAAGCCTTCCTTCTTCATTACATGCCCCCAAAACTTCAGCTGTCTTTTCCTTCTCATGTTCATTCTCTCCAAAACATCGTCATTGCTCACATGCTCTGTACATGGTATCCTCAGCACCCTTCTGTAGAACCACATTTCAGTTGCTTCAAGTCTTTCCTTAATCTTTCATGAGATTGTCAAGCATTCGCTGACATACTGAATGATAGACATCACATAACAATCTAGTACTCTTCTTTGTTTCCAGCGAAATTTTCCCGTCTCCCAAAACTCTATAGAACTAAGATGGTTTGTCTAAATGGATTAAGGATGGTAGTGAATACTTCGTTTGCATGAATACGTATGAAGTTTGCTATGCAAATACATTTCAATGTTGTGGTGAGTTTGCGGAAATGGAATTTATAAGAAAGTTACATTTTTCAGCAGTGTACATGGACAGTGAGCACGTGTTGAAAGGATTCTACACGAAGAAATGTAAACGTATGAACTATGGCGACATAAAGCAAATATAAATATATATATATATTTTTTTTAATCATCTCACCCCAAGCAAGGCATTTCACTGCCACTATTGCGCATGGGGCTACATAGGGGAAGGTAAAGAAAAGGAGTGGTTAGACATAGGGAATGTCAGGAGGAAGGTGACAGATGAGTAAGGATAGCGAGGATGAGGGTTAGGCAGATGGGAAGAGTGCTTGATAGAATGGGAGCAGGTTAGTGTGTTAAAAGGTGTCTATTGACCTTACATTTAAACTCCTGGAGATTGTAGCCGTCGGGGAAGCAATCGTTTGGAAGAGAATTCCACAGTCGGGAAGTGCGAGGAAAGAAACTGTTGGAGTAGAAGTTACGGCTACATTTTATCGGTTTTACATATAAAATGTAAAATTAATTACGTGCTAACAAAATAGGCAAATAGGGGAAAAGTAAAAAAAGAAGTTACAAACCAGTGATGGTAACATTGAGGGTGAGGGTTAGGTTGATAAATCTACCGACCACATAGTTGGTGTTATTGTGTATTATGTTTTGAATATAAGCGCCGTCATCGTCTTGCGGCCTTGGCCGAGATAGAACTCACTACACCCCTCCAGTATTCCCTGTGCATTTGGAACCCTGGCGCAGTTTGTAGCGAAATACATAATCTTGTCAAATAGCTAAATACTTGATGCTTCGCCAGGGCTACCAAGGGTGTTTTTATTGTGACACCAACACTAGATGAGTTGCCTCCAGGCCCCATCCTGTTATTTAACCCATAGCTGGAAGGAAGTGACGGATTAATACCTTTTTCAAGGATACCAGTGCGTAAGTGAATGCAGGGTACTCAACTGGAATTCGAACTCGGCTCACCGATTTCTCTTCCCAGGCCGATATCCACTGCACCACAACGCACATCCGTCATTGTAAGCGCAGTACAAGATTGGCTGCAAGGCCTTATCATTTTACAGTTGAAATGAAGAGATGTAATCGTAAGTTTTATGCTTGTGTAACTTTCATCCGGCTTGTTGCTTCCCAGTCAGCTTTGATCTTCAAAAAATTCAATGTCAATCGTTATCATCTGTCTTTTGTCTTGTTATTTTATTGTCTTTTCTCCTTAATAGCGGTTTTTCTCATATTCTCTAACACGTGGTAACCACTTGCACCGTAGGGGCTTAACTCTTTTGCTTGGAGTGAAATGAATAAAGAAAAATACGTACTTCAGAAAGATGCTTGCAAAAAAAATGGTGCCCTACTTCCGGACGTTAAAAGAAGGGCAGTGTTTGGCTGGGAGGCTTTTGGAAATGTTTATAACATCATGAGAACCCCAACCCCAGTCGACAATTGAAACCAAAAGAAAGTTGTTTAATCGATATGTTCTGGTGGTGGTGACTTAGGGAAACGATAGACAAGGGTTCAAATCCACCACTACCTTGACCTTTACAGTGGCCCAACGTAAAATTATAAATCAGGCAAGGATCTATTTTAGGTAAACCGCTGAAAAAACAGCATAGTATGAATAAAAATGACCCAAATTTAATAAAAACCAACTTTATGTTATTGCTAAGAGAAAAGATCAATGTATTTTTTAATTATTTAAAATGAATTTAATCACTCGTTACCCGTTAATTTCAAAACGAAATCAAAGGGTTAAATACTAATGTCAGTACGTCGTGAAGAAGAAAAATGCTGAAGATCAAATCTTATCTAAATCAGAGACTGATCAGTTTCATAAATTTTTGAGATTTATAAAAGTAGGGGTTAACCTAGGGGCCAGTTAAAATAATGGGGGTAGGGCTTGGCCCCTTCTGCTCCCTCTGTAGAATCGCCACTGCTTTTTACTGATAACCATGTATTGTTTGCTTGTAGTTTATACTTAGTCCTTTCTTCCAATGTAACGATAACTAAATCAACATACTGTCTCTTAGATTTTTAAATCATTCGTCTTTAATAAATCTTTGAAGAAGCTTGTTAAAGTGAAACATGCTAGATTAGATCAATTTTTGACCTGAAATTAAAGCCAAAATACGACGTTTAGAACAGCTCATGATTAAACATAACAGACATTCATTGTCTCTTAACAGTATATGTTTAGAGAATTATCTGCTATATAATTATAATTATCCTATATATATATATATATATATATATATATATAGGAATCGCCGACTGACGCCGATTCGGTCGGGTTTCAATCCTGGGTTAGGAAGCGAACGGAGTCTAAGCCGTACTGATGAACTGTAATACACCGAAACAGATCTGTCTGCGGATGACTATATATATATATATATATAGAGAGAGAGAGAGAGAGAGAGCGATAACAGTAGAAGAGATGCGTTTCATCGCTTCCAAAATCTTGGCCATGGCCTCGTGTATACCCGATTTCTTCCCGGTAGTCAAGTTTTCAAGTGAATCTTGAAATTTCACAAACATTTTTTATTTGTTTTTGTCGCCACCAAAATCGGTATACTTTTTAAAACCCTAAGAAACATAATCAAATAAAACAGTTTCAGGGGAGATAACTCTAACAGAAAATGCAAGATTGCTCTCCCTTGAATTTCATTATTTGTTTTTGTATTTTCTGAGTTTTATTAATTTATTTTCAGCCCTTGCAAACAGTCCATCTAGAAAAGGAAAACCATGAATTTAAGCCTCCGCTGCTTTCCGTTCATGCCGAAACACAGAACAGTTATGGAAATAAATCCAGACAAACAATCCAGAATAAAATCCCGATGATGGCTGTCACTGACAGCCATCTTCGGGATTTCAGTGTTAACAATGTGGTCTGGGCAGAGTACAATGTGGTCTGGGCAGAGATTACCCAAGTTTCACCACCCAGTGAGAGCATATTACAACCTCAAACGCTGCTCACAACAAACGGGTTGATGTTTTTAACGAATATCGCGCTGCCATTAAAACTCGCGAAATAAACGGGTTCCTACCTACAGTCACGTTCCACTTATGAATTTACCTGTTTAACGACCTAAAACTTAGAAACTGTATGTAATGATGCTCGGAAACCTTACATATTTGACATTAGACAGTTAGTTAAATGCTATACGTAATACACGCTTGGGCGATCATGTCTCGAAAGAGACATCTTCCCCCAATAGCTTGCGATTACTTTCTACGAAAAACCGATTGCCAACCAAGGCTAGAGAATCTGATCTGTCCTGCTATTTAACCCATAGCTAGAGGGAGAGGCGACGGATTAATACCTTTTCCAAGGGTATTTGCGCGTAAGTGAATGCAACGAATTCAACTGGAATTCGAACTCGGCTCTCCGATTTCTCGTTCCGAACTGATATCCGCTGCACTTTCAATGCACATCGGTACTGTATAGACGCTTAGAAATAAATTGGTAATGTTACAAATGCGGCAAAAGAAACACTGAAGCTATTTGAAGTTCCTTTTCTATTTATTTCATGTACACACGCACCTCACTTGACTTAAATGTTTGATGAAAGTCTAACCTCTTCTGAAATCTCATGAGATAAAAAGTTAAAATCCAACTAATCGATATTGTATTTTATTCAAAGAATTGTAATTTATTTTTCTCTTTCTTCAAAATGAATCAAAATAATATGAATGAATTTTATTTTACTTATACTGTATTTGCAAGAGAAACCGTTGAGAGGAAGGCCTCGAAACAGTGCACATTCTCTCCTGATAAAATTTAAATATAATTTTGAGAGGAATACATTAAAAGAAATTCAATAGAATCATATGCCGTGGAGAGGCTCGGTGGAAATGTCATTGAATGGTCGCTTCAGGTGAGTTTCAATTACTTTCCAGTAATTTCCTTCTGCAAACCGAAGTACGCCTCACCAAACTGACATCGTTGAAAAGGTCAATACCTGAATAACTGCATGTCCCAAGGAAACGAAATTAGACAGGTTTCATGCTGAACAGTAAAATAATTAGGAAAAATTCGGACAGTATATTCACGGGGATGTAGTTTTCATGTCCGATTTCGCAAAGAATAAAAAATGTTTTAATATGCACAACACATGTGACACGACACACAGATATCCAGATGATTGTTTATGATCTCGCTAGTCGATAGAGTACAGTAGGGAAGGTTGATTTCATAAAACAGTAGCCACTTACGGCTTTATGCAACGTTACTTTGGCTACCAAGTTGAACGCTGTTCGGCTCAGCTACTAAATTGAACGCTTTCGGTTACTGGTTGTTTGTTTACATTCTGTGAACAACATGCTGTGAAGTCTGCCTTTCTCTGGTGTGCGCCAATAGCTTAGGGGTAAGATCTCCGTCTGATGTCGGATTTCGATCCCGGATTGAAGTAAATGGTTAATCTAGCTGCACGGATAAGATGTGATACAGCAAAACAGGCCTTTATGCGGATGAGTTAAACATATCTATATCTATATTTATATTTAATTAGAATTTATAACATATCACTACAAAAGTATGCATTTTGTTTCGATACTATCTGTGTCTTATCAAGTCGTCTATCTATCTATCTATCTATCTATCTATCTATCTATCTATCTATCTATCTATCTATCATATCTAGTCTGTCTATCTATCTATCTATCTATCTATCTATCTATCTATCTATCATATCTATGTCATCTGTTCATATCTATCTATCTATCTATCTATCTATCTCATCTATCTATGTCAGTCTGTTCTATCTATCTATCTATCTATCTATCTATCTATCTATCTATCTATCTATGTCAGTCTGTTCATATCTATCTATCTATCTATCTATCTATCTATCTATCTATCTATCTATCTCAGCCTGTTCATATCTATCTATCTATCTATCTATCTATCTATCTATCTATCTATCTATCTATCTATCTATCTATCATCATCCTGTCTATATCTATCTATCTATCTATCTATCTATCTATCTATCTATCTATCTATCTATCTATGTCAGTCTGTTCATATCTATCTATCTATCTATCTATCTATCTATCTATCTATCTATCTATGTCAGTCTGTTCATATCTATCTATCTATCTATCTATCTATCTATCTATCTATCTATCTATCTATCTATCTATATCAGTCTGTTCATATCTATCTATCTATCTATCTATCTATCTATCTATCTATCTATCTATCTATCTCAGCCTGGCCATCTATCTATCTATCTATCTATCTATCTATCTATCTATCTATCTATCTATCTATCTATCTATGTCAGTCTGTCTATCTATCTATCTATCTATCTATCTATCTATCTATCTATCTATCTATCTATCTATCTATCTATCTCAGCCTGTTCTATCTATCTATCTATCTATCTATCTATCTATCTATCTATCTATCTATCTATCTATCTATCTATCTATCTATCTATGTCAGTCTGTTCATATCTATCTATCTATCTATCTATCTATCTATCTATCTATCTATCTATCTATCTATCTGTCAGTCTGTCTATCTATCTATCTATCTATCTATCTATCTATCTATCTATCTATCTATCTATCTATATCAGTCTGTTCATATCTATCTATCTATCTATCTATCTATCTATCTATCTATCTATCTCAGCCTGGCCATCATCTATCTATCTATCTATCTATCTATCTATCTATCTATCTATCTATCTATCTATGTCAGTCTGTTCATATCTATCTATCTATCTATCTATCTATCTATCTATCTATCTATCTATCTATCTATCTATGTCAGTCTGTTCATCTATCTATCTATCTATCTATCTATCTATCTATCTATCTATCTATCTATCTATCTATCGTGTCATCGGCGATCGTAAGTTATTAGTAATACAAAACCGTATTAAGGCCAGAAACAAAAGAAATTTAATACTTACAGGCATTGTGGAAGAAAACGAGATGAACAATAAAAAAAAAAAAGATCGACTAACCGGTTTCAATCCCAAACTCTTCAGGGTCATCTGGGAAATTTATTTCATTTAAAAAAATTTTAAATGAAAACGTGTAAGAGAAAAAAATATATTTTATAGACAGCGATAAGGGAGAAAAAGAAAAAAAATTGAGGGAATTATTGTTTTTTCTCTTCTATTCCTTTTCCTGTGAACATTAGACACTGATAATATGAAGTCCAAGGAGGCAATCACTCTGTTTACAGAGAGACGAATTCCTGAATCTAATATAAAGTGAATCCAATGCCTGCAAATGAAATAATGAGTGCGAACCTGACAGAACAGAAAACCGGTCCGCACTAAAGTCAGTCGCACAATCTCTGCTATTTATCAAATGTTAAATAATAGCTGACCCGGATGTATTCACTAGCTGACTGATACGGGCATCCGGATTAAGAACTTTAGATGGGACATGCTGCTTAATCCTACAGTCCAAGGGCTGTGAAGTCCTTCCTAATATAGTTGCTACCACAACAACTACTAAGCATATAAATCACAGACGAAACATGATGATGAGGGAGGAGATCCTTACGCATAGAAGAAAAAACAGAACGATTACCAAAATGAATTCTAATCTTTTTTTTATAATCGTGTCGCCCAAAGCAAGGCATTTTACTGCCACTGTTGTGCATGAGGTTTCATAGGAGAAAAGTTAGGAGAAAGAGTGACAGGTTACATAAGTTGTCAGGAAGAAGGCAAGAGAAGGATGAGAATACTGATGAGAGGGGGTGGACAGAGAAAAGAGCATGAGAGAGAGGATGCAAGTTAGTGAGACAGGAGATGGCTATTGACTTTACATTTAAATTCTTGAAGATTGTAGCTGCCGAGAAGGCAAGTAAACGGAAGGGAATTGCACAGGCGGGAAGTGCGAGAAAAGAGGCTGATGGAGTAGAATTTGCGTTTACAATTTATTGGTTTCACAGTAAAATTGTGGGACCTAGTTGCTAATCTTGTGGCTAGAGGAAATTCGTATATAGGGGGTACCAGTGAGCTAAGTTCATCAGAGCAGAAGCCGTGAAAGTATTTGTAGAAGAGTCACAGGGAAGCCACACAGCGTCGGTGAGAAAGCGACTGTATCCTAGCAGCCAAGTCGGGAAGTCGGGATCGATCACATTACAGATTCTCCGTTGGATTTGGTCGAGGACACCTAAGTGGATAGCAGGAGTACCCGACCAGATATGGCAGCAATATTCAATGCACGGGCGGCTGATAGATTTGTATATGTGCAGGATTTTTTTCGGACGGGAAAAACTTCCTGGCCCTACACAGAGAACCGACTTTCTTAGCAGCGGATTTAGCTATGGATTTTATATTTGAGGTCTGATGTGATAATTAATCCGAGGAGATGCAGTGTTTTACTTTCAGGGAGAGAAGGCTGATCAATGTTAATGGGCGGGAGGAACGATTGCCTGTGGTGGTTATTAGATAGCAGCTTCGTCTTAGAAGCATTAAAATTCACGAGCCATTTCTTACCCCAGTCCACCACGGATTGGAGGTCCTTTTCAAGCTCGACAGCGAGGTTTGCTTTGTCAGCCTCGGTAGATTTTTTATCAAGACGAGAGTAAACCGTAGTGTCGTCAGCATATATGCCCACTTGGGGTTTTATTACATCAGGGAGATCGTTAATATAGATAAGGAAAAGCGTATGACCTAGAATAGAGCCTTGAGGGACATCCGCATTCGTGTGATAGTATTGGGAGGCTTGTCCGTTCAATACTAACCTCATTGTACGGTTTGAAAGGAAGGACTGGATTAGGTCAAACAATCGTCCAGTTATACCATAGCCCTACAGCTTACATAGAAAGCCAGCATGCTAGACTCTGTCAAATGCTTTGGAGATGTCAAGGGCAACAGTTCGCTGTTTTTGTCGAGGGCCTGTGAGAAATATATTCACATAGCTTAGCGCTTAAGCAGTGAAAGGAAATTATCAAACATAACAAGACATACCTGGTATAGGAAAAACAATTTATTTGTCTTGCAAAAATATGCTGAATTTTGCTGCTACAGTGTAGCTTGGTATAGTCTCTTTTCTCTGCTTAGCTTGGTATAGTATCCTCCGTCTAGGAGTGGGATGAAAAAGACACAAGGAACTGCGATCCGCGACGTACAGGAACTTTCTTCTGGGTCAGCTTCTTTCACAGTTTCTTATCTTGGTATAAGATGATAGTGCTTAGAGAATTTTTCTCTAGGAAGGCAAGGCTTTGCCCATAGGGTATCCTTTTTAAGGTAAGAAGGGTAACAAGAGATTTTCTCTGTTACAAAGTTGTGGCATTAGCCTAAAAGATTACAAAGAATTGGTAAGATGGTCTCGATATAGCGAGACAAGTGGGCGCCAATTTAGGCCCTGCTGCAACAAAAATCCGGAGCGGCACAAATACGTCCGATACTGTTCGTGCTAGCTGAAAAAAGGAGAGAACAAAACCATCAGAAAAAACATAAAACCTCTGGTAAAGCCCGCCTAAAGTTCAAAACGAGGTTCGGGTTAAATCAGCCAATCAGGAGACCCGTTACATCTGTAAATTTCCGACAGGCCTGGTGTATATACACGGTGATGGTCGTGAGCATATCAGCAGTAGACCTGGTAAAGCGGAAGCCATGTTGTTTGTCAGAGAAGAGTCTGTGGGTTGTGAGGTGTTGTACCACCTCGGCGTTGATGATGGCTTCGAACACTTTGCCAAAGATCGGTAGGAGGCTGATAGGGCGATAATTAGCGGAGTCAGAGAGTTCTCCAACGTTTTTATATATGGAAACCACAGCAGTATAGCCCGGCGTTGCTCGGGTGTAATGAAAGCTTTAAAACTAATCCATGGTCCTGGAGCTCAGACTCTTTGGACGTTGGCACGAAAGACTAAAAAGCAATAGTTGTTTCTAGTTAAAGCGAAACCGTAACCTGAAAGAAAAATGAATAGATGTAAGTCAAATTTTGATTTCCTGGTATCGATATCAAATAAGTTTTTTCGTCGTAAACTGAATTTTGAAGGCTAAATAATGAAGATTTGAGGGCCTCAAATTCGTTGATTAGAGGGGAGATTTATAGCTTACTGCTGTTCAGCACGCTTTTACAGAGCCTCCAGTAGTCTTTGGAGCCGAACTTACGGAATGCTATGCGCTGCTTCATTCTGGCTGCAAACATCAGCTTAGCTCCACTAAGTACCTTCTTGCACTCGTTGCGAGCCGAGGCAAAAATGCGCCTGTTATGGTCTGTCGCGTGACTCCGGTAAAGCCGAAAGAAGTGATTTCGGTTGGCGATGGCAGCTGAGCAGGCAGGGGAGAACCAGGGAGATGAGTGGGATTTAAGTCTCAACCTTCTGGCAGGGATGAAAGCATCGATGCCAGCCTTAACCGAAGAGGAAACCTCAGTCGCACAGTCTTCAACAGGAAGGCTAAATACTTTATTCCAAGGGACGTCACTCAGGAAATCGCGGAACGAGTCCCAATCGGCTCTTTGGTAGCAGTAAGATATTTTGCTGGTCTGAGGTTCTTGGGTGGGGTGGAGGCGGAAGAAGATGCTGACGGAAACTAATGCATGGTCAGAGTTTCCGAGAGGGCAGAGATGCTTGACATTGCAAGAGTCAGGGGTGGAGGTAAAGCACAGATCTAGTCGTGAGTCGTATCCATTAGAGTTATTACAGAAACGCCTGGGGAACTCCACCACCTGCGTAAGGGACTGAGAGATAGAAAAATTCTTGTTGTGTACACCAGCAAAATCTGTGACGGAGTTCTCCAGCCACTCGGCATGATGGGCGTTAAAGTCACCAAACACAAATATATGGGCAAACAGATGGGAGGAAATGGCCTTGTCGATATTGTTAGAGATGCTGTCAAGACCGAAGCAGTCGGGAGATGATGGGGAGCGGTAGAGAAAGAAGATATAGCTTACTGAGCTTAGAAAGGAGAGACGGAAACGCATAAGAATGATGTGAGGATTCAAGTGAAATCATCCTAGCTAGAGGAAGGCGTTCACTGACGTAAACCCCAAGCCCATGCATTTGGACATTGGAGTCCTTTCTCAAGAGAGGAAGGTAGTCAGAAGAGGGAATTGAGGGGGTTGAGAATAGTCTCACAGAGAGCTAGGTATGTCAGGGAACTTTTGATGGAAAAAAGATTCAACGCCACTGAAGTTGGTTCGGATACCGCGGATGTTAGTAAAGGAAATTTTAAGAGGTTTATGTGATTTTAATTTGGCTGGTTTAGTTTTTTTTGGTGGAGATATGGATGTTCATGTTTACTGTTGTTGTTGTAGAGAGACCTCGAGTAGAGGAGGCAAACGGTCATTAGCTGCGATATGCACTGGAAGGGAACTGGCGCGGGCTGCATCAAAGCGTGGACTCGGGGTCGCCCACCGAAAGCGCCTGCAGGGACACCTATCCATGCGCGACATGGCACTACAAGAACTGCGATATTATGCAACTGTTGATCAGAGCGGCCGTTCTTGACGCTACGCAAGAGGTAGGGCTCCTAATTACCAGTCGGAAGCAGCAACCAGAAAACTGCCAACCCGGTACCCTCACAATGAAGAGACGTTGCTACCGACCACGCACACTGCAGGAAAATCGCAAAAGTATCATTACTGAGGTCTGAGGAGAAAAAGAGAGCCGGAGACCACTTCCTGAACAGGGAACAAGGGATGAGCCTCTACACCTGTTCAATGGATGTGGGTGGAGTGTGAACCGGGCGGTAGAAGGGTCTATTTACTCCAATTAAAAAAAAGTAAAAAAATAAAAAATAAAGTAAAAGTTTCAACTTCATTAAAGTCCAAGCTGCCTGCAACAAAAAATTCTGACAAGTTAAAGATAAACTAAATAGCAGAACGTTCAACTGAGCAAAGAAAAATAGAGAAATACAACAAATTACTTACATTGAAGAAATTCAACTCTGAATAGAATCTACCCACTGGACATGAGAAAAAGTGACGAATTTTTCAGGGGTGGGGAGGAGTAGTAAAATAATATTCAACACACAGCCCACACAATTGAGACGGCTAGTTAGATAAAATTGCCTTGCGAATAGACAATTTTAACTTTTTAGCAGATGCCAATAAACGGACAGGACTGAGGAATCAGATATCTTACTACACTATGACCCTAACTAAAGGAGTGACCAACTGGCAGAGAGGGGCTTTCATCCGGGTGATGAGAAATAAGAAGAGGGAACTGCAGAAGAAATTTCGCCTAGCAATAAACTAACCTCGCGAACCAATATAAGGAAGCCGTAAGTATACAGGACATTTCTCCACTATAAGCGGCTTATCCTTAGATAAAATTATTAATTTTGTCACGCATAACACTAGTGACAATATCACTAGGATATCCGTTTTTCAGAAGAGTGCTACGGACAAAATCTAATTCAGCATCCAAGAACCTTTCCGTGCAAATCATAAGAGCCCTATGTGTAAGGGTCTTAGTAACATTAAGTTTTCGCTTTCTGGTACGGAAAGAATCCCAACGCGTATACAAACCGGAGAACGTAAGTTTGCGGAACGCGGAAGTATGAAATTGAAAAGGAGTCTGATGCACACATACATCGAGAAACGGCAAACAGCAATCGGACTCCTTTTCCACAGTAAAGTGCAAAGACGGATGTAATTGGTTCAGAACTGAGAGAAATGAATCAGCCTCAACTTTACTATTGAATAAACAAGTGTCACCCGCGTACCGAAAATACATGAATGGTCCATTATTATTTGTGAAGATTTATTCACAAAAACCAACAAAATGTTGGCCAAAGTAGGACCCAGTGGGGAACCCATAGCGACCCCATCGATCTGCCTATACATAAAGTTATTAAAACTAAATACGTGGTGACGAACTTCATAAGCTCTATAAACTCATTCTCTGGTATATCCGGACAAGACTAAAAGCTGCGATATATCACAGCAGATATTAGTAGTCTCTAATACTGGAACACAAGTGAACAATGAGCCCACATCGAAGGAACGCATATATTTTCCTCCAGAAGTGGTATCACAAATATTTTTAGAAAAAGAAAAAGAATCCTTGATTGTATATGGACTATAATATCTCCTTGGACTTCATATTATCAGAGTCGAATGTTCACAGGAAAAGGAATAGAAGTGGGAAAAAAATTCCCTGCATTTTTTCTTTTTCTGTTCCACCCTTTTCGTTGTCTTTAAATTTTTTTCTTTTATACATTTTCATCTTCATTTTAAAATTAAAAAAAATGAAATAAATTTCCCAGATGACCCTGAAGAGGTTGGAATTGAAACCCGTCGGTCGTTCTTCCTTTGTTTTTTTAAATTTTTTTTTTTATTGTTCATCTCGTTTTCTTCCACAATACCTATAAGTATTAAACTTCATATATATATATATATATATATATATATATATATATATATATATATATATATTATAAATTATGTTTTAGAACAAGTACATAATTTCTTCTAGAAGAAATTATGTACATGTTCTAAAACAATTTATAATAAATATTCACTGCTCTATACATCATATATCGAACACTGTTTTTTGGACGAAAAAAATTTTTCTTTTTTCTCTCCTCATTCTATACTCACTCGGATATATATATATATATATATATATATATATATATATATATATATATATATATATATCGTTAAGGACTTTAACGTAAGCATATATATATAGTATTGAGTTGTGATAATTTTGGGGCGCAAAATTGTTGCTTTTTTGTTAGTTTTTTTTATAAAAGATATTTTTTTATCGCGAATTGCTTGATATCGGGTGGATTTATAAAGTATCAAATTACATCAAGCTCCTTAATAATAGGAATATGGCCACGGACTTAACAGCAAAAATCCCAGCCCCGATGAGTGAAGACGTCCTAACGGTGTCCTCAATAAAATTCTCAGTCTGTGTGTGCGTGTATGTGTGTGTGTTTCGTTAAAGACGACTGACAAGCTACAGCGATTAAGCTTTTTCTTTTGCTTAATCGCTTCAAATTTTAAGTCGTCTTTAACGAAAGGTATGAAAGAGGGATTGCTGCCCAAGTACACAATATAGATACTGTTACAGATATAGACAGCCACACATCCACCTACACACATATATTGAGATTGGTCTCCGCGTGGTAACAAGGAGATGGTCACATAGGAACCTAAAGTCAGTTTTGGGATAGAAGGTCAAGGTTTGTTGACCCAGACACCCTTAGTAACAAATGTCTAGACAGGAAATAGACAGAGGCTAGACATGAGATCGTGAAGCAGCAGGAGCTAGAATCCGCACCCAAGTCATAGGGAAAGCAGAGATTGGAAATTAGTTGCAGATCAGATATTGGGTTATGAATGAAAAGGAAAACGCGTTTGAGATAATGGCGTAATTTGACCAATGCATCTTAAGCAACTCCGGATAAGAAAAACAAACTTATAAATTCTTATTCGTTAAAAGAAGACGATGCCGAATCGTTTATCAAGGAAGAAGGAAAGATAGCGACAAAGAGAAGATAAGAGAAGAAACTGTAATGTTATTTGTATGCTGATTATTATTTGTTAAAAGAACAAAAAGAAGACGAAGCCGAATCGTTTGTCAAGGAAGAAGGAAAGATAGTGACGAAGATAAGATAAGAGAAGAAACTGTAATGTTATTTGTATGCTGATTCTTATTTGTGAAAAGAACAAAAAGAAGACGAAGCCGAATCGTTTGTCAAGGAAGAAGGAAAGATAGTGACGAAGATAAGATAAGAGAAGAAACTGTAATGTTATTTGTGTACTGATTCTTATTTGTTAAAAGAACAAAAAGAAGACGAAGCCGAATCGTTTGTCAAGGAAGAAGGAAAGATAGTGACGAAGATAAGATAAGAGAAGAAACTGTAATGTTATTTGTGTACTGATTCTTATTTGTTAAAAGAACAAAAAGAAGACGAAGCCGAATCGTTTGTCAAGGAAGAAGGAAAGATAGCGACGAAGATAAGATAAGAGAAGAAACTGTAATATTATTTGTATGCTGATTATTATTTGTGAAAAGAACAAAAAGAAGACGAAGCCGAATCGTTTGTCAAGGAAGAAGGAAAGATAGCGACGAAGATAAGATAAGAGAAGAAACTGTAATGTTATTTGTGTACTGATTCTTATTTGTTAAAAGAACAAAAAGAAGACGAAGCCGAATCGTTTGTCAAGGAAGAAGGAAAGATAGTGACGAAGATAAGATAAAAGAAGAAACTGTAATGTTATTTGTGTACTGATTCTTATTTGTGAAAAGAACAAAAAGAAGACGAAGCCGAATCGTTTGTCAAGGAAGAAGGAAAGATAGCGACGAAGATAAGATAAGAGAAGAAACTGTAATGTTATTTGTGTACTGATTCTTATTTGTTAAAAGAACAAAAAGAAGACGAAGCCGAATCGTTTGTCAAGGAAGAAGGAAAGATAGCGACGAAGATAAGATAAGAGAAGAAACTGTAATGTTATTTGTGTACTGATTCTTATTTGTTAAAAGAACAAAAAGAAGACGAAGCCGAGTCGTTTATCAAGAAAAGAAAGCAAGATAGCGACGCAGAGAAGATAACGTGTGAACGAAGAGATACTGAAGAGAAGAAACCGCAGAATTGTTTGAGTGCAGAAAATACGACTCTTGTTAGAAGAAAGAAATAAAAAAGAGTGCGGATATTTCAGAAAATTTGTATGCTGAAAATACGACAGCCAACTGAAAGAAAATAGAGACAGTCACAGATACATACATTTCAAGTGGACCGTGTTTGAGTCCGAAGTTATATAAAGAAAGAGGAGGAAAGAAAAGAAAAGACAGTAAAATAAGAGAGAAGGAACTGACATAAAGATAAGTTATTATATTCTTAGGCCCATGTTAGAATATGCATACACTTCCACGAATATTATGTTAACACAAACATCATACCACATGTGCTCATAATTATATGGTTCTTCTCATTTCATGTGTTAATCTGTTGCATTCGTATTCGCCTGTATTCATTCATATTTGTTGATATTTATCGTAAATTGTTATTTTGACTGAGCTGGGTATTCGAATATAAGTTTTGAGATTCAGGTCATTGGACACACTTATTCATACTCATATATATTTTTTTATTTTAATATTTTGTTACTTATTAAAACTTTATATAAAAAATCATTTCGCCTTGTCGTTCATACTTGAATTGTTGTTCAGCGCATGTATGGATATTGAAGCAGACCTGGGAAGATTACAGTTTGATTATATCAATCGAACAGTGATCTCATTTTCTTATTTTTGTTTATCATTGTCCATTTGTCATGATCTAGGAGAGATAACCCGTATCTGTCTATAGATGCGGAAATGTAAATATTCCCGAATCGACGTGTAATCATTTTAATGGTTATCGTTGAGGCAGGCATATGACAACACACACACACACACACACACACACACACACACACACACACACACACACACATATATATATATATATATATATATATATATATATATCGTTTTTGGCATCTATCCGTTTCGGAAGATGATTCTGTAATGTAGATTGCTATGGACATGTAGCTGCCGGAAGGTGACGCAGTACACCATTCAACTACTGTAGGTAGGGCCCGCTTATAACCTTTTGGGGCCCAAGTCTGATCAAATTATGCTCCCACCCCTCAGACGGAATTACCCTCCAACTCGCACGCCCCCGTCATGAATATGTTTTACTTGTGATATATTTTAGCGACATTTACATAGCTTGAAGTAAACTTATTGCGAATTTCTTAAATAAACTAGAACGGCTATCTTTTCTTCGTCAATAAAATATTCTATAAGAAATAATACTATTTAACTATTTATTATGAGAAATTTATTCCCTACCAAATCTATGTTATTTTGCCAAACACAAAAACCTAGTCATAATAGGTGCAAATCACAAATCAAGACTCAATCACTCCGTAAAATTTTAAAGGAAAAACATTTATTACCCAAATCCGAAAAAGGTACAAATACAAAGTTTGTATAAAAATGGCAAAACATATATAGCTGTTCAAATAAATATGCGTTTTTCATATTGATATAATATTGGTGTATGAATATATTTAGAAGTTATCAGGGAAATAAGTGGTTACAGGGTTGGAGAGAGATACCTCATGATTACCAAAAAGAGGCACTACTACGCATGGAATGGAGATCATATATCCCAGTGACTGTAATAAAGGGTTCGGTTTGAAATTTCTAGCACATGAAGAAGGCCGGAACGTACAACAACCGAAACGTCGTACAAATGGCAACAAAAATGACGACAATAGTCCGAATAATGTAAATACTGTAAATAAATTTCTGTCTACATTTCTAAGATGAGATATTGTAAATACTTACACGGTTCAGATTGTCATCCTCATCTTTATTGTCATATCCACGACGTTTCGGCTGCTGTATACTCTGGCCTTCTTCAGGTGATATTTCAACCTGAACCTTTTATTTAGTGCTCGGGATTTGGGTGTCGCAGTTTCAGTTACTAATTCCCTTTAATAACTCAACTCACCAAGTTTTTGTTCACCTTCGCTATGGCCAGTTATTGAACTCACAACTTTGTAGCTTTGAATTATTTCAACCAACGCGTTTAACCAACTAGCCATGTGTCACTTCAGTGAATGAATTGTTTTCTGTATTTTTATCCGATAATCATTATTTAATAACTAAATTCTATGGAACATTTATCTGCACAAATAAAATAACTCATAATATAAACCAGAAAGTGATGAACAAATTGTTTAACCCTCTAGGGCCATTCGTATCATATTTGATACAGTATTTCCCTATAAGGAAACATTTGGCATTTCCCTATAAGGAAACATTTGGTATTCATTGACTGAGCAGTCAGTACTGCTTTCATTTGAAATTTATAAAATATTTCTCTTAAAAAATTTTTCAGGAAAATATTTCTTTCAAGGCTTGTTTTCATACTGTATCAAATATGATACGAATGGCCCTAGAGGGTTAAAGAAGTAAAAAGTAATTTCATACTGTATCCAATATGATACGAATGGCCCTAGAGGGTTAAAGAAGTAAAAAGTAATTTCATACTGTATCAAATATGATACGAATGGCCCTAGAGGCTTAAAGAAGTAAAAATAATTTCATACTGTATCAAATATGATACGAATGGGCCTAGAGGGTTAAAGAAGTAAAAAGTAATTTCATACTGTATCAAATATGATACGAATGGCCCTAGAGGCTTAAAGAAGTAAAAAATAATTTCATACTGTATCAAATATGATACGAATGGCCCTAGAGGCTTAAAGAAGTAAAAAGTAATTTCATACTGTATCAAATATGTTACGAATGGCCCTAGAGGGTTAAAGAAGTAAAAAGTAATTTCATACTGTATCAAATATGTTACGAATGGCCCTAGAGGGTTAAAGAAGTAAAAAGTAATTTCATACTGTATCAAATATGATACGAATAGCCCTAGAGGCTTAAAGAAGTAAAAAGTAATTTCATACTGTATCAAATATGATACGAATGGCCCTAGAGGCTTAAAGAAGTAAAAAGTAATTTCATACTGTATCAAATATGATACGAATGGCCCTAGAGGCTTAAAGAAGTAAAATTAATTTCATACCGTATCAAATATGATACGAATGGCCCTAGAGGGTTAAAGTAAGTAAAAAGTAATTTCATACTGTATCAAATATGATACGAATGGCCCTAGAGGGTTAAAGAAGTAAAAAGTAATTTCATACTGTATCAAATATGATACGAATGGCCCTAGAGGGTTAAAGAAGTAAAAAGTAATTTCATACTGTATCAAATATGATACGAATGGCCCTAGAGGCTTAAAGAAGTAAAACGTAATTTCATACTGTATCAAATATGATACGAATGGCCCTAGAGGGCTAAAGAAGTAAAAAGTAATTTCATACTGTATCAAATATGATACGAATGGCCCTAGAGGGTTAAAGAAGTAAAAAGTAATTTCATACTGTATCAAATATGATACGAATGGCCCTAGAGGCTTAAAGAAGTAAAAAGTAATTTCATACTGTATCAAATATGATACGAATGGCCCTAGAGGCTTAAAGAAGTAAAAAGTAATTTCATACTGTATCAAATATGTTACGAATGGCCCTAGAGGGTTAAAGAAGTAAAAAGTAATTTCATACTGTATCAAATATGATACGAATGGCCCTAGATGGTTAAAGAAGTAAAAAGTAATTTCATACTGTATCAAATGTAATACGAATGGCTCTAGAGGGTTAAAGACAGTGCAATGAGTTATCATCAAATATGTTACGAATGGCCCTAGAGGGTTAAAGAAGTAAAAAGTAATTTCACACTGTATCAAATATGATACGAATGACCAGATGGTTAAAGAAGTAAAAGTAATTTCATACTGTATCAAATATGTTACGAATGGCCCTAGAGGGTTAAAGAAGTAAAAAGTAATTTCATACTGTATCAAATATGATACGAATGGCCCTAGAGGTTAAAGAAGTAAAAAGTAATTTCATACTGTATCAAATATGATACGAATGGCCCTAGAGGGTTAAAGAAGTAAAAAGTAATTTCATACTGTATCAAATATGATACGAATGGCCCTAGAGGGTTAAAGAAGTAAAAGTAATTTCATACTGTATCAAATATGTTACGAATGGCCCTAGAGGGTTAAAGAAGTAAAGTATTTCATACTGTATCAAATATGATACGAATGGCCCTAGAGGGTTAAAGAAGTAAAAGTAATTTCATACTGTATCAAATATGATACGAATGGCCCTAGAGGGTTAAAAAGAAGTAAAAAGTAATTTCATACTGTATCAAATATGATACGAATGGCCCTAGATGGTTAAAGAAGTAAAAAGTGGTTTCATACTGTATCAAATATGATACGAATGGCCCTAGAGGGTTAAAGAAGTAAGTAATTTCATACTGTATCAAATATGATACGAATGGCCCTAGAGGGTTAAAGAAGTAAAAAGTAATTTTATACTGTATCAAATATGATACGAATGGCCCTAGATGGTTAAAGAAGTAAAGTAATTTCATACCGTATCAAATATGATACGAATGGCCCTTAGAGGGTTAAAGAAGTAAAAAGTAATTTCATACTGTATCAAATATGTTACGAATGGCCCTAGAGGGTTAAAGAAGTAAAAAGTAATTTCATACTGTATCAAATATGTTACGAATGGCCCTAGAGGGTTAAAGAAGTAAAAAGTATTTCATACTGTATCAAATATGATACGAATGGCCCTAGATGGTTAAAGAAGTAAAAGTAATTTCACACTGTATCAAATATGATACGAATGGCCCTAGATGGTTAAAGAAGTAAAAAGTACTTTCATACTGTATCAAAAGGAATGGCCCTAGAGGGTTAAAGAAGTAAAAGTAATTTCACACTGTATCAAATATGATACGAATGGCCCTAGAGGGTTAAAGAAGTAAAAGTAATTAATGTATCAAATATGATACGAATGGCCCTAGAGGCTTAAAGAAGTAAAAGTAATTTCATACTGTATCAAATATGTTACGAATGGCCCTAGAGGGTTAAAGAAGTAAAAAGTAATTTCATACTGTATCAAATATGTTACGAATGGCCCTAGAGGGTTAAAGAAGTAAAAAGTAATTTCATACTGTATCAAATATGATACGAATGGCCCTAGATGGTTAAAGAAGTAAAAAGTAATTTCATACTGTATCAAATGTAATACGAATGGCTCTAGAGGGTTAAAGAAGTAAAAAGTAATTTCATACTGCATCAAATATGATACGAATGGCCCTAGAGGTTTAAAGAAGTAAAAAGTAATTTCATACCGTATCAAATATGATACGAATGGCCCTAGAGGGTTAAAGAAGTAAAAAGTAATTTCATACCGTATCAAATATGATACGAATGGCCCTAGAGGGTTAAAGAAGTAAAAAGTAATTTCATACTGTATCAAATATGATACAAATGGCCCTAGAGGCTTAAAGAAGTAAAAAGTAATTTTATACTGTATCAAATATGATACGAATGGCCCTAGATGGTTAAAGAAGTAAAAAGTAATTTCATACTGTATGAAATATGATACGAATGGCCCTAGAGGGTTAAAGAAGTAAAAAGTAATTTCATACTGTATCAAATATGATACGAATGGCCCTAGAGGGTTAAAGAAGTAAAATTAATTTCATACCGTATCAAATATGATACGAATGGCCCTAGAGGGTTAAAGAAGTAAAAAGTAATTTCATACTGTATCAAATATGATACGAATGGCCCTAGAGGCTTAAAGAAGTAAAAAGTAATTTCATACTGTATCAAATATGATACGAATGGCCCTAGAGGGCTAAAGAAGTAAAAAGTAATTCCATACTGTATCAAATATGATACGAATGGCCCTAGAGGGTTAAAGAAGTAAAAAGTAATTTCATACTGTATCAAATATGATACGAATGGCCCTAGAGGCTTAAAGAAGTAAAAAGTAATTTCATACTGTATCAAATATGATACGAATGGCCCTAGAGGGTTAAAGAAGTAAAAAGTAATTTCATACTCTATCAAATATGATACGAATGGCCCTACAGGGTTAAAGAAGTAAAAAGTAATTTCATACTGTATCAAATATGATACGAATGGCCTAAGAGGCTTAAAGAAGTAAAATTAATTTCATACCGTATCAAATATGATACGAATGGCCCTAGAGGGTTAAAGAAGTAAAAAGTAATTTCATACTGTATCAAATATGATACGAATGGCCCTAGAGGGTTAAAGAAGTAAAAAGTAATTTCATACTGTATCAAATATGATACGAATGGCCCTAGATGGTTAAAGAAGTAAAAGTAATTTCATACTGTATCAAATATGATACGAATGGCCCTAGATGGTTAAAGAAGTAAAAAGTAATTTCATACTGTATCAAATATGATACGAATGGCCCTAGAGGAGTTAAAGTAAAAAGTAATTTCATACTGTATCAAATATGATACGAATGGCCCTAGAGGTTAAAGAAGTAAAAGTAATTTCATACTGTATCAAATATGATACGAATGGCCCTAGAGGGTTAAAGAAGTAAAAAGTAATTTCATACTGTATCAAATATGATACGAATGGCCCTAGAGGGTTAAAGAAGTAAAAGTAATTTCATACTGTATCAAATATGATACGAATGGCCCTAGAGAACTTAAAGTAAAATTAATTTCATACCGTATCAAATATGATACGAATGGCCCTAGAGGGTTAAAGAAGTAAAAAGTAATTTCATACTGTATCAAATATGATACGAATGGCCCTAGAGGCTTAAAGAAGTAAAATTAATTTCATACCGTATCAAATATGATACGAATGGCCCTAGAGGGTTAAAGAAGTAAAAAGTAATTTCATACTGTATCAAATATGATACGAATGGCCCTAGAGGCTTAAAGAAGTAAAAGTAATTTCATACCTTATCAAATATGTTACGAATGGCCCTAGAGGGTTAAAGAAGTAAAAGTAATTTCATACTGTATCAAATATGATACGAATGGCCCTAGAGGGTTAAAGAAGTAAAAGTAATTTCATACTGTATCAAATATGATACGAATGGCCCTAGAGGGTTAAAGAAGTAAAATTAATTTCATACCGTATCAAATATGATACGAATGGCCTAGAGGTTAAAGTAAAAAAAAGTAATTTCATACTGTATCAAATATGATACGAATGGCCCTAGAGGGTTAAAGAAGTAAAAAGTAATTTCATACTGTATCAAATATGATACGAATGGCCTAGAGGGTTAAAGAAGTAAAAAGTAATTTCATACTGTATCAAATATGATACGAATGGCCCTAGAGGGTTAAAGAAGTAAAAAGTAATTTCATACTGTATCAAATATGTTACGAATGGCCTAAGTTAAAAGTAAAGTAATTTCATACTGTATCAAATATGATACGAATGGCCCTAGAGGGTTAAAGAAGTAAAAAGTAATTTCATACTGTATCAAATATGATACGAATGGCCCTAGAGGGTTAAAGAAGTAAAAGTAATTTCATACTGTATCAAATATGATACGAATGGCCCTAGATGGTTAAAGAAGTAAAAGTAATTTCATACTGTATCAAATATGATACGAATGGCCCTAGATGGTTAAAAAAGTAAAAAGTAATTTCATACTGTATCAAATATGATACGAATGGCCCTAGATGGTTAAAAAGTAAAAAGTAATTTCATACTGCATCAAATATGATACGAATGGCCCTAGAGGGTTAAAAGTGCAGATTTATTCAATGAAATTCCTGTGGTTTTTGCTGTTCTGAGAGTTTTTTTTATATTCGGTTCCACCAATTTCAATGAAAGTCGAAGATCACCCATTTTCACAATGTCCACACTGTTACTACATTAATTAATTGATATTAATATTTTATTTTATTAATATTTAAAATTATTATTATTTATTATTAATATATTAAATGAATTTATATAATAAATTATAATCTTTATCTAATTTTCCTTGATATATATAATCCTTCTTTTCTCAGTTTTTATAAAAATTTTACAATCAAAACATCAGGCAAAGTAAAAAGGATGCTAACTTACATCGCTCGATTTCGTTTTAAAGTTGTTTTTCTTTATTAGTATTTCAATATGGCGTATATTACTGGATAAATTGCTATTCTTAGTTGTAACAACACTTCCGAATTGAAATTGCTCGACGGGCCACTAAAATAATACCGTGGACCCCCAATTTGCTATTTTTTGTGGGAACCCCTAGTAATGTTACACGGGCCCAGTTAAGAAACAATGATTTAACCCATAGCTGGGATATAATAATGGAAGAAGAATATCTAAACTTATTTATAAATGGAACTTTGTCTGTGTGTGTGTGTGTGTGTGTGTGTGTGTGTGTGTGTGTGTGTGTCTGTGTGTGTGTGTGCCTGTGTGTGTGTGCGTGTCCGTTGCCTATTGACTCCGAAACGGCTGAACCGATTTTCTTGAAAATTTACACAATTGTACTATAAGCGTCTGCGAGTGTTCTTAGTTAGGTTTTGTGTCGAGGTACCCCGATGAATATCGAAAATTGATAATCGAAAAAATCGGGTTATAGAAGGAGTGGTTCGATTTTAATCAAATTTGATACACTCATAGACAAAGACATAAGAAACGATATTCAGAAGTTTCAAGGTTGCAGTTCTTACAATAGTGTAAAAAATCGATAATATATATATATAAAAGGCAAGATATTTGTATGTGTATCTGTTTATCTGCCTGTATGTCTGTATTTTTTCAGCCCTTTTATTTTTTGCTTCGGGTTTGGCTATAAGTAGGTATAATTGTAGTTTTTAATCTCATCCATGATACCATTTACTCAGAGGACTTATTTAGCCTTCAAAATTTAATTTACAACGAAGAAACTTATTTGATATCGATACCAGGAAATCAAAATTTGACTTATATCCATTCATTTTTCTTTCAGGTTACGGTTTCGCTTTAACTAGAAACAACTATTGCTTTTTAGTCTTTCGTGCCAACGTCCAAAGAGTCTGAGCTCCAGGACCATGGATTAGTTTTAAAGCTTTCATTACATCCGAGCAACGCCGGGCTATATTGCTAGTAAAAATAATAAATGTATCGGTTTTATTTTGAAGTAAAACTAATTTAATGAAAATAAACTTGTATTTAACAACTAAATTTTAGGGAGTGTTTATGTGCACTAGTGAAACAACTCATAATAAACTATTTTCAAATATGAGAGTAATTAATAAACTTTTTAAAAGTGCATTCATTTATGTATATCCTTGTAATTGATGATGCTCTGGGAGTGTTTTAAAGATATTTGCCTCCATCAACATCAATGACAGTTGAAGATCACCCCTTTTCGTAATGTCGAATCTATTGCAATATTAATTAATTTATATGAATATAGTTATAGTTTATTTTACTATTATTTAAAATTAACATTATTATTAACATATTAAATTAATTTATATTATAGATTATAATCTTTTTTCTAATTTTTCCTTGATATATACAACCCTTCCTTTGTATATCTTTCTCAGTTTTTATTAAACTTTTACAATCAAAACATCCAGTAAAGTAAAATACCTCCCTTGATCTCGTTTTCAGCTTATTTTAGAGTTGATTTTTTATTCTGGGTATTTTAATATGGCGTAGATTACTGGAGGAATTCCAATTCTCAGTTGTAACAACCGTTCCGAAGTGAAATTGCTCTGTGGACCATTAAAATATTGCTGTGGAACCCTAATTTACTAATATTTGTGTGGACTACCAGTAACGTTATACGTACCCCAACGTCCATATGAACGCTGGTTGAGAACCACTGGATTAACCCTTGCTTACCAACATCGAAGAAAAAGGGTAAAAATGGGTCAGATGTTTATCATTATCAAAATCAATGCACAATGTCTTTTCTATTAAAAAATTGTTTTCGATGCAGTAATTCATTTGTCAAAATACATTAAGAACTACAAGTGACAGGAAGATGTGGATGGCCATGATCGTCTACTTTCTAAATGGACACGACACATAAAAGAAGAAAAAGTACATTTGTCCCATTATTCACTGAATAATTTACTCTAAAAATGTATTTTTGCTGGTTTCGACAGATTTTCTGGGATCAGTATGGTGATCTTCTAAGCGCCGCTTAGATGTGGCACAAGGCCAAAAGTATGGGGTACCCAGTGAGGATCGAAAGAAATGCATAAAATTTATTTAGATTTCAGCACTAAATTACCCACAGAGGTGTTAGTATGCCACTAAACAAAAACAATCAAACCAAGTGGGTGCAAAGTAATGGCAACCTACGGTGGGAAAATATTCTGCTTAATCAGATATGGATCGGAAGAGACATGATCGCCTAAACGTGTATCACGTATGACACTTAACTGACTGACTGTTACCATGGTTCAATCTCAGATTGGGTTCTATAGCCTTGGTTGGCAACTAGTCTACTGCAGAAAGAAATGCCTGCCTACTACGGGAAAATTTTCTGTCTAGTCATGGATCGAAAGAGACATGATCGCCCAAGCGTGTATCACGTTTGGCACTTAACTGGCTGACTGAATCTTTTTTCAAATTTCACACCGGAGTGAGTGTTTTAATTTTCTTCGTTTGTGTCATTCATAAAATGCGGGTAAAGAGATTTGACATCTCTGCACATTTCTAAGATGAGTTATTGTAACAATTTATATTGGTTCGGAGTGTTGTCCTTATTGTACCATGCTTTTGGCTCTCGCGGTTTCAGTTTATTCGCCTTGATAACGCATGGAAATGACAGCCTCCTGGAATCGCCATTTGTTAGTTTAACAGCCTGCTCGAGGACATCTGTCCTTGACTTCCGCTCATGCGCTTGGCAGTCCATCCCGTGAACGAAAGTTTCCAGACTGAAATGGGAATTCAAGACCATAACCCAGCCGCCTCTTCTGCTAAACATTTTTTTTTTGGTTCAGCCAAACACGCGATAAAGTTTCAAGTTTCTTGAATAAATGAGGTCTACGCAAACCGTGTTAAGTATTTTATTTTATTTTATTTTTTTGAAAACGGGGACAAAGATGGGAGACAAGGTTTGTGAGCTCATTTAAAGACTTCCCGGGAGGATGTGTGTGTATGCGTTTGTTTGTTTGTGTGTGTGAGAGAGAGGGAGAGGGAGGGAGAGAGAGAGAGAGAGAGAGAGAGAGAGAGAGAGAGAGAGAGAGAGAGAGAGAGATGGATGGATGACTGCAATGACAGCCTATCTCCCCTGTTTAGAGTTGGACTGTACCGTCTAAACAAGTGCGACAGGAGTGTGCCAGCTCAGTGGACGAAAACTAAATGTACACTAAAATTAAAATATTAATTTTAATACCTCATTACATTTTTTTTCTTACGCAAAATTCAACAAAAAAAAAAAAAAAATAACAAAAATAACGATACAGCCTCCTTTTTGACACACATTCAAACACCTTAAATTTTTTTAACTATTTATTTTTTTATAGTAAATTCTGCCCAAGTAAGGCAATAAAGTCACAAAGACGCAATAGGCAACTGGGAATGAAAGAGAATGGAAATACTTTAGAAGAAACAGGACACTAAACCCTAAACGGGAAATAAATTAAACCCCTCTACTCCGGTTCAAGAAACGAAGAATAGGCGAAGCCTCTATTCTTAATGAAGAAATAAGAAGTAAATAAAATATTGGAATTTTGGCATAGACTTTTTTAAAATCATTTCACCCCAAGCAAGCCGTACCGCCACTGATGTGCAGGGTGCTACATAAAAGAGTTAAAGTTTTAGACAGGAAAAGAGTGAAGACAAAGACAAACAGGAGGTGAAGGAGAAAGGGCAAAAGAAGGATTTGAAAGGCAAACTGCAGCTAGTCGGTCTGAAAGATAACTTCTAGTGAGTCGGTCTAAAAGACAACACGCGGCTAGTCAATACGAAAAACAACCTGTGGCCAGTCGATCTGAAAGACAACACGGAGCTAGATGGTGTGAAAGACAAACAGTAACCAGTCGGTCTAAAAGACAACCTTTAGCCACTTGGTCTGAAAGACAAGACGCGGCTACTTGGTTAGAATGACAACATGTAGCTATTCATTCTGAAAAATGAACAAGCATATTTCGGGTTAGCATCTAGTAATCTCGCTTGATCCACCAGTTGTTTATTTTATTCAGTCGCATGTGTCATTTAGTAATATCATTCGCAGTTTGGAGAGCCAAATAGAGACGCTCCAGTCAAAATTCTTGGAAATTGGAGAAATCGTTCATGAGATGTTGCGTTAGTAGCTGTGCTTAGCAGCGTTCTAATTTTTTTTTTTTTAATCATCTCGCCCCAAGCAAGGCATTCCACTGCCACTATTGCGCATGGGGCTACATAGGGGAAGGTAAAGAGAAGGAGTGGATAGACATAGGGAATGTCAGGAGAAAGGTGACAGATGAGTAAGGATAGCGAGGATGAGGGTCGGGCAGATGGGAAGAGTGCTTGATAGAATGGGAGCAGGTTAGAGTGTTAGGAGGTGTGTATTGACCTTACATTTAAACTCCTGGAGATTGTAGCCGTCGGGGAAGCAATCGTTTGGAAGAGAATTCCACAGTCGGTAAGTGCGAGGAAAGAAACTGTTGGAGTAGAAGTTACGGCTGCATTTTATCGGTTTCACTGTAAAAGGGTGGGATCTAGTTGCTAATCTAGTATCTCGTGCAAATTCGTATTTAGGGGGCACCAGTGATCTAAGTTCATCGGAGCAGAAGCCGTGAAAGTATTTATAGAAATCTTGCAGAGCTTCTTGGAGTTGTTCATAATTCTCTGAGAATATTTTTTTCTTCCAAAAATGTGTTATGGTAATAATTTTTTTCTTCAAAATGTATTGTTGGTAATATTTATCCATCAAAATGTATATTTTTCTATAAAAGTTTATTTTTATGTACATAATTTTATAAAGTGTATTTTTATACTTTCATAGTATTTTGACCACAGAATGTCTACGAAGGCAATGAATATGGTCGTTAAACTGCGTACAGAGAAAGCTAGAAATGTATCCAATAGGCATTCGCGTGCATCATATTGTTGGATAAGCGGACCGTCACTACAAACACGAACATGTGCGAGGATTTTCATGACTACTTTCAGGATCTGTTCACCAAGAAACCCGGCCGATGTCTATCTAGCCGACTTTCCTCACATCGAGGTGACTGAAGCGGCTGAGTGCGAGAATCCCGTTACAGTCTGAAATCTGGGAAGCTCCGAAGCTGGTTCAGTCATTTCTCACTAGCCATTGCTTTGAGGATTATATAGTGTTGTTTTACTTATGGCTTCTTATTTCTCTTGTAGTAAGCGAGATTTACAGGAAAAGCTACTACTAATGCTACTACGGAGATCTACCGGAGCTGTGGTTGGGAATAAGTGGTGGGATATATTAAAATCCAAAGTTAAGTCGTTTGCTTCAGAGTTTCGTCTCCGACTCAATCTAGCTAGATTCGTAGCACAAACGGCATTCGAGACAAAAGTTGATTAGGCGATTAAATCCCGTAATAGTGGGCAAGTAGCATTAACTAGGGAAGAGCTGGCCTCCTTCTACATCAACACTAATCAAGCTCTTATAGCTGGGACTAGGTTAAAAAGAAGATTTAACGTGAAACCGACCAGCAAAATAAAGGATGAGACGGTAACCTGGTGGAGGATGGAACTCTCGTATTACTCGTTCGACATATCATACAACCCCGGTAAGGAAAACACAGCTGTGGACGCCCTCTTCCGTGTATGTACCTCTGCTGCTAGCAAAGAAGAATTAAATATATTACATAGAGAGTATGTCAGTAGAGAATGTGAAAGAGATTACCAACTCATGTAAGACTTGCGCTGAAAATAAACCCAACTTCTACCGTCCTAACATCAGCAAGGTCATTAACACTGGAAAACTAACTATCAATTGAAGTTACACGGAAGACGAGTACAGAAGTCGCATCCAAGTGCCACAGAAGGGTCTGAAACCAGCAGCCGAAAGGACAACCTCCAGAAAATGATGGTCAACTCATCGAATGCTTTGAACTGATCTAAAGTGATCAGCGCGGCTTCACTGTCGACTTGCTCGATGGTCAAGCGTACCAAATGAAGTTTGTCTTAAATAGTCCTACCCTTCACAGCACGTCTGCTCAGAGGCAATCAGACTAGACACGACAGCCTGTAAACGGCCGGCTAAGATCTTGGATAAAACTGAATTTAACATCGTCATAGACCGAAAGTTATCTATCCTATTCCCGCCGTTCTTATTTTTGCGTAGCAACTTGATCACATCCCTGGTGTGTTTACGGCTTATCACGTTGAATACATCGGTTCTCGCTCGATCACCGAAGTTAAGCAACGTTGAGCCTAGTCAGTACTTAGAAGGGTGACCGCTTGGGAATACCAGGTGCTGTGAGCGTATAGTGATGGATGTGCGTTGTGGTGCAGTGGATATCGGCTCGGAAAGAGAAATCGGTGAGCCGAGTTCGAATTCCAGTTGAATACCCTGCATTTACTTAAGCACTGGTACCCGTGGGAAAGGTATTAATCCGTCCCTTTCCTCCAGTTATGGGTTAAATAACAAGGGTATGACTTGGGGACCCTGCCCTTAAAAACAAATCCCAAAAAATCTTGATACTAGAAAAGAAAAAAGTATTACTAGACACAAAACTTATATAAAAACAACAATAAATTGTCGAAAGAAAAAGGTATTACCAGCAATAAATGACCCGCCGAGGTTGATATGCCATAAAAACAAAACAACCAACCAACATCCCTGGTGATGCGTTGAGGTATAGACACCTGTCCCATCCAGTTGTTGCCAATTAGTTCCAGAAAGAGAACAAGTATCCTCAAGTACAGTTTATAAGGAAGACAATCTGATCCCAAGATTTGTGCCGGCTAACCAGCTTCCTAACCAGTTCAAATACCCTTGGGAAAGGTATTAATCCGTCTCTTCCTTCCAGTTATGGGTCAAATAGCAGGACAGACTGGGTTCTATAGCCTTGGTCGGCAACCAGTCTACCGCAGAAAGCAATGGCAACCTGCTGCGGGATAATCTTCTGCCCAGTCAGTCATGTCTCTTTCGAGACATGATCGCCCAAGCGTGTATCACGCATGGCACTTAACTGACTGAACCAACTTCGGAGCTTCCCAGATTTCAGACTGTAACGGGATTCACGCACTCAGCCGCTTCATTCACCTCGATGTGAGGAAAGTCGGCTAGATAGACATCGGCCGGGTTTCTTGGTGAACAGATCCTGAAAGTAGTCATGAAAATCCGCGCACATGTTCGTGTTTGTAGTGACGGTCCGCTTATCCAACAATATGATGCACGCGAATGCCTATTGGATACATTTCTAGCTTTCTCTGTACGCAGTTTAACGACCATATTCATTGCCTTCGTAGACATTCTTTTTAACCTAATCCCAACTGTAAGAGCTTGATTAGTGTTGATGTAGAAGGAGGCCAGCTCTTCCCTAGTTAATGCTACTTGCCCACTATTATGGGATTTAATCGCCTAATCAACTTTTGTCTCGAATGCCGTTTGTGCTACGAATCTAGCTAGATTGAGTCGGAGACGAAACTCTGAAGCAAACGATTTAACTTTGGATTTTAATATATCCCACCACTTATTCGCAACCACAGCCCCGGTAGATCTCTGTAGTAGCATTAGTAGTAGCTTTTCCTGTAAGTCTTGCTCACCAAATAATTAGTTTAGTTTGAGTTTTTTAACGGCCTATCAACCTCCGTGGCTTATTTAATGCCAAATAGGTGAGGTTTTAAGGTATTTTTTAATGTTCGGTTATAGTGAGAAGGTTGATTTAGTCAGATTTTAATGAAAAATGTTTGTTTTTATTCTTTTTTATTTTAGAAAACTAAAAATGTCTTCCAGTTTTGTATTAATAAATGTTTTGCTGAGAATATTTTTTTCTTCCAAAAATGTGTTATGGTAATAATTTTTTTCTTCAAAATGTATTGTTGGTAATATTTATCCATCAAAATGTATATTTTTCTTTAAAAGTTTATTTTTATGTACATAATTTTATAAAGTGTATTTTTATACTTTCATAGTGTTTTGACCACAGTTTTGGGGGAGTTTAACTATTTGCCTATAGCTGGGACCCTAACAGGTGCTACCACTCCGGGCCAGAGTGGACCTGAGAACAACAGCAATTAAGACGAACCCGGATGATTATTACGATACTTATCGACAGAGGTCCCGCAGTCTAAAGCTTCACTTTGGTCTTACAAACGACCTCACTTACCCTTCTCCGCAATTGCAGGCAAAGGCTTTTCGGGGAATGGGGGCCTAAATGAATCTAACCGGAGGTTTTACCACAACGGTCCTGGTCACGAGACAGAAATAACAGATTCGGCTAAAGATTTTAGTCAGCAGTAGTCAGAACTTCAGAGGCTTTTCTCTCTGGACAGAAAGAGAATTGAGCAGTCTGTTCGCACTTCCTGCAAGTTGGTTTGCGGCCGGTCACAATGACCGGCATTTTCTGACCCTTTACAATCAGACAGTTGATGATGAAGATAGAGACCATACTCTAATTTCGAAACTACACCCCGACCACCTTCAGGTCGGAGGAGGAAGCATTGAGTATTAACCTAAACTGAGCCTGATAAGAGGCCAAATGCTCCCCTAAGATACGAAGAGAAAATCTCAAATGCTGGTAAGATGGTCTTCCGCCTACCCTCATATTCAGTTCTTCTGATGAGGTCTTTTGTTATAAGGTCCCTACTGAAGCGTCCTCACAGTCGGCGGGCGAAGGTACATCTTACATGAAATATCCCTTGCCCCGAACGGCAAAAACTGAGCAAACTGCTTGTATGACCGTTGTAGAGGATACATCTGGAAAGGAAACCGCGAATATTCATCTATTATTATCAACATGTATTTGTTGCGAGTTTTTGAAAAAAGTAGATCTTTAAAATCTCCTGCTATTCTTTCGTAGGGTCGTGCGGCTTTTATGTTCTAGCTGGTAGAACCAGGGTTTATTTTCAGCGTAAGTCTTACTTGACTTAGTAATCTCTTTCACACCTTCTATTAAGGAGGATACGTTTCTGATATTCGTCATGTAAACCATGTGCGTAACACCTGGTTGACCCAACTCTCTTTTGCCGGTGCATTATGTTACAGCTTCTATTTGGCTATCTTCTAATTTTTTATTTTGCTGGTCGTTTTCGCGTTAAACATGAACTCCACAAGAGCAAGAAGTAGCCCTAAGTAGAACAACAATATATAACATTCAAAGCAATGGCAAATGCGAGAAATATAATAGAATAATCTGGAAAACTGTCAAATTAACAGCTGCTGATAAAGAGGTAGATTTAGTGAATTTGAAGCAATTGCTCCCAGAGGCCCTACATGTTATTAGAACGATGTTATGCACAGCTACTAACGCAACACCCCATGAACGATTTCTCCCGTTTCCAAGAAGTTCACCTAGAGCGTCTCTACCTTCTTCGCTTTCGAAACCGATTTAACCCCTAAGGATGTCAATGATTTTATCACAGTGTCTTTTGTGGAACGAAAAGTTTTGTGCGAACGCTTGTCGCTCACAAATACAGATACAATTATTTTTTCAATCTTCTGAAATTCTTAAAAATCTACTAAAAGCCATCTTCTTTGATGAGATGTTCGTAGATCTTGGCTCTTTCCAGTAACTACGTCATGTTGATTATGCTCTTTGGTAGTGATTTTCAACAAGAAGGTGAGTCTCTGGTCACGAAATTTTCGTCTTTGCTTTGATGTTGTCATTGTTGTTTTTACCATTGACAATTGGTAATACGTTTTTTTGATTTTGGCTATTTTTGGCCTTCGTACTTTTCCTTGAATTTATTTAGTCATCAGTTTTTTTTTTTGGCAATGGCTACGTTCTCAGTAGCCATTCTCTTTTTTAATTGACCGATGTTTATCATCCATTTATGGTTAATTTAAATTACTTTTTTATAACGAAAAACAGAGAAAAATAAAAATAAATAAACAACAGAAATTCGTACGACTGTCTCTCGACTGCTTCAAAGCTGCCTCCCCAGAAGTTACGCAGGTTAGTATTTATTGACGGAGGAAGAGTCCATTCCTATAGATAGAGCACCATAACAGTACATTTTTATGTATATTTGATTAAGAAAAATTGACTTGTATTTTTACAGTACGATGTTAAGGCATATTCAGATCTTACCTAACTTAACCCCCTAAATCCCATTGGTCCTAGTGGAAAATAGGCCACCAATGACGTCTCGTCTTCGACAGCGAGTTCGTCGATGCTACTTTAATTTGTCCTATTTACAGGTAGGAGTGAACCCACGCAAACCCCTTTTATCCTCCAGGCGAGGTAGACTGCCTGCCAAACAAGGCTATAGAACCAAATCTATCCTGCTATTTAACCCATGGAGGGAGAAAAGATGAATTAATATCTTTCCTAAGAGTATTTACGCGTAAGTGAATGCAACGAATTCACTTGGAATTCGAACTCAGTTCTTTCTCATTCCGAGTCGCTATCCACTGCACCACAGCGCACATTCGTATATTCAGATCTTAGTCTTTGTTAATAAACTTGATATAAAAAAAGAATTTGAAAAATTGAAAAATGTAAACTTTAATGCTATTTCCGAGTGTTAATAATTAAAAAAATATTATTTTATTTATTTTTAAACTGTTTTTTATTTTTTTTTACGGATGATCGGAAAATAACATTTTGAATTATATCAGTCAGTTAAGGGCCATACGTGACACACGCTTAGGCGATCATGTCTCAAAAGAGACATGACTGAGTGAAGAGAAGATCTTTCCGCAGGAGGTTGCCATTACTTTCTCCAGTAGAGTGGTTTCCAACCAAAGCTATAGAACACAATCTGCTCTGTTATTTAATTCATAGCTGGAGGGAGAAAAGACGGATATCCCAAGTGTATTTGTGTGTAAGTGAATGCAACGAATTCAACTGGAAATCGAACTCGGCTCTCCGATTTCTCGTTCCGAGCCCATATCCACTGCACCACAATCTTCTTTCAGGACCATCAAAAATTAGTGAAAGTTTGGTAATCTTGGACTTTCATATCGGCAAAAAAACAGTGTTAAAAGGATTGTTTTTTGTTTGTTTTTACTTTGGCATAGTTGTTATTTTAACTACTGTCACTCTTTGGCAATATTTATGGTTTTAAAAAAGCAATGATTAGAATTCTAATAAAACTTAATCATATGATGAAAATTAATTTTCCCATTTTTTGTTATTAAGAATTTATAGCAAAATATTAAACAATATTTATTAATTAGATTGTTTAGATTACCCTTCTATTGTTGTTGCTCCTGAATAGTGTTTCTGTTTTCTAATTCTTTCACACATTGTTGTGGCCTGTTAGGGCCAAGAAGAAAGACACAAAAAGAAGAAGGTAAGTTGAACCAGTGTATTGGAATAACAGAACAGATATACTAAATAAGAGTAGTATTAGTCAGCAGATAGAAGTGTCCGTCGGAACTGTCAAGTCTCGACTGCCTCTTTTAGGATGTCTTTCAGGTTAGTATTTATGAAGGAGGAAGGGTTCAATCGAATGTAGATAGGACACCATAACACCCATATTTTTTTCATAATTCTCCTTCATTAATTTTCTTGGCATGAGTAAATCTACTGTTCATTTTAACCCCAAAGCCTCATTTCACTATCACTACACTTATTCCAATTCCAGATCATATAATATTAGGTCATCACAAATGAATTTATGCACTTTGTACGAAATGAATAAAACACTTCTGAAATGTTAAATAACTAATCTATTTAGTTGAAATGAGCACCATGTTGATGAATGACTGTTCTCCAACTTATTATTATACTAGCAGTATAGTCCGGCATTGCCCGGGTGTAATGAAAACTTTAAAACTAATCCATGGTCCTGGAGCTCAGACGCTTTTTGTCAGTTTTTCTTCTATTGCCGTTGGTAACATTCGAAACCAATAATTCCGAATTATTGTTACTCATGGAACACTATTATTGTTGTGGTCTGTTAGGGCCAGGAAGAAAGACATGAAAAGAAGACAGTAAGTTGAACCAGTAAGTTGGAATAACAGAACATATATACAAAATTAGAGTGTTATTTGTCAGAAGATAGAAGTGTCCATCCAAACTGTCAAGTTACACTGCGTCTCGACTGCCTCCCTTAGAAAGACTCGCAGGTTAGGATTTAGGAAAAGTCAATTCCAATGAAGATAAGGCACCATAACACACACAGTAACACATTTGTATCTTAGTGACTTTATTGCCTTGTTTGAGGTAAATTGGATTAAAAATAAGATAGAAAGAAAAAAGAAATATAGAAACAAAGAAATAATTTTTAACACAGCTGAGACTTGTATGTGTGGAGGAAATATACCAAAGGCAAGCACGAACCAGATGTCGAAGAGTAAACAAAGGCATAGCCTGCAACTTCCGGTTACGTCACTTCCGTTATGCCGTTTGTGATTTTCGGCTAGCTATAAAATTAACATCTCATGTTCAGCAAATTCGCCTGTCTGTAGCTTCAATTCATGTGACGAAAACAAAGTCACTTATCAACTCACAGACTCTAGACCCCGCCCCACTCAACGCACACAAACGGGCAAACGCGTAGGCACAGGCGGCACAATTTTGATCTTCAGAAGTTTAATGCAATGTCATTCATTAGCTACTCTCTTCTTAATTACTCTTTTATTGTTCTCACTCCTTAGTAATGTTTCTGCTTTCTAATACTTCCACACGCGGTAACCCCTTGTGTCTTAGTAACTTTCTACTGTCCTCCTGATTACTATTCTTTTCTTCATACTCCTTAGTAATGTCTCTGTTTTCTAATTCTTCCACACTCAGTAACAATTTGTGTCTTAGTGGCTTTACTACTTTGCGATGGATAAATGAATAAATATACACAAACTTAAGAATTGTAAGGACAGTCAGCCATGCCTGGTACAAGGCCGCTTAAATCATAGCCGACAATCCCACAATTTAAAATATCAGACGGTTGAATAAATTAAAGTGTTTTGTTTGTAAAATAAGTGGAATCTTATTAACTGAACAGAATAACAAATTTGTAAGAAATAAAATGTTAAAATAGAAAATGCACGTAGTTAATTAATTTGTAAAAGTTAAATGTTCAAAGAGATAAAGTAGTAAGTAGCAGAATGTGTGTATGTAAAAAGATTAACAGATTACTAAACAAGTTTGTGTTCGTTTACTTTTTATGGCAGTCGAGAAAGTGTAAAGGAAGGTGAAGCAACAAAGGAAAATTATAATTATCGGACTTTAGTTTTAGGAAACAGTTGAAGATGTCTTGTTGTTGTTGTTTTTGTCGTCGTCTTCTTTGTTGACTACGAGAATGTTGAGGATGGAGAAGAAGAGGTAAAACAATAGCTCGAGTGAAGAAGGAGAACGAGTGTATGACGCGACCTTATGTCCGAGTCGGCAAATTAAAATTTATTTAGTCATATATTGCGGTCTCGTCTCTAATTTCTGCTCACATCTGACTGTCTTTGACCAGTCAAGAGATGTTAATAAGTACTTAGCACCTCACGTGGTCGGTTACAATCTCATCCCTATTTTTTTGGTGTTAGGAAAATTTGACCGAGGTCATAGTTTAATATGCTATTTCATATCCACTCAGAATACACAATCTTAATTTTCACACCGACTTGTGAAATTTGCTTTGATCTGATTTTTCCAAAATGTTTTCAGTCATTCTGATCTGACCTTGTGAGTGTGCAATTTTACCTTTTGCGTTTCAGTTAATTGTTGGATGAAATACGATGATGAGAGTGTGTCCTCTAGGACACACTCACATACGAACGAACATGCACACACACACACACACACACACACACACACACACACACACACACACACACACACACACACACACACACACAAATTCACTCGTACACGGATATTTATAACAGTATACACATATATGCACAAACAATACACACGTACAATCAGATTTAAGCCGACACGAAAAGTGTAATAAGAAAAAACAAACAAACAAAAAATATGTTCTTGGAATGTGTGGGTACGCAACGGTTAACCGTGCCTAAAGTGGAATCGACGAGACGGGTTCGAATTCCAACCGCGTCTGATGCGTTTATTTCGTACTAATGCCTTGGAAAAAGCAATAAAACATATTCCCCTCAGTTATCTATTAAATAGTAGCAAGGACAGGGTTTCTAGCCATGGATTGCAAACAGTCAAAAAGGACTATTTTGAATACAAAATCATATTGAAGGCAAAGGGGAACCCATCCGCTATCTTTCCCAAGAAGTTATTAGGATCCATTTTTCCCATTTATGGATTAAATAGCAAAGTAGACTGGGCTCTTTAACATTTGATGAAAACTCAAAATTCAAAACCGTTAAGAAATGGAAAACTACTCCACTATCTTTACAAATAAGACATGTTAATTCACAAATAATAAAGAAAATAAATATGTGGAGAGCCATGATCGCCTACATCCTGAAGGAACAGCTGAAATGTAAATTTTTTATGAGAAATTGACCCCTCCTCTCTCTCTCTCTCTCTCTCTCTCTATATATATATATATATATATATATATATATAGGGTGTCCATAAAGTCCATGTGCACTTTTAAAAAATTATAACTTTATTTGTATTTGTTATAGAAACAATCTGTAAAAATGAGCTTGAATAATCAAACTTGAAAGATATGACAGCGTTTCGTCAAGATGGAACTCCTTGTAATGTTGCTCTGCGTGTTAGACAGTTTCTAGATCAAGAACTTTCTAACAGATGGATTGGAAATGGTGGACCGTTTTATTGGCCTCCACGTTCGCCAGAATTGAATCCATTAGATTTTTTTTTCATGTGAAAACAATTCTGTATGCAATCTAACCTAGTTCATTAGAAGATTTGAAAGCTAAAATAATTAATGTGATTTCAGACATTACTGTAAATCAATTGGCAAATGTTTTCCGTAAACTGCAAAATCCTATCACCCTTTGTATAGCGAATGATGGCTGCTATGTGGAAACTTAAATAAAATTTCAATAAAATCTTAGAAAATGTAGATTTACTTCTTTCTAATCCTTTTTACAGATTATTTTTATCGCAAATACAAATAAAGTTATAAGTTTTTTTTAAAGTGAACAAGAACTTTATGGACACCCTGTATATATATATATAGTCATCCACTGACAGATATGTTTCGTGGTATCACAGCTCATCAGTACGGTTAGACATCCGATTGCTTTTTAGCCAGGATTGAAACTCGACTGAACTGAACCCAGTCGGAGATTTTACCTCTGAGCTATGGGCGCTCGGTAGAAGAAGGCAGATTTTTAGTGCATGATATACCATGTAAACACACGTCAGTAACTGAGAGTATTCTAATTCATTATTGAATGAACGATATATATATATATATATATATATATATATATATATATATATATAGTGAGTAGCAAAGTATTTAACACATCAGTTTTTATAAATTTTACCATAAAAATTGTTCAATTTTAATGATACTTACTTCAAATATTTTATGAACATTATCTAACTAAACAGAGAAAAATTCAGAAATATTTTTATATATAAAAACGTTTCTGAATTTTTATTGCCAATTTTAGAATTTGACTGTGCGCAAAAATATTTAACTTCTATACAAATAATAGAGTAAAAAGGGCATTTTAAAACTATTTTCATTTATTTTGATATGCTTAGTACTTCAACCAATCTCAGGTTGTCTTCAATATAAGTATTAACCAAAGGCGTCTGTTACGTGTTAGAAGTTGTAACAAAAGAAAAGAAAATGATTTACCAAAACACAGAGCTAAATCACAAACAAATATTTAATTTTCTAAAAAACACAAAATAAAATATGTACAAAGATACAACTGTGGCATTCAAAACAGAAAATGTAGAGGTCTAGGCCTGCTGGCGAAGTGTTACTAGGGAGAAGAAGAAACTGAGGGTCAAGTATTTTTAACACGTGATGGCTAGCGAAGTAATGTGTATGCTATTACTGGAAATCAACAAATATATATATATATATATATATATATATATATATATATATATTTTTAATTCACATACTTCAATCCAAGGGAAAAAAGCAGGAAGGTAAATTCCAAAAACCCGATCCTAATTAATATTAAAAATTTTATTTTAATATTAAAAAATGATACAGGAAGAGAGCTCCATGTAATAAAATATTACAGAGCAAATTTAATTTAATTTTCTTTGCAAATCTATTTAAAAAGGAAAAGTAGACTAATTTTTCTCCAGTTTCTGAAAGGATTTTTCTGTTGCTGAGGTGATGTGTTATCCCCCGTGGGGATCTTCATATCGAAATGGCCATTCAACATCTTTGAATTAATCCTTTTTTAATATATATATATATATATATATATATATATATATATATATATATATATATATATAAATTTTTAGTTTGGTTAATGAAAATAGTCAAAAACACTGTTTACTAGGTTAGTTCCAGGAGGTCCTCTTTTTGAGTTTTTGTTGGTCGGTAACTTTTCATAGAGATTCTTTTGGCTGGATATAATAATCCACGAATCAAAGCAGGAGTTGAGAATACCAGAAATTCCCTTTTTACAAGTGATAACTCTTTTCCAAAAACCTATTTTTATAGGGGCCAGCACCTAATTAGCATATTTCTCGATGTTTCTCGAATCATCTAGATTTTTCTTTAATATACTGGAATGATGTAGAATCTTCCAAACGTTCTATTTCTAATTTCTCTATTTTACAACTAATTCGTGAATGAAAACTTTAATGTATTAACAAGTAAGACTCAGTAGAATCCCTTACTATGAATTTTAACCTTTTTGTTGACTTTATTAATATTTTGCGACACATAGATCCAAAGACGATCTGGCATGGCGAAAGACGCGTTTCAGAAGCTGAGTAAAGTATTAAGAGACAGGAAAATTTCGCTAGAAACAAAGAAAAGAGTACTGGATTTCTCTGTAATGTCAGTTCTACAATATGGCAATGAATGTTGAACAATATCTTCGAAGATGAAGGAAAAACTTGAAGTAGCTGAAATGTGGTTCTACAGAAGGATGCTGCGGATCGAGCGTATATGCAATGATGAGGGTTTGAAAAGGATGGAAACGAAAAGGAAATTAATGCTGAGTATCAGATAAAGTTCCTGGGACATGCAATGAGGAAGGAGGGCTTGGAGAATCTGATAGGCCAGATAAAGGGAAGGAGAGACAGAGGAAAGCAGCGGATAACATAGTTTTTAGATTTTTCTCGAATATACTGGAATGATGTAGACTCTTCCAAACGTTCTATTTCTAATTTCTCTATTTTACAACTAATTCGTGAATGAAAATTTTAATGTATTAACAAGTAAGACTCAGTAGAATCACTTACTATGAATTTTAACCTTTTTGTTGACGTTGTTAATATTTTTATATACAAATGCGCCCTCGTAACAAGTAGGACTCAGTAGACTCATATACTATAAACTTTAACCTTTTTGTTGACTTTATTAATATTTTTTTTTATATAAAAATGCCCACTGGTAACAGTTTGATTACGAACCTAATAGATTTATTCCACGTGGAGGGTAGCCAGCTATATTGAAGACGTGCGAATGGTCAGCTGTGATAACTATTAGTGTCTCTTCCACGTTTACCATCTCCAGAGCTTTGGCTATTGCGTCATCAAAACTAATTGTCTCGGTTAGGGCCTCTTTGGCGCTATTATCGTGATGACCATGATCAATTCGTCCACCTGAAAAAGAAAGAAAAAAAAAAGATTTCTCAAAGAGATATAAAGCAAACAATCGATTGATACCAAAATATTTTCTATTTGCATATTAAAAAACTGACAACTCTCTTCAAAAAAACTATTTTTATAGGGGCCAGCACCTAATTAGCATATTTCTCGATGTTTCTCGAATCATCTAGATTTTTTTCTCGAATATACTGGAATGATGTAGAATCTTCCAAACGTTCTATTTCTAATTTCTCTATTTTACAACTAATTCGTGAATGAAAACTTTAATGTATTAACAAGTAGGACTCAGTAGAATCCCTTACTATAAATTTTAACCTTTTTGTTGACGTTATTAATATTTTTTATATACAAATGCGCCATCGTAACAAGTAGGACTCAGTAGACTCATATACTATAAATTTTAACCTTTTTGTTGACGTTATTAATATTTTTTTATATACAAATGCGCCCTCGTAACAAGTAGGACTCAGTAGACTCATATACTATAAATTTTAATCTTTTTGTTGACGTTATTAATATTTTTTTATATACAAATGCGCCCTCGTAACAAGTAGGACTCAGTAGACTCATATACTATAAATTTTAACCTTTTTGTTGACGTTATTAATATTTTTTTATATACAAATGCGCCATCGTAACAAGTAGGACTCAGTAGACTCATATACTATAAATTTTAACCTTTTTGTTGACGTTATTAATATTTTTTTATATATAAATGCGTAACATGCCGTAACATGCCACTCATCTCGTAACATGCCACTCAATCGGTACATAGTGATAAGAGATCTGATACACTAGAGACTGTTCAGCTATCTAAACTTATTAAAATGATTAAAACAAAATTCTTGTTAAATGACATGCGACAGAAGATTATAAAGCTACAGAAAGATGATAAAGAGTATCGATAGATTGCTTAAAATTTAAATTTGGTTGTGTGTACAGTGGGTGCTTTTGTTCGAAAGTGTAAAAAATATGATACTACTGAAAATATTCAAAGAAGTAGTCGTCGGCGTGAATTAAACGGGGCTACTGAACGACATATAGTCCGGAATGTGAAGAAACAACAATATTTGACTCGAAGAGAAATTCATAACGACACATAGTGATTACAGGTCTGATATACTACAGACTGTCCCGCTAATTAAATTTATTTAAATGGTTAAAAAAAGATTTTTCAAATTCTATCCAACAGAAATTTGCACAAAGATGATAAGGTGCATCGAAAAATTGCTCACGATTTAAATTTCTTTGTGTGTGAAGTGAGTGCTGTTGTTCGAAAGGTGAAAAAATATGATACTACTGAAAATATTCAAAGGAGTGGTCACCCGCGTGAATTAAACGAGGCTATTGAACGATAATCTATTCAACTTGAGACTATTCTGAGAACCCTAGATGTTATATCAGGATTCGTCATCGGAGGCCACAATTTGAATAACATTAGGTACGCAGATGGTACAGTGCTGATGGCAGACACGGAAAGGAAACTACAAGACCTCCTACAGAAGGTAGCTGAAGAGAGTGACAAAAAAGGACTAAAAATAAACTGCAAGAAGACAGAATGCATAGTCATCACCAGTAAAAAGAGCAGCCCAAAATGCTAAATACAGGTGGGGGATACTAAAATCAAGCAGTTACAGAAGTTTAAATATCTGGGAAGTGTTCTAACAAAAGACGGAAAGTGCGACACATAGATCCGAAGACGATCTGGCATGGCGAAAGACGCGTTTCAGAAGCTGAGTAAAGTATTACGAGACAGGAAAATTTCGCTAGAAACAAAGAAAAGAGTAATGGATTTCTCTGTAATGTCAGTTCGTCAATATGGCAGTGAATGTTGAACAATATCTTCGAAGATGAAGGAAAAACTTGAAGTAGCTGAAATGTGGTTCTACAGAAGGATGCTGCGGATCGAGCGTATATGCAATGATGAGGTTTTGAAAAGGATGGAAACGAAAAGGAAATTAATACTGAGTATCAGAAAAAGATAAAGTTCCTGGGACATGCAATGAGGAAGGAGGGCTTGGAGAATCTGATAGGCCAGATAAAGGGAAGGAGAGACAGAGGAAAGCAGCGGATAACATATTTGAAGGGCTTGAGCAGGTCGATGACAGAACGGGGGTTGCGTGGTGTAACTAGAGAAAGCCGTCAGGGATAGAGAGACGTGGAAAGCCATGATCGCCTACGTCCCGAAAGGACAAGGCACGAAGAAGAAGAAGAAGAAGAAGAAGAAGAAGAAGAAGAAGAAGAAGAAGAAGAAGATAATGATATATAGTCCGGAATGTGAAGAAACAACGATATTTGACTCGAAGAGAAATTCAGAACTCTCTGAAAAATGCTGGAATTGAAGTAACTCAAAATACAATTAAGAGATCACTGAATCGTACAGCGCTGTATTTTAGATCACCAAAAAATATTCCACTATTAAAACGTAAACGTGTGCAAGACTGTTTGAAATTTCTTAGAAAGTATGAACATGAATCAGAAAACATCATCCCAACAGTCAAATATGGGGGATGGAAGTGTAATGATTTGGGGTTGTTTTTCGTATAAAAGACTAGGAGAAATGGAAGTCATCGAAGGAAGAATGAATGCAGTAAAATACGAGCAAATCCTATCAACCCTTCTATTAAAAAGTGCAACAGCTTTGGGGCTAGACAGAGATTTTGTATTCCAACAGAACAGGGCTAAAACAAATCAACACTGGATCAATGAAAATGGAATTGATGTTCTGGAATGGCTTAGTCAGTCACCAGATAGAAAATTTATGAAAAATCTTGAAGTTAAGAATACACGCAAGAGATCCAAAAAATATCAAGGAACTGAAGGAAGTTTGTTAAGGAGAATGGGAGAACCTGCCAAAATCTTCATGCAAGAAGCTTGTTGAAAACTACAGAAACCGCACAGAAGCCATGAGGCAGAACATAGGATATTAAATATTAACAAATTATTTTAACCCTCTAGGGCCATTCGTATCATATTTGATACAGTATGAAAACAAGCCTTGAAAGAAATATTTTCCTGAAAAATTTTTTAAGAGAAATATTTTATAAATTTCAAATGAAAGCAGAACTGACTGCTCAGTCAATGAATACCAAATGTTTCCTTATAGGGAAATACCAAATGTTTCCTTATAGGGAAATACTGTATCAAATATGATACGAATGGCCCTAGAGGGTTAAATCATTTTGCATACAGTAAAATTCGCACGGCGTTTATTACTCTCCACATTTTTCTCTGGTAGGTTATGCGTCGTTTTTCTGTGTCTCTCTTGCCTTCAAAATGTTGCGTAAGTGTCAAATTTGCTAAGCCCTCGTTCCTCATTATTTTTTAAGCCTAGTTCACACATATATGGCAGTAGTACTGGGCACTTTGAGGCGGTGTAAGGGTTAGCAAGATTGTCTCACTAGAACCATTACAACTGAATAGGGAGTTCGATCTTCACCGGGTGTCCTATACTTTCAGCCTTGTGCCACATCTAAGCTGCGCTTAGAAAATCACCATATATGGCAGTAGTACTCCATTTTCGGCTTGTTCTGGTTTTATATGTGACCAGCTAGCTTATCCTCGACTGGGTAAATAGTGCTAGGTCAGAGAAGGGATACACGGAATGAAAAGAGAAAGCTTGGGGAATTTAACACTCGCAGGGTATACTGAAGAGAAGAGAAACCAAAAAGGAACACCGAGGAACTTACATGACAGGTCTCAGCAAATACGATGTCGGGACACGTGTGGTATAGACAAAGAAAGGTTTGAATTAGTGTTACTGAAAGCCACAAAAAAAAATAAAAATAAAAATACGAGAAAAGGAGATGCATCACAATTGTCCACGTCCCTTAAGGAACATAGTACGGAGAGAAAGGTATAATATGTGTCACTATATTCTATTTTGAAACCACACCCGTTTGTGTGTGGGAGCACAAAAAACATGATCGCCGTTTAAAGTGACGAGACTCTAACATTATATTTTGTTTCTTATCAGCTGTGTCATACTTTCTTGGCCTCCAATAAAATAATAATGACAAATGAATAAACAAATATAGTTCCCTTATTTGGGTGAGACAAAATATGTATATATATATATATATATATATATATATATATATATATATATATATATATATATATGTTCGTGTGAGTGGGAGTATGTAGGTATATATTTAGCATGTGAATGATTCATCTGTGAAACATAAAAAGATCTCTGAGTAACACGTCACACACACACACACACACACACACACACACACACACACATATATATATATGTAAATGCAAATTTATCACTATACTCGTTTCGAAAAACTCTCCGCGTATACACGCGGACGGAAAAAATAGTTGTAAAAAAAAAGAAAGAGCTAAGCACATGAACATTAGCCAAAGCAATTTGGACCGAGCCAGTACGTAGCCCAAAGAAAAAACCCGAGACGAGTAATCAATAACAAACAAGCGTAAGCAGAGCAGAATAAGTAAATTAACCTAGTGAGCCAACAAACCTACCAAGGTTTCACCTAAACGGATCTTCAGGGAAGGTTGGCCAACTAGGTTAATTTACTTATATATATATATATATATATATATATATATATATATATATATGGGTGGATTATCATAATGTTTGGAGCCAAGATTGTTATTTTCTTGGAAGTTTTACTGATAAAAGATATTTTGTTTTGGTAAGCAAGCATTTTATCGGAAAGTGCCCGATATCAGGGTCGAGATAGGTATTAATAGTCTTGGTGCAAAGAAAACTAGCTCTGACAAGTGAGGACTTCATAATGGTGTCCTCACGAAACTTCGAAGTCGACATGAACCTGCTCAGTTAAAGTGACAAATTATTTGCACTAAAACTAGCTCAGAGGTAGAATCGCCGACTGACGCCAATTCGGTCGGGTTTCAATCCTGGGTAAAAAGTAACCATACTGATGAGCTGTAATACAGCGAAACAGATCTGTCTGCGGATGACTATATATATATATATATATATATATATATATAGGTAGGGACGTAAATAAGTATATATATGTATATACACGTAGATACACATCTCTATATAAATATTAATAATGTGTGAATGGAACAGTGCTCAATGCTGTATAACAGAGCAAAAATATATATTAATAAATATATATATTATCCCACGTTTTAAGTCCGACATTTTAGCAATCGTCAGGTTTATATCATATTATACTGGGCCTTTCTTGATTATATATATATATATATATATATATATATATATATGCGTGTGTGTGTTTTTAAATTCATTTATTTAAAAATTATTTTTATGGATACTCATATTTGTGTAGACGTTTTGTTTTCAATATTAAACAGTAAATTTATTTACATCTACGGGCCTAAATAATCGGGAAATCTTAGAATAATATGCGTCCTCCGGCAGGATTTTCTAACAAGATTTTTCAGACGGGTTGAGTTTCATTATTTTCTTTCCATACATGATCAGCCATGCCTAATTTCAGCATGTTATTGTCGATTATTCTATCTTCACATGGTAAGCCACGCCTAATTTCAACGTTTCCCTCACCATTTGATGTTTCTCCATATTTAACTTTCGTTATCAGTGTTCTTATCGTACGTCTTGCCACATATTGCATACACGCAGTTCTTGGTCATGTTCTCTTCCGGTGGTGGGGGTCTTAATTCGGGGTGAGGGTGGAATTGCTTATCAGTCCTGTCTTGGTCATTTCTTTCCTTTCATTGTGAACTGCATCAAAAGTTTTACTTAGTTCGCTGTTCTCTAGTGTTTTTGCAACTTCCTAGGGGAGGACAAAAATATGAAGGGGTCATACATATCAGAGTCATTTCTTTGTAGCAAATTCTTCGAAGTATGTTCGTTGTGGTGCAGTGGATATCGGCTCGGAACGAGAGAGTGGAGAGCCGAGTTCGAATTCCAGTTGAATTTGATGAATTCACTTACGCACGAATATCCTTAGGAAAGGTATTAATCTGTGTGTTCCTTTCAATTATGGGTTAAATGGCATATTGGGTTGATATCTCACTTTCACAGAGTGCAATGGATGAGTTGTCGTCTAAATGACGCCGAAATGAAAATAAGACTAACATCTCATTTTAAAAGATACACAGGGTGCGATGAATGAATCGTCGTCAAAATGAAAATAACACTGAATCTTTTCACTCCTTTTTCTTTTCTTTTCTTTTTTTTTCAATTGGAATAGATAGACTAAACTATCGCCCGGTTCACACTCCAGCCACGTCTATTGAACAGGTGAAGAGGCTCATCCCTTGTTCCCTGTTTAGGATGTGGTTTCCGGTTTTCTCTTTTCCAATCTTTTCACTCTTACGTAGCCCCCTGCACATCAGTGATATACTCGGGGTGATATGATTAAAAAACATCTAATTTTAGTTGATGTACAGGTTGCAATGGATGAATTGTCGTCTAATTGGTGCGATAATGACAAAAACTCTGACTCTCATTTTAACAGATATACAGGGTGCGACGGATGAATTGTCGTCTAAATGAGACTAAAATTAAAATAACACTGACGTCTGATTTTAGCAGATATACAGGTTGCAATGGATGAATTGTCGTCTAAATGAGGCCAAAATGGAAATAACACTGACATTTCTTTTTAACAGATGTATACATTGCGATAGATAAATTGTCGTCTAAATGGTGGAATAAGGAAAATAACACTGACATCTCATTTTACCAGACATATTTACCAAAACTACACGAAATATCAAGAAATACTAATATATCCATAAAATCTTCATTGTCTTCAACCACGATCTCCAGACGACTTTAGAATCTCTTGTATTTCTTCTGCACGGTCTTCTTGGTTAAGTTTGTGAATGCTGCCATAATCCATGCCTCCAGTTTATCACTGGTGTTACAAGGAGTTTTGTTGGTCCCTCACTCAACTGCACCCAACATATAATAATCAAGGAGGTTGCATTCTGGGGAGTTAGGTGGCCAGATGTAAGAGTTGATATTAAATTGTCTGACAGCCAGGACTTGGGTTATCCTGTTTGTGTGGCATGGTGCAGTGTCCTGTTGCCATATATGGCCTTCCAGTAACTAACCTCTTGACTCAGGACAGCACTACCTCGTCAAGGCTCTAGATATAGGCCTTCGTATTGAGTCTGAGTCCCCGTGGGAAGAAGAATGGAGACATAACGTCGTCATGATTACAGACACCTTCATAATCACCATTAGACTCATCCAACTCTTTCCGAATGCTTTGCACTGTCTTAAGATTGATATGCAAACACTCTGAAATGTCCTTATTAGAGCTTTCGGCACGATTGCCCAGCAGTACCGCATGCCGTTTTCAAATTTCTGGTGGAGTGAATTGCGACATGGTGCTCTTTTTCTCACAGACGGTGCCCAACTGACCCTAATATACTTTGCAGTCGACAAAATCATAAACAAACAACGCGCATGCGCCGAATAAAAATATAAAATGGTGACAATTTATCCATCGCACCGTGTAGATAGAAGAGAAAGAATGAAAGGAAGAAGAAAAAAAAAACAAAAAAAAACGAGAAAATGACTTGGAAAAAACGGAGGAAGGAAAGTGTTCTTTGGAAAATATAGAGAAAAAAATGATAGAAAAATGAAAAAAAGAATAAAAAAAATGAAAAACAAAGAAAGAAAGCTTGTAAGAAAAGAAGTTCCGAAGAAGAAGTAAAGAAAAACGAAATGAAAGAAATGAAGAACCAAAAAGAAGAACGAATGAAAAAAATCGCTTAAAAATATAAAAAGAAAAAAGAGCGAAAAAAAGTAGACGAAAGCGAACTCAGAAGTGAAAAAAAAAAAAAAAAAAGAAGAGAATGGAGAAGGAAAAAAAGAGAAAGAACAAGTTAACTGGAAAAAGAAAGAAAGCTTTGAAGAAGACAGAATGAATAAGAAAGTGAAAAAACAAAAAATGCAACCGTGAAAGAAAGAGAGAACGAAAGAAAGAAAAAAAGAAAGACAGACAGAGGGAAAAAGAGAAAAGAAAGAAGAAAAGGTTTAAGATCAGGTAAAATGGAAAGAAAGAAAGAAAGAAGGAAAGAAAGAATGAAAGAAAGAAAGAACAGAAAGGGGTCCTGGAAAAAAGAAGGGAATTAAAAAAGAAATGAAGACGAGAGAGAGAGAGAGAGAGAGAGAGAGTAAATATATCAAAATGATTTAAAACAAAAAAAAAAAGATTCTTTTCGACGAAGATAAGTAGAAAGATACTGAGAAAAAACGAAAATAAAGAAGAAAAAGACAATGTTAAAAAAGAAAATATTACGAAACAAAAGATCTTTAAGTCTCTGCCTTGAAGACATTAAACTGTGAAAACAGTAGAATTACGATAAGATGATTAAATGACAACTCAAAAAAGGTCTATTTACACACATGTGCTGCCACCTGGTGATCATCAGCATAAACTGAACTTACCGGACTAATAGATAGTAAATAACGGAAATTGGGTCGACTTTAGAGGGAAAGAGATCTTATCAAAATTTTATTGGTTATTAATTACAGAAGCAGTCCATATATTCATGATTACATTATTTACGCACTGAGTTTTCATATCGGAAGAAAATGGTGGCTCTGGCCGGAAAGGAAGTGATCCAAATAATCTGTGTAAATCTTTAATATTCATCAGGAAGTGATCCAAATAATCTGTGTAAATCTTTAATATTCATCAGGAAGTGATCCAAATAATCTGTGTAAATCCCTAATATTCATCTCAGTACTCTATATGAATGCTGTGTCATCTGGAAGTTTAATTTCTTTGGGACTGTTCCAGTTGCTCCAATAACAATACATTGTTTTGTTTTTCAGGATTTCTATAATTTATATGACTATATTTCTGATAAATTGTAACTATTTATAATATTTATATTATTCGGATTGTTGTCCTCATCTTTATTGTCATAATCACGACATTTAGGTGGTTGTAACCTAGGGCCATCTTCAGGTGATATACGTTTTTCAGGTGATATAACTTCCGTCTCTGGAACCGACTACCTAAAGCATTTTCTCCGACTACCAGTCCCTAATTTTCTAAATAACTATGAAGTCATCTAATATTTTCAAAATAAATTATTTTCACCATTTATTTTAAAGAAGAACAATATATTTTTGAAACATGAAAACATTTGTCTAGTGATATAATGCGTTTATAAACCATTGTAATAACAAAATTACAATATTAAGCTCTACTCTGTATCGAGCACTCTTAATAAAAGTAAATGCTTGAACAGTGGGTTTTAATCTACGTGTTTTTGTCACTTTCTTATATATATAGTTTATTAGTTAGTTTTTCGTCATAATTAAATTAGACCAGTACACAGTTGTATTAAAGTATTCAGTACAATTGTAGAATTTTTTAATGTTTTTCATTTATAAACGAGCTATTAGGTGATCTTGGTTTCTACCTTTCAGTGTCTTCAGACGATTTACAACTGTAAATCGCCAAAGACACAGAAATGTAGAAACCAAGGTTGCAAAATAACTCATTTCCAAATGAAAATATATCGCAATGTACAATTGATACATAACTATATATATATATATATATATATATATATATATATATATATATATATATGTTAGTGTGTGTGAGACTCAGTTTTGTCTTACCAAATTTAGAGTTATAGCACTTTATGTCCTCCATATGTTTTGATTGACTTTTTAACCACCTGATGAATATTCATAAACATTCTCTAATTTAAAAACCTTGATAAACCAACGATGTACTTCCTCTTGTATATAAATTATTTTCTCCATTTATTTTAACCTATCACCTAAAGAAGAACAATATATATGATTTCCCCAGTCACTGCAGTCTTAACCTGTTTAAGTTTACCGTTATCTTCACATATCCGCATAAACTGTGCTTTTTACTCTATAACTCCCTAACTTGAGTGGCTCCCGGGCCTTGTAAAACTTCTTTTAACTTGTTGAACTTTGCATTATATAAATTGTCCCTTTCCCTATAATTTTAATCCCACAATTATCTTTGCAACCGTTTCATTCACCTGATAGCTCAAAGTAATAAAATGACGCGTTGCTTGGCTGAGTATTCGAACGGTTTTTCTATCGTAAAATGGCGGAGGATGTAGATATGGGTTCTCTCGCTACTGCTTTAATGACTAAAGAAGTAGATGGTTCCTCTAAGACCTTGGTGGAAAACGAATACGTACCGGAAGCAATCTTTTTAAAGAGGTACTACCGTTAGGTATCACGTAACTGGTCATAACCAACTTCCAGACCACTAGTGTTGAGTTGTCTTTCCTTTGCTTTCGACTTGGACCGGAAATAACAAATGTGTAACATCTCTTTGCCACTCGAGTTTATATAATTTGAGATTTCTGTTTTCTCACCTTCTTTCAGATCATTATCACCGTCAACATTATCAAGGCGAACAGCGCTGCTACTTTTCTCTTCTCGAGATAACCTACTTACAATTTTGAATGACGGTATTTGAGATTACGAAGATTAACATTATAACTTTACAGCCAGCCCGAGTCTACTAGTAACGGTAGCATTAATTCCTGATGAGAGACGATTTTTCCCTCATTCTTAATGCTTGTTTATAGATGATTTTCTAAGCGCCTCTTACAAAGCGGAAAGTATAGGATACCCAGTGAGGATCGAACTCACTACTCACAGGCTCTAGCAAGACAAACTTGCTAACCATTACACCACGCTGAGGGACCCAAATGCTTTTCTATAGTAAAATCATTACCAATATATATATATATATATATATATATATATATATATATGTATATAATTAAAATCATTAAATATATATATATATATATAATCATTAATATATATATATATATATCATTAAAATCATTATTAATGAATTTACGCTATACAGTGTGTCCCTAAGTAATTTCATTTACTATATATTTTTTTGCTGCCACAGAGGTCGAAAGAAGAAAGAATTTAAAAAGAAGAATCAAAAAAAGGGCAAAGAGAAGGATACAGAGGAAATAAAAAATAAAGCCAAGACGTCGCATGACCGATGTCTCTATATGCTTATACTTTACTTCCTACCTAAATTTGGGGTCTATTTCTCCTTGGGCCTTCATTCATGGGCCCTTTCAACATGTTTCATTATTTCTTTCTTTCGGTCTTATTTTTCTCTTTGCTTTTTATTTCCTCTGGGTCCTTCTCTTTCCCCACATTTTTTTATTTCTATTTTTGTTTTCTCATCTTTCCTATCCTCTTTACCTCATACGAAAAATTTTGCCAATAAAATGAAGTGTTTTCATCTACTTTTTAAAAGAAAATAACGTTTGTTACCATCGTTACTAATTACCTAATGAGACATTGTTCTTTCAATGTCGAAACAAAATACACACTTTTGTAATAGATTGCAGTTTGTACAATTTATGATAAATGTTCATTGCTCTATTTCTATATTGAGCACAGTTTTAAATTAATATTTTGAACGTTGTAAATATTTTCTTCGTTCGTTATTCGTTCATTTACACACACACACACACACACACACACACATATATATAAATATATATATATATTGTAATTTTATTTTTACAATGATTTATAAAAGCAATACATCACTACACAAAGGTTTTTATATTTCCGAACAATACTGTTCTGAGCATTCTTTATGAAAGTAAATGAAGTGGTTTCTAAACTACTTGTTCTTTCACTTATAATATATATATATATATATATATATATATATATATATATATATATAATCTTAGCTATTGGGCGTATATAATGATAATATACATGCTAAAAAAGTCTGCCTCCTTCTACCGAGCGCCCATAGCTCAGAGGTAGAATGCCAATTCGGTCGGATTTCAATCCTGGGTTAAAAGCAATCGGAGTCTAACCGTAATGATGAGCTGTGATACAGTAAAATACACTATATATATATATATATATATTATTAGAAAGTGAAAGAACAGGTAGATTAAAAACCACTGCATTTACTTTCATTATATATATATATATATAGAACAAGGCAAGGCAACTGACCGAGGTGTTTTCATGAGCATAGGACCACCTCTTAATTTATGTTGTTCCCAGGTCCACCATGACCCGTAGTCATAGCACATGTTAGGATCCTAGATATGGACCAATAGTTAACCCTTAAACTGGTTTCAAAACACTATAATTGCATAAGAATACATTTTTATAGTAAAAATATCAACATTACATTTTGATAGTTGACAAAATTACCAGCAATATATTGTTTGTAAAAGAAATCAATAATGCTCTCAGTTTCGAAATTCAGTCACTAAAGTGATACACACTTGGGTGATCATGTCTTAAAAGAGACATAACTGACTTAGCAGAAGATTTTCCCGCAGTAGATTGCTATTACTTTCGGTGGTAGACTGGTTGCCAATCAAGGCTATAGAACCCAACCTGCCCTGTTATTTGACCGATAACCAAAGGGAAGAGACGGATTATCCCTTTCGTAAGAGAATGTAACGAATTCAATCGGAATTCGAACCCGGCTCTGCGATTTCTCGCTCTGATTCGATATCCACTGCAACCCAATCCACATCTGATTTCGACATTACATGACTCATAAGGTATTGATATGCGGCTAAACAAACAAACAAATAAATCCTTTCTTTCTAACATTTTCTCATCTCCTCGTGATTTACTTAGTTTCTGGAGGCATCTTGCGATATTCCATTATCTCATAAAATTTACGAAATAAGTTGTTCAGCATTCACTCTAGTATCGTTGATTGGATGTTTCTTACAAATGGAACATTCTTTTTTGTTTCTAATGACATATTCCTATCTTTTTCATTTGCTTAGTTTCTGAAAAGCGTCTTTGTTCCTTTTTCAATGCCGAAACAGAATGTATAATTTTGTAGTAATTTGTAGTTTGAACATGTTCTAAAGTAATAATTAATAATAAATATTCATTGCTTTATTTTTATATTGAGCATTAAATTAATGTTTTGAACATTTCGATTATTTTCTTCGTCCTTATTCATTTGGATATATATATATACTAGCAGTATAGCCGGGCGTTGCTCGGGTGTAATGAAAGCTTTAAAACTAATCCATAGTCCTGGAACTCAGACTCAGCCTAAAGAATATTTGTGTGAAGTTTGGTGAGAATCGGATAAAAATTGTGGATTTGTATAAAGGACATACAGACAGATAAACAGACACACAGAAACATCTTGCCTTATATATATATATATATATATATATATATATATATATATATATATATATTATCGATTTTCTGCACTATTGTAAGAACTGCAACCTTGAAACATCTGAATATCGTTTCTTATGTCTTTGTCTATGAGTGTATCAAATTTGATTAAAATCGGACCACTCCTTCTATAACCCGATTTTTTCGATTATCGATTTTCGATATTTATCGGAGTTACCTCGACACAAAACCTAGCTAAGAACACTCGCAGACGGTTATAGTACAACTGTGCAAATTTTCAAGAAAATCGGTTCAGCAGTTTCGGAGTCTATAGGTAACGGACACACACACACACAGACACACACACAAAGTCCCATATATATATATATATATATATATATATATATATATATATATATATAGAGAGAGAGAGAGAGAGAGAGAGAGAAACAGATTCTCATTCTCTTCATATCTATCTATCTATCTATCTATCTATCTCAGTGTTTTCGTTTCTGTCTATGTCAGTGTATTTTGTAAAAAAATATCTAAGCGCTGAAAAGATGATGAGGGTCTTTGGCGTATGTTTACACAGTCTGAAATCTAGATCCTCATCCTTGGCATTTACTGTAGAAACACAATCTTTTACATGAAGTTTTGCAAGCAGAAAAACTGCAAGTACAAACTTGTTTATCATTCCTGATTTCGCCGGCACACCAAAGCTCACGTTCCGCCCCAAACATGACCAACACAACTTTTGTCTCGGAACTTTTTACACTTTACGCTGTATTTCGTTTTACAGAAGGATGCTGGGAATACAATTGGCCGAATATCTGAGCATCGACGAAGTTCTAGAATCAATGAAAACACAAAGAAAAATTTTTTTAATCATTTCACCCCAAGCAAGGCGGTACCGTCACTGATGTGCAGGGGGATACATAAGAGTTAACGTTTTAAGCAGGATAAGAGTAAAGAGAAAGACGAACCAGCTACAGGAGGTGAAAGAGAAAAAGCAAAAGAATGGTGTGAACACAGGAGTGAAGACAGTTGCAAAGTTAGAGAGAAAGAAAAAGAATAAGATACACGGGGTAATGTAGAAAAGACTGGAGTTAAGTGACTAAGAGATGGGAATTGACATTGCATTTAAATTCCTGGAGGTTGTAGCCGCCAGGAAAGCAAGTATATGGAAAGGAGTTCTCAGGTGGGAAGTGTGAGAAAGGAAGCTGGTGGAGTAGAATTTTCGCCTGCATTTATCTGTAAAATGGTGGGACCTTGTTGCCAGTCTGGTTGCACGAGTTTATTCTTGTGTAGGGGGCACCAGTGACCTCTGAACAGCTTATAAATTACAATTGCTTTTCCAGTTTCCCCAGTAAAACCTCTTGAGGTCTGTTTAGAATATTTTATTTATTTTCAATAGAATCTAGAACGCTTTTCATGTCGACTTTAATTGCATGTTATGTTGAAATGGATGTGCGTTGTGGCACAGTGGATATCGGCTCGGAACGGGGAGCCGAGTTCGAATTCCAGCTGAATCCATTGTGTTCACTTACGCGCAAATACCCTTGGGAAAGGTATTAATCCGTCTATTCCTGCCAGTTATGGGTTAAATAACAGGACAGATTGGGTTCTATAGCCTTGGTCGGCAACCAGTCTACCGCAGAAAGCAATGGCCACCTACTGCGGGATAATCTTCTTCCCAGTCAGTCATGTCTCTTTCGAGACATGATCGCCCAAGCGTGTATCACGTATGGCACCTAAACTGACTGACTATGTTTAAATATTTCCCTGATTAATGGAATTTTATTTTCTGCTTTAACGTTATATTTCCGCTTGATCTTGCTATGTCGTGTTGAAGAATTTGAATTTCTTGAAACCTCGTTTAGTATCGATAACACACATTAGATTTCCGCAATCTACCTCTTTAATTTTGCCTTCTAAGCGGGTTCTTTTTATCTGTTATTTAAGCTTTTATTTTTCTTGATATTAAGTTTTGTTTTTTTTAAGTCGCTGTCGAAGCTGTTCCATATATGATGTTATTGTAGTCAGTTGCGTTTGTTTGTTTGTTTGTTTGTTTGTTTGTTTGTTTGTTTGTTTGTTTGTTTGTTTGTCCATGGTCAAGGCATCTCAAGACCCGCTGGAAGGATTCGGATTAAAACTTTCAGGGATGATTGGTCTAGGTACGGGATAAAGGGATAACAATTCTGGATTATTTTTTTCGGTTTTATTAATAACATTGACATTGTGCCTTTCAAAGGACAAATACTGAATTACCTCCCTTAGATCATTTTAAATACTGAATTACCTCCCCCGTTTCATTTTAAGTGAGCATTTAATTTTGAGAGCGGTCGAGTTCATTTTTGTATTTTCAATCTTGAGAGCGGTCAAATTTATTGTAGTTATTCTTTTTCATTTTAGTAATCATTTCTTGCTAATTGTTGAAATGTCGGTATTGACTTGGAGGAGGTTTGCTGTCTTTGACTGCTCTTTCTAGCTATTATTGTTATTATTATTAGTCCCTTGGGTTTCTGTTGCATACACATTTCCTTTTTGGGTTCTAGCCATAGACCTGGGGTCAGAAATGGTTTTATGACATCTTCCACTGATAAAAAATAGCTATGATCTTACACATTTTACGTAGATAAAACTCTTCGTAATGTGAGAGATGTAATTGTAAACACATTTTTTTTATTTAAGGTATGAGCAACCAGGAATTTTTTCTATGAGTCTATCAGAATTTTTCTATCAGTTCGAGGGCTCCAACTACAACTGGAATTATTGATGTCCACATGTGCCACATTTTTGAGATTTCCACTTCAAGATTCTAATATTTTGGTAGTTTTTTTTTAAATCTTCAAAGACACATTACAATTTTCAGGAACTTCAATGTTAATAAAAAGCATATTCTGTTTTTTTTTTAGTCTTTGATCACGGTGCCTGGGCGATTAGCTTTGATTAATCTGTCTGTGTGTATTGTAATATTTCATAAAATTGTTATAGGCTCTATCTCTGTAACAGGTATTCATATCAATTTCCTGTAGTTTCCAGTTATCTTTGATTACAGAATGTTGTAGTTTTGTAATACAGTTCTAGTTGAACTAATCCTCTACCTTCGTCGGATCTGGACACATACAGACGGTCAACACCAACATGCGGGAAGTGAGAAACTTTCTTCTTTTGACATACATTCGCTTAATGTCAGCTTTGGTCTATCTATCGAAAGGGGGTTGATTAAGGACAGACAGAAGAATGGCTACGGGATGTCTCGGCGGATATTCAAACATAAGGAATTCTTCTTCTTCTTCTTCTTCTTCTTCTTCTTCTTCTTATTATTATTATTATTATTATGTCATTTTTCATCATATTTCGATTTCTGCTTTGGTCTCACTACCAACCAAGTCTGCGGGGAGACCTAAGGCAGGTAGTGGCGTGTTGTTATGGCTCCATTTCATGTTTTTCTATCTTCCCTATCATCCCCAGCATTACATAGATAACGTTTTCCTTAGTGTATGGGCTGTACTTAATAAGACAATTTTTTGTATATCTCTTAAGCTGGGGTTTCCAGGGATTCTTTCAATGTGTTGTTTTGTTCCATTTTTTATCATTCCAAGTGCACCTACTATCACTGGCAGAACTCTTGTTTTCAATTTCCACATTTTTTCTATTTCAATTTCCAGGTCTTTATATTTTGACAGTTTTTCAAATTCCTTGATTGCTATGTTACAATCCGCTGGACAAGCCATATCAATTAATAGACAAGTTTTCTCCTTCTGGTTTTTAACAATAATGTCTGGCCTGTTTGCTTCAATTTTTCTGTCTGTGTAGATGGTGTAATCCCATAGAATGGTTACATCTTCTATTTCTGTAACCGGTGCTGGATGATGTTCATACCAGTGTTTGTTTACAGCTTTTCCATAATGTTTGAACATTGTCCAATGTAAATATTGCCCAACTCTATCGTGGCGATTTTTATATTCGTTTGGGGCAAGCACAGAACAGCCTGAGATTAGGTGGTCTATTGTTTCTTGGTGTTTATCACAAAACCTGCATTTTGGATCCATATTATTATGCATAATATTTGCCTGAAAGTTTCTCGTGAAAAGACTTTGGTCTTGTGCTGCAAGAATAAAGCCTTCAGTTTCAGACTTTAATCCAGATGCACGTAACCATCGATGAGTATTAACTTTGTCAACATTGGATTTATTGGCACGTACTGGATATTGGCCATGCAGAGGTTTGTCTTGCCAGCGCTGTTTCATCTGTTCAAGAGCTTTATCTTTGGCTTTCATTTTCATATTCTTTGCCGCAATAGCCGGCTCTTGGCTTCCGTTCTGCTTTTCTACAGAATCTACTAACTGTAAATCTTGTTTGAATTTACTGCCTTCTTTTATTATTGAATATTTTTTCTTTCTTTCTTCATGTTGCCTTACTAATTGTATCATCCAATCCTTTATTATTATTATTATTATTTATTATTATTATTATTATTATTATTATTATTATTAGCGGAACCCGTGGAATTTCCACGAAAGGATAATTATGATTTCATGGAAAAATTTTACTTTGTCATACTACAAATGATAGTAACGTCTTCAAACATAAAGGTATTGGATAATAAAATAACGATAACACAGAGTGTAATTTTATTAAAATATCTATAAAAGTAATGTCCATAGAAGCTACTTTACTGTAATCTTATATTATATTAAGCGGCGTATGCACAGACCATAACCAAAATACTGTTCGCTATTTTGTGAGAGATGCTGAAAGAGAAAATGTTTATTACTTGTAATTCATGGCTCCTGTGTTCATTGTAAACAGAAAAGACCAACTGAGTAATGGCCAAGGGTGTAGAGGCCATAAATGTCGATATTAGAATACGACAACAAACCTACCTATTTTTACTATATTGTACAGCACACACGCGCACACACACACACACACACACACACACACACACACACACACACACACACACACACACACACATTACTGCTACAACCACCAGCTTAAGCTGCTACTGATACGGTAATACTATAGACTCTCCCCTCATACTCTCTCACTCTTTACTACCATTCCGTTTGGAAAAGCTAAGAGAAAGGCTGAGGAGAGATAGAGGGGAAAGAAAAGCTCGTGTAGAGAGTAAGTGGCGTAACGGACGGAGGGAACTAACTAAGGAAGGAACAAGCAGAATTATAATATAGATTATTATTATTAAATTCATGAATTTATTGATAGAATCTTATATCAAGATTGTCTCTGGTGGCCAAATTGGCATCAGATGTAAGAGTTATTTACCTGTTAGAAAAAAGATATACAAGTTCGATTCCGGTGGTGAGACGTAAGTGTGGCTACTCGAATATCATGAAAACCTTGTCACGCTTATAGTGAGATCTATAAAACATCACATAGTGCTTTATCCCCATGATACTCGGCATTGTATTCAACAAAATCAACAATAAACTGTACTTAATAGAATCAATACTTTAATTAAGCAATAAATTATATTATATATATATATATATATATATATATATATATATATATGTGTGTGTGTGTGTGTGTGTGTGTGTGTGTGTGTAAAAACGCGTTTCGTTCTCTGAAGGACATCATCAAGGCAAATGTGGACGGTTTTCTTTTGTCTTTATTCATATTGCCCTTTTAGGTGGATGGTCGAGTGGTTTCGCTTTCTGACCATGAAGCCCGAGTTCGAATCTCACCATGGTCGATTTGTCAGGAAGGTGATGTCTTGATATTATCGCTTTGGAGTTAGCAATCCCAGCGTACGGAACCTTAGGAAAATGCCTGAAAAGCATACTACGATTTGAGCCAAGCCTTGTGACGTCATCAATGGCTATGGTAGCTCGAAGTCACAAGTGATCGTGACCGAGGGTTTGAGCTTCTTGGCTTTGCTCAGACCGTTGTTAACGCTAGATAATGCGCTCTCTCCCGGAAACTGTAATTATGGTCCACTCAGCATAGTTGTAATATAAATCACACATGGGCTCTGTAAGTGTTAAATAAACAATGGGGTATCCTCGAAGACGGACGAATGGCCTGCCACTATATATATATATATATATATATATATATATATATATATATATACTAATTTGTACATATGTATGTATGTGTATTTGACCAACAATCACTTTTTATGCAGGTCTCATTAACCTTTTCATATCTATCTAAAATTTTTCATCTCCTCTTTCTCACACCCTTCTCTTCATATCTATCTATCTATCTATCTATCTATCTATCTATCTATCTATCTATCTATTTCAGTCTGCTCGTATCTTTCTATTTATCTATCTACTTCAGTCTGCTCATATCTTTCTATTTATCTATCTACTTCAGTCTGTCATATCTATATATCTATCTATCTATCTATCTATCTATCTATCTATCTATCTATCTATCTCGGTTTGTTCATATCTATCTATCTATCTATCTATCTATCTATCTATCTATCTACCTACTTCAGTCTGCCCATATTTATTTATTTATCTATCTATATAACTTCAGTCTGCTCATATCTATCTATCTATCTATCTATCTATCTATCTATCTATCTATCTATCTATTTCAGTCTGCTCGTATCTTTCTATTTATCTATCTACTTCTGTCTGCTCATATCTATCTATCTATCTATCTATCTATCTATCTATCTATCTATCTATCTATCTATCTATCTATCTACTTCAGTCTGCCCATATTTATTTATCTATCTATATAACTTCAGTCTGCTCATATCTATCTATCTATCTATCTATCTATCTATCTATCTATCTATCTATCTATCTATCTATCTATCTATCTATTCAAACATGGACGGTATGTGCTAATGACTAACGTAGGGTTTGCGCTACGCCAATTTTTTCTTCTGTATAACTGCAACTGTTTCTGTGCGTGTGTTGCTAGTAGCTGGAAACTTTAGCATCAATGAAGTAATTATAATTAAAATTCTATCTTAATGAAGAACACATTTCTCTGCAGCCCTCGACAATGAATAAATAAATAAAAGCCAAAATGTAGAAAGGAGAACTGTTTAGAAAATGGGCTTGAAAAATCAGCAGAGGGTCACGAGCCAATGAGATCGGGAAATTTAATTGCCACTCTCATGTTTTTTGACAGATTACTTGCACTAAAATGACATTATCAAACAAAATTTTAAACAAATAGGAAACTTCAGTTCAAATTCTTATAACCGGCTAACTCTCCATTTAGTCTCAATCTTCCAGCGTAATTGCTGAAAGAAAACATTTGAATTAAATTTAAACATGGTTTCTCTGAAAGAACAAAAAAAAACAAAAAAAAACAAAAAAAAAACAAAACGAGTGTACTGTTGGAAGGTGCATTTTCTTTTTCTGAGACTTCTCGATATTCTCACCGGGTTTCCTGCAAGTGTATCTGCCTTAGACATAGTATAGAAAAACCGTTCCTGAAGTCCTGAATGAATGGAGCGATCACTGTCACTATTTTTACCATTTTTAATCTTTAGTCGTATTGAACGAGGCATTAAAATACGCGGAAAAATTCTACTTATAGACATGCATTAAAATAATTGTTCAATAATCTGTGGCGGATTTAAGAATTAAAATCAACCTTCTTCTTCATTTTTAAAAAAGTTCACAATCTAATTCAGCCTGTTCATTATCTATCTATCTATCTATCTATCTATCTATCTATCTATCTATCTATCTATCTAATTCAGCTTGTTCTTATCTATCTATCTATCTATCTATCTATCTATCTATCTATCTATCTATCTATCTATCTAATTCAGCCTGTTCATTATCTATCTATCTATCTATCTATCTATCTATCTATCTATCTATCTATCTATCTAGCCTGTTCTTATCTATCTATCTATCTATCTATCTATCTATCTATCTATCTATCTATCTATCTATGTGTTTTCGTTTCTGTCTATCTCAGTGTATTTTGTAAAAAAATATCTAAGCGCTGAAAAGATGATGAGGGTCTTTGGCGTATGTTTACACAGTCTGAAATCTAGATTCTCATCATTGGCATTTACTGTAGAAACACAATCTTTTACATGAAGTTTTGCAAGCAGAAAAACTGCAAGTACAAACATTTTTATCTTTCCTGATTTCGACGGCACACTAAAGCTCACGATCAATTTCACCAGACTAGAGAATTTTCCCTAATGGTCCTATGTCAATAAACGATTCTACCCTTTATCTTGAACGTGTTTGTTGCAAGGTCACTAAGATGTGTCCAGGAAGAGTAATGGTTATTGGCACGGAGATTAGGTTTTGGTGACCCAAGTTCAAGTTCAGCTTTCTTGAAGTCTCTGCTGAGTCCTTTTATATTACTCTTACTTTCACTATTTTCTGTAGGAGGTTCTGCATTTTCCATTTCGTGTCTGCTATCACCACCGTGTCATCCAGGTATTTTATATTTTTGAGATTGCCCTTTTCTTTTTTGGATTTGATTCACGTGTCTTCTATGCGTTAATTTTTTTCCCTTTGTTAGTAAACATTACGCTTCCAATTCTGCGTATAATTATTCCTGGCTCCCATTACGCTATATTGTTATTAAAAATTTTGAAATTTAATCTTTCGCCGGGCTTGAATGATCTTTTCCCTATTGTAGGTGTATTCCGAATATTGCTTTTGCCTGGTAATAATTTCTCGAAAACCGATCGGATTTTTCGCGCGAAAATCACCTCGGCCGGTGACACTTCTGATGGTGTCTTCTGGTTTGGCGTAATACGGTAGACTTGCAGGAATTGCTGTAATGCTTTTTCTGATGGTGTGTCTATCGCTTTTATTTTAACGCCCTCTTAAGCGTATCTACAAAACTTTCGGCAAGCCCATTTGATCGTGGGTGACAGGGAGCTGTTTTTATACGTCTTATTAGGTACATTTCACAAAACTCTTTAAAATCACCTGACGTGAATTGTGTACCATTATCTGTAGCTAAAACGTCAACGACGCCGAACCTCGCAAATAGTTCATGCAAACAGCTTATATTATTGTCGGTTGTTGGGTATTTATAAAAACTTCCGGCCATTTACTAAAAGTGTCTACTACTATAAAATAGTAGTAGCCATTTATAGGTCCTGCGTAGTCTGCGTGTATAATTGACTACAGTTTGTCTGCTTTTGGCCAAGATTTTTGTATAATCGGTTGTGTTTTTGCTGCTGACGCACACCCCTTACACTTTTCCACCATCTGTGCGATATTCTCATCCATTTTTGGCCAGTACACATAGATTCTCATTAGTGCTTTCATGCGATTTTTCCCGGGATGTCCAACATGAAAGTCTTTTAAGATTCTCCTTTGAAGTGACTTTGGTATCACGGCCCTTTCATTATACAATAGTACATTGTCACAAATTGAGAAACTATCTGCCAATTTTGCGTCTCTGTCTTCAATTTTTTCTTTGTCGTGTTAATAAATTCATCCTCTTCTGCGTTTCTTCTTATCTCTAGCAATGTAACCGGTGGTTCTTTAACCGTGTTACTTAGTACTTTGCTGATTTCATCCTCAGCCCTCAGCGCTGCTATCACTGAGTCTTCTAAGGGTTCACTTTCTTTAGGAATCAGCCTCGATAATCCATCTGCGTGCCTTATTTTTTTTCGATGGTAAATATTCTAGTTTAAAATTGTAGTTTATTAGTACTGTGCCCCACCTCAGGAGTCTATTCGCCGTATATACAGGTAGTCCTTTCTTGGATCCAAATATGGTAAGAAACGGCTTATGGTCCGTTTGTAGTGTAAATTCTCTACCGTATATATATCTATGAAATCGAGTTACGGCGAAAATAATTTCCAAAGCTTCTTTTTCTATTTGTGAATAGTATTTTCTCGGCCGGTAGTAATGCTCTCGATGCGTTGCCTACCGATTTTGTAGTACCATCCTGCATTTTATGTAAAATGCATGCTCCCGCATCGTGTGAGCTTGCATCACTTGCTACAATAATCACCAGCCTAGGGTGGAAATGTGTCAAGGTTAAATCTGATGTCAGTTTATTTATAATTTCGTTAAACGTCTTTTGCACTCCTCCGACCAGTTCCACTGGACATCTTTCTTTAGTAATTCGTTGAGGGGTGCCATTAATTTATGTATACTATCGATAAACTCTCCATAGTAATTAACAAGACCGAGGAAGCTTTGCAATTCTGCGACATTTTTAGGCTCAGGCATGTTTTTGATTGCTGAAGCTCTCTCTGGGTCAGGTTTCCTGTCATTTTCATTTATGATGTGGCCTAGATATTTTATTTCTTTTAAGAAGAAATCACATTTCTTCTCTTTAAATTTTAACCCAAAGTCTTGTAGTCTTTTAAAAATTTCCTTGATGTGTGTCGCATGCTCTTTTAAATTATCGCTTTTAACTAAAATATCGTCTAGGTAAGCTGTGGCGAAATTTTGCCCAGTCAACATAGAATACATCGTCTGCTGAAAAATCACTGGCGCCACTTTTATCCCGAATAGTAGCCTGTTGTATTTGTGTAGACCTTTGTGCGTATTTATGCACAGTAAGTTGGAACTTCCTTCCGTAATTGGAATCTGTAAGCATGCTTCGCTTAGGTCAATCTTTGAGAAAATTTTTCCACCATTAAGGTTAGTGAATATTTCTTCTGGGCTAGGCAACGAATAGTGATGATCTTTAATTGCATTATTCAGTCCTGTGGAAAAATCTCCACACACGCGGATTTCTCCCGATTTTTTCTTAACATAAACAACCGGTGTCGCCCATTCACTGAAGTTTTCGAAATAATCCCAGTTTGCTCTAGCCTCTCCAATTCTTTGTTTATTTTGTCAATTGTGGCGAAAGGTACGTTTCTCTTTTTCCTAAGTACAGGTTGAGCATTCTGTTTAAGCTCGACTGTTGCTTCAAATTTGTTGCAACGTCCTAACCCACTTGAAAATACTTCTGGGAATTCTTTGTGCAATTCCTTCTTCAGTTTTGTGGCTTCCGAAAACTCACAGTCTATTCTTTTACAAAATGAACTAATAGGTAAATCCCATACATTAAATTTCTGCATCCAGTCCGTTCCTACTTGGTTGTCTGAATTTCTCATCACATAGATTTTTAATTTTTTTTTATTTCTTCCTGGAATTTTGCGTTCACTATAATTTCGCCTTCGAAATTTATCTTTTTCCTCGTTACGGGTTTAGCAATTTTTTTTGTGTGTAGCATGGTCGGCCTATTTAACTTCCGTCATGTTTGTAAGTTTATAATCGTCAAATCAGATCTCGAATCCAGCTGCAATTTAATTTACTTATTCAGAATTTCCATTTCAACGTATTTTCTGATATTTTCCTTATTTTCATCCCCCACTCTAGTAGACCTTACCCTACTAGGTTGATTTTTATTTCTGCATACCGTAGTTTCGTGGCCCACCTTACCACATGCTCGGCAGTTTTTGTATTTAAAAAGACAATCCTTAAACCAATGCCATCCACCACATCTGTAACATGCAGAAGAGGGAGGCTTGTTTTTTACTGGATTCTTGTCAACCGTAGAGCTGTATTTTTTCTCTTTGACTTTATAATTTTGTTTTGTCTGTGGGGAGGGTACAAAACGTAAATTTCTTTTTACCTTTCGAATGTACGCTACTCCTGACTCTTCAATGTCCTTGCTATCTTTCTTTATGCTGAGGCATTTCTGGCAATTCTCTGACAATTTTTGCAATGTTAGACCTGACTCGTTTTGCAGTTTGGTCAGCATGCGTTTCCTCATTTCGCTGTCTTTAGCAGCAACAAGTCCCTGGACAAATATGAGACACTTGATATTGTCTGGGGTAAGTTCCGACAACTTAAAATCGCCACAATGTTTATTGACGATAGCTGCAAAAGTAGAATAGTCCTTGTTTTCGTTTTTCTGAGATTAAGGTATTTCCACCTTTTATGGAACAACGAGATTTTTGGGGCTAAATAGCTCTGTGAGGCCTGTCACTGCCTCATCGAACGTTAGATCATTCATTTTTTTTTAAGGAGAATATAGTCTACGAACTTGGTGTGGTCGTCTGTGCCTAATTTCCTGAGTAGAAGTCTTAATTTTTTCTTCTCACTCCAGTGCTGACAGTCGATATTAAAAATATCCCCGTATCGCCTGTAATACTCCCCGAAATTTTTCTCCTCCTCAACTGAGTATTTAAAAATTTCAATCGCGTTCCACACCGCATCTTGTGAAAATGTCTCCTCCTTCTCAGTGTTCCTATCCAGGGCTGTGTTTGTTAATTTTAATGACAGTTCTTGTAGTTTTGTTTGTCTTTCCTCGTTTCCCTTTTGCATTTCAATTTGTCTTTCTTCGATAGCCTTTTGCATTTCCATCTGTTTTATTTTCTAATTGATATTGTCTTTCTTCAGTTCTCTTTATAATTTCGAGTCTTCCCTTGTGAAAATTTTCCATTTTTTTCTTTTCGGTATTAGTGTCGACAGCTTGTTTGTGGTCGACTTGTTTGAGTCAGTTTGTAGCACGCTTTGTTAAAGTGATTAAGGGGGGGTGGGGAGAGAAAAAATTCGTCACAATTTTGTTCTGCGACTTGTGTGCGAATCTGTTTCGCCAATTCGATGTTATCGACTCTTCTTATGTGATTTTCGAGGTCCTCGACGCTAAGTTTTGTTTTCCTTGGTGTTATGCGTAAGTTCGTTTTTTTGGTCGCCAAGTTGCTCTTTACGACTGATGTGACAACGTCTTTTTTTCCTCCGTGTGCACTTGTTAGAATCCTCGTCGCCAAATTGTTGTTTGGCGAGAATGTATTTTTTCCTCCGCGTGAACTTGTACAAATCCTTCGTCGCCAAATTATTGTGGCGACTGACGCAAAACACGTATTTTCCTCCGCGTGACACGAATGTATTTTTCCTCCGCGTGAACTTCGAATCTTCGTCTCCAAATTGTTGTGGATTCTTGTTTAGAAAACCACACAATATAAGAATAACACGAAACAGATATGAGAGAAAAAATGTAACTATATTGAACCAAAGATATACAACCTGTACACGGTTAGTAGATTCAGGAATACTTGTTAGTAGGAGTCAAATATATACATAGAAGTAAGTCCGGGTAATAAGTCTATATTCATGCTGACCAACGAGCGGCGGTGCAACTTCTCTGACAAACACTAACTCTAACAACAACAACAACAACTACTCAACAGACAACTACAGTTCTGTGTAGGAAAGATGATTTGTATACCATGGAAGAGGCCATAGAGTGTGTGAAAAAGGGGTGACTCCACAACAATATATATATATATATATTCAAATGAAGAGAAGCATTACGTTTAGAATCCCGAGTTCACTGGCATCTACATTTTTTTTAAAGAAATGCTCAATACAGCATTGATCGTAGAGCATAATAAAATTAAATTTGTTTTTTATTTAAAATTAATTTAATTTACATTGCAACACGGAAATTTCTATGTTTCGAGATTTATCTCGTCATCAGAAAATGTTCAATAACTAAGGAGAAAAACATTTTGCAATAGTTATTGAATATTTCCTGATAATGAGATATAATCTTTAAATCTCGAAATATAAAAATTTCCTGGTCGCAATGTAAATTAAAATGAAATTTAAAAACACACACACACACACACACACACACACACACACATATATATATATATATATAAATTTTGTTTTTAAATTTTAAATATATATATATATATATATATATATATATATATATATATATATATATCCATCCTGTCACTTTCAGAGGTTTGGATTAGGTACCTCCACTAAATCGCTGAAAAAACAGCATAGTATGAATAAAAAAGACCCTAAACTAAATAAAAACGACTTTTTCTATTAAAATGTTTTATTAAGATGAAAGATCAAAGTATTTTTTTAATTATTTAAAAAAAAATTTAAATCTCTTCTGTCACGTTCGAAATTTCGGTAAAAGATCTTGTTTTGATTTGATCATTTGAGTTAGCGGGTCCCCGAGAATCTATTACGTAACTCATATTACATAACTCAGTTTTTCCGGTGACAAACATATTAATTTGGAAATTCTTGCAAAAATCAAATAGTTTTCAGATTTTAATGAAACTTTCAGGACTTATTCATAAATGAATGAAATTTATTTTGAAACTATTATTTTTGAAAAATCTTGGTGAAAATGTTTTTTTTAATATCCGTTACCCCCACCTCTTCACGTAAATTCATAAATGTTTTAGAAATTATAATGTTGCGATAATTGCTTTTATTAGTTAAACGCAGGACTCATTGTTGAATGTAAATCATCTATTAGTTTTTTGAAAGATTTTGCCTATATTTACGAAAATCTGCTCCCAATAGTAAAATAAAAAATGCAATAGAACTATGACACTATTTCATTTGATAAGCTTTTGATTGGTTGAATAAATAATATAAATTAAGGACATTATAGTCTGAAAAAACATTTTTTTCGATTTATAATGAAATTTAAAAGAAATGTTTTTTTTTAATTTTTTTTTTAATTATAGCAATTTATAAAATTTCAAAAATATTTTTAAAATACTTCAAAGATTTGTTGGGGTTAGTTTAAAAACTTATGAAGCGACGATTACACTTACTCATCGAAAATTAAAAAGTTTAATACAAATCTTTGTTTAAGTAAAGATACTTGTTTTTTTGTCCTCTAAACATTGAAATTAATTTTTATCGATAATTTTTCAAAAGAATTAAAGCTAGTATGAAAGTAACCTTCGATTTAGAAAGAACCTGAAACGAGGTATGAAACTTTAATATCTAGAGGAGTCTGAAATGGGAATAAATGATAATTCTTCGGTTCATAATTAAAAAAAAATTAGAGAGAGACGGTGAGGATGGAAACTAATAACCGATCAATATACTATTATGCTATTTCAGGCGCCCAGGTCTGTGTGTCTATCACACATTAACCCTCTAGGGCCATTCGTATCATATTTGATACAGTATTTCCCTATAAGGAAACATTTGGTATTTCCCTATAAGGAAACATTTGGTATTCATTGACTGAGCAGTCAGTACTACTTTCATTTGAAATTTATAAAATATTTCTCTTAAAAAATTTTTCAGGAAAATATTTCTTTCAAGGCTTGTTTTCATACTGTATCAAATATGATACGAATGGCCCTAGAGGGTTAATAATATAATATGATTAAGGCTTCTACTTGTCATAAAGTGGGTGATCAGTTCTATATTGTTATGAAGTAATAAACAGATCCCCCACTAATTACTACTTAATAATATATGATTAAGGCGTCTACTTGTCATAAAGTGGGGGATCAGTTCTATATTGTTATGAAGTAATAAACAGATCCCCCACTAATTACTACTTAACCCTCTAGGGCCATTCGTATCATATTTGATATAGTATTTCCCTATAAGGAAACATTTGGTATTTCCCTATAAGGAAACATTTGGTATTCATTTATTGAGCAGTCAGTACTGCTTTCATTTGAAATTTATAAAATATTTCTCTTAAAAAATTTTTCAGGAAAATATTTCTTTCAAGGCTTGTTTTCATACTGTATCAAATATGATACGAATGGCCCTAGAGGGTTAAGGCTTATACTGGGCATAAAGTGGGGGATCAGTTCTATATTGTTATGAAGTAATAAACAGATCCCCCACTAATATGATACGAATGGCCCTAGAGGGTTAAGTAAATTGGCGTTGCGATTATGTCTCTTTAAATGACGTAACTGGAAAGGAATTTTTTTTTGTTAAAGTCCCCCACCACTCCTAAGTGTAGCACTGGTAACAATGTTTGACACTTGGAGCGTTATTTCGTTCTGGGAGATAAAGCTGAGTAATCCCTTCTTTCTTTTGTGCTTTATTCCGTGACCACTAGCAACCGGAAACAGAAGCCCGCCCTTAACAAAACCCATTCCAGTGAAAGAAAGAAATAATCCTGGCAAATGGCTCATATTGTTCAGGAGAGAATTAAACAAAAGCGCTTTTCAGATTTCATTTTCCGATTTCATTTGGCTTCACGTTATACTTATATTAGGTCATATTTCATCACTTTAATTAAAGGCTATTTTTGAGCGGATACTCGCATTTGAGTAGACGCTCTGTAAATTTATTTTCGTCGGGGTGATTTCGTCATTGGTGGCCACAATCTTAACAATGCAAGATATGCAGATGATACAGTGCTGATAGCAGACAAGAAAAGGAAAATGCAAAACCTCCTATAGACGGTTGCAAGAGAAAGGGAGAAGAAAGGACTGAGTATAAACTTTTAAAAAATACTGAATTCATATTCATCAGCAAAAGAAAACCCCAAAATGACATCTACAAGCCGGGAAAATCAAAATAAAACTGGTAAAGAAATTTAAATACCGAGGAAGTGTTCTGAAAAAAGATGGAAAGTATGACACTTGATCCGAAGACTCATTAGCATGGCCAGGGACGCATTTCAAAAGCTAATCAGAGTATTGAGAGACCGGAAAATCTCATTAGAAACAAAGAAAACAGTGCTAGATTGCCATGTGATATATGTCCTTCTACATGGCAGCGAATATTGGACGATCTTTTCAAGGATGAAGGAGAGGTTCGAAGCAACAGAAATGTGCTCTACAGAAGGATGATGAGGATACCACGGACCGAGAATGTGAGCAATGGGAAGGTGTTGGAGAAGATGCAAACGAGAAGAAATATTTTACTTAGTATCAGGAAAGAACAGCTGAGACTTATGAGACGTAATGAAGTAGGAGGGCTTGGAGAATGTAATACTCACAGGGCGGATATAAGGAAAGAGAGACAGGGGAAAGCAACGCGAGATATACTTGATGGGCTTGAGCAGATGAATAGTGGAGCGGGGTTTGGGATAGATACCAAGAGGAAAAATATTAAGAACGGCAAGGGAGAGGGGCAAGTGGAAGTCCATGATCGCCTACGTCCTGAAGGGGCACACCACATAAAGAAGAAGAAAATGATTTTGACTTAAACGATCAACCACGCCCCGGGCGACTTCCCGACGTTGATGAAGATGCTCTGCTTGTTATCGTGGAGAATAAACTGAAGATTTCGACGAAAGAGATTGTTAAGAGTTTGAACATAAATATGACAAATTCCTTTCGCTATATGAAAAGAGTGATGATTAAGAGCAATTTTGTGATCACCAGCAGGATTCGAACCTGCGTCATCCTTGGGCAAAGGAAGCTAGAGTTACAGCCAGCAATTTCTAACCGATTCAGCTAGAAAGAATCAAATCAAATTCGTATTCAAACGTTAAAAAAATAATGGAAGTTTTAGTCGTTCAAAAATGGCCGAAAATTGAAAAATTCAAAATTTATATTCCGATTGAAATACACCAGAGTATTTTGCTTACTGGAAATAGTAAATTTAATTATAATAAGATACACAATATTAGGTCCATCAATATACAGTGTAACCCTGATATAAGAGAGTTGTCGGGACCCGATAAAAATTCTCTTATATCTGGCTTTCTATTATATCCGGGCTTGGTCTATTTTATATACATAACCACAGGCTGTAATTTGGGACCAGAGAAATCTCTCTTATATTCGGGCATATTATATTATGGTATCTTATATCAGGGTCTCTTATATCCGGGTTATACTGTATATGTTAGTGTCATTTTAGCCAATGTATCGAGACATACTTGATGGGCTTGAGCAGATGAATAGCGGAGCGGGGTTTGGGAGAGATACCAAGAGGAAAAATATTAAGAACGGCAAGGGAGAGGGGCAAGTGGAAGTCCATGATCGCCTACGTCCTGAAGGGGCACACCACATAAAGAAGAAGAAAATGAAGATTTTAACTTAAACGATCAACCACGCCCCCGGGCGACTTCCCGACGTTGATGAATAATGGAAGCTTTAGTCATTTAAAAATGAAAATTGAAAAATTAAAAAGACATCTCAAAATTTTATATTCCGATCAATATAATTTCTGATTGAAATACACCAGAGCATTTTGCTTACTGGAAATAGTAAATTTAATCATTTAGCTTTCAATTAAAACTAAAATAAAAGTTTCAAGAAATATTTTTATTTTTAAAAATTCAACTAAAAATTGAGATATCGAAAATGAGTGGAAGTACCTTTTTTCTTATTTTTTTCTGTAAGATAATATTAGGTCCATCAATAGATATATTGGTGTCATTTTAGCCAATGTATCGATATAAATATTTTGCCATCATTTTTTACGTCACGGGCTCACTCGTTAGTAAATAAAATTTAAAATGTAGACGAATGGGGTTGGAATTTTTTATATTTAGGTATATTGGTATAACATAGGTATAAACATTATTTTTAGTAGATGCACCCCGCTTATTGATTAAACTGTATATTTATTCATTTTCGTCTGTCGGCCTGAATATTAGAGAAACCTTAATAAAGAAAAGCGTACGTACTACGGTATATGGATATCCACTGTGCGATTAATAAATTATTTTTTTAGGAAATTGCTTTGTTTACCTTTGTATACAAAACTGAGGAAATATAAAAAAAAATAGAGACGAATTTCGCTTAAAAGCGCTATTCAAGTTCATCTGGTCGGCTCAGTTCTCTGTAGATCAGTCGGTCGAGAGCACGTTGGATCTAACGACGGTCCCTCTGCCCAGGGGGGGCCGATTCTTGCCGCAGTGCGCAAATGCGAGTATCCACTAAAAAAAAATAACGCTTAAAGTGATAAAATCTGTCTGATTAATAAATTTATGATTGTCATTGGGTACAAGTTGTTGAATAAACATTCTTTTTTTTTACTCTAAACATTGAAATTATATTTTACCAGCTTAGAGACCGAGAATTTTTCAAAAGAATTAAAAAAAAAAAACCCGTAAGTATGAAACTAACTTTCGATTTTTACAAACCTATACATTAAAGGTTACATTTACGGCCATATCACGTTGAAACATCGGTTCCTGTATGATAGGCAAAGTTAAGTAACTTGAACGTCGAGCCTGGTCAGTATCTAGATAAATGACCGCTCGGGAATACAAGGTGCTGTATGTTTGGATTACGGATGTTCTAACGAGCTTACGGCCGTATCACGTTGAATTATCGGTTCTCATATGATAACCGAAATTAAGTAATGTTTAGCCTGGTCAATTTCGGCAAATCAAAAAAGGTGCCATTTTTCTTCAAGACAACTCAAAACTGCATGTTGTAAAACATACTTTGCAGAATCTTAAATAGTTGAAATGGGAAAACCTCTAGCGCCCTTCATATTCTCTTTATTTTCATGTTTTCAGTCTCTACGGAATAATTTAAATGGCAAAAAACCTGTATATTCGATCGTTACAAACTTCGAACAAAAAACACAAAGTTCATACGAAAATGGCATCACCCACCTTGCAGAACGGTGGGTGACAGTTTTTAAAACACTGGAAACTATTTATTTGACTTAGGGTGTCTCAAAAAGTTCTAAACCTCACCTAGAAAGAAGAGCCCTGTCTGAACATTTTTGTTCTACTACTAAAAAAAACTAATTTAGATTTCAGTTTTAATTTTGAGGAGCAGGTGAGACCTTTACACAGGTGAGTGGCGTGTGACAAATCTAAAAATGGACCAAAAGAGAGACCCGAAAAATCATAAAGTATCTGCAAAAGAAAGGTACGCCACCCAAAGAAATCCATTAAGACATGGTACAGATCCTTGCTGAGGACTCTCATTCCTGTTCAACTGTGAAGAAGTGGGCTGTAGAATTCAAGTGGGATAGCAACAGCACAGAATATGAACGCCGGTAAGGTCGTCCAAAAACCTCAGAAACCGATGAACAAGTTGATGGCTTTCGCTGTATGGTTTTGTGTGACACACGTCTTACTGACCAGCAGACAGCTAAATCCAAAGTTCTGGTTTGGTCCTTAATGTTCTAACAGATCTTTGGGATGAGCAAGCTGTTTGCAAAATAGGTTCCAAGAATATTGAAATCAGAGCAAAGGCTGAAAAGGGTTGCTACTTCCAGGACACTTCGGATTTACTTCCAGGCTAACTCTGAGAATTTCCATCACAGTTTTGTAAAGATGAAACTGTTCGAAGCTGTTGCAAAGCAAACAATGGAAACACTCTGATTCTTCACCCCCGAAGAAGTTCGAGCAGGTCTGGTTCAAATGAAAGGTAGTAAGCCGTAATTTAACACATCTAAATGTAAATACCAAGAAATAAAAGCTGGAATTCTGAACTCTTGTGACACATTCATCTGTTGATCTTAAACACAAACGTATTAAGAAAATAAATGAGTTGGCCTTTCTGTTCCAGTACTTTTGGAGGGGACTAATATATATATATATATATATATATATATATATATATATATATATATATATATCCGAAAAAGAATCTGCAGTATTATTGGTCATTCTCTCACACAGAACGAACAGTCATAGCGGAATATTTTTGTTGTGGCAACACTATCATATCATATAAAACTTCGCAAAAACTAATTCGGTTTCCTGTTTGAATTTAAGGGCGCAGGTGAGGCACTCATGTCTTAATTTGAAGGTGCAGGTGAGACCCTCCTGTCTTAATTTGAAGGTGCAGGTGAGGCCCTCCTGTCTTAATTTGAAGGTGCAGGTGAGGTCCTCCTGTCTTAATTTGAAGGTGCAGGTGAGGCCCTCACAAGGGTGAGCGATGAGTGACAAATCCAAAAATGGACAAAACAGAGACACAAGCAATAATAAAGAATCTGCAAAAGAAAGATACGACACCCAATGAAATCCATGAGGACATGCGACAGACGCTTGCAGAGGACTCCTCTTATTGTTCATTTGTGAAGAAGTGGGCTACGAAATTCAAGTGAGGTAAAAACAGCACAGGATATGCGTTGTGGTGCAGTGGATATCAGCTCGAAACGAGAAGTCAGAGAGCCGAGTTCGAATTCCAGTCGAATTCGTCGCATTCACTTACGCGCAACTACCCCTGGATATATATTCATCCGTTTTTTATCCCTCTAACTATGGGTTAAATAATGGGAAATATTAGATTCTATAGCCTTGGTTGGCAAACAGTCTTCCACAGAAAGAAATGACAACCTACAGCGGCAAACAATTTTGGCTAGTCAGTCAAGGATCGAAAGATCGCATAAGGGTGTAGCGCATATGGCACTTAACTGACTGTTAATTTGCCATGGGATAAAGGAGTTTGCGTAGGAGTCAACTCCTTTACCTGTAAAAAAGACAAGTTACAGAAGCATCGACAAAACCGTCATCGATGGGTGTGATAGGGTTAAAAACAAGTCGATGATGAACCTCGGTCAGGTCGTGCAAAAATCTCAACCACTTATGAACAAGTTGATGTCATTCGCTGTCTGATTTTGGATGACAGACATCTTACTGTCCAGCAGATTGTTAAGTCCATAAGGATTAGTTCTGGTTCGGTCCTTACTGTTTTAATTGATATCTTTATGATTAGCAAGCTGTCTGCGAGATGGGTCTCAAGAATGCTGACACCAGGGCAGAATCTGACATTTTCATTAAATTTCTGACTCGATTTTAGGCTGATCCTATGAATTTCCACCGTAAATTAGTAAACCACGATGAAACCTGGGTTCACCACGTCGAACATGAATCAAAGATTCAAAGCAGACAGTGAAAACATTCTGGCTCTCACTCCTCGAAAAAGTTCAAGCAGGCAGCTTTTGTTTCCAAGGGGATGACTTTTTTATATTTGTGGTGGTGGTGGTGGGGATCTGAAGGCGTAATCATGACAGACTATTTGAAAATAGGGGAAAAAAATTAATGGACAGTACCATGCAACAGAATTAAGACTGAAGAAAGCAATCAAATCAAAACGAAGAGAAAGGCTGAAAAGCAGATGTGTTCTTACCCGTTCACACAGTTCAGGTCGCAGTAGCAGAAGCGGGAGTATCTGAACTTTGAATTACTCCTACTCATCAGACTTAACTTCATCTGACTTCTTCTGGTTTCCTGAACTCAAATCCAACTTACATGGTCGTCATTTTAAAACAACGTAAAGATCATACGGGCTGTAGGTATGTTTTTGGAGGACCAGGACGACGTCGCCAAATTTCCGTAGGCGATCATGGCCTTCTACGTCTCCCCATCCCTGGTGGCTCTTAGCACACTTTCTCCTGCAATAACTCGCAACCCCCCGTTCTGTCATCCACCTGCTCAGGCCCTTCAAATATATTATCTGCTGCTTTCCTCTGTCTCTTTTTCCTTCTATCTGGCCTGTTAGTATCAGGTTCTCCAAGCCCTCCTTCCTCATTGCAAGTCCCAGGATCTTCATTTGTCTCTTCCTCATGCTTAATATTAATTTCCTTTTCGTTTCCATCCTTTCCAAGACCTCCTCATTGCTCACATGCTCGGTCCATGATATCCGCAGCATCCTTCTGTAGAACCACATTTCAGCTGCTTCAATTTTTTCCTTCATCTTTGATGATATTGTCCAGCATTCACTGCTATATTGAAGAAGTGACATCACACAGCAATCCAGTACTCTCTTCTTTGTTTGTAATGAAATTTTCTTGTCTCTTAATACTTTACTCAGCTTCTGGAACGCGTCTTTTGAACACTTCCCAGATATTTAAATTTTTGTACTTGCTTGATTTTAGTATCTCCTAACTGTATTTGGCATTTTGGGTTGCTCTTTTTGCTGATGAGCATGCATTCGGTTTTCTTGCATTTTTTGTTTTGTAGTCCTTTTTTGTCACTCTCTTCAGATACCTTCTGTAGGATGTCTTGATGAAAATATTTGTAGAAAAGACAGAGGGAAGCCACATCACGTCGGTGAGAAAGTGACTGAAGTCAAGATGCTAGGTCAGGATCGAGTTAGTCATTTAATTGCCATACGTGAAACACGCTTAAGCGATCATATCTCTTTCGAAACTTGACCGACTAGGCAGAAGATTTTCCCGCAGTAGGTTGTCATTACATTCTGCGGTTGACTGGTTGCTAACCAAGGTTATAGAACAGAATTTCTTCAGCTATGCAACTCATAGATGGAGGGAGAAGAGATGGGTATTTTTACGTAAGTGAATGAAACGAATATGAACAGGAATTCGAACTCGGCTCTCCAATTTTCTCATTCCTAGCGGATATCCAATAATCCACAGGCATCTATAATTCCGGACTGTCATTATTAAACTTTAATAACACTACGTTGTTTTGATTGTAGCAACTTGAAATGTTTTTCTGATTTGAACTTAGATTTCTTTCGACTATTTTAGAGCCAATGAGCAAAGCTTCTTTATAGATTAGGTAGATAGGTATTCGTTAATCTCGCGAGATAATAGCAGTACCTTGTTTGGTTAAAATTAAGTTCTTTGACCTCGGCGCCCTGATGTTGGAAGAACCAAGAGATTTTAGTAACCTGTAACAAATCTAAATTCAAATGTAATAAACAACTATTTTAGAGCCAATGAGAAACGCTTATTTTCAGATTAGTTAGGTGGGCATTATTTATCTCGCGAGATAATGTCAGTGTTTGTTCAAAATTCAAGGCTTTGTTCGTGAGAGTGGAAAGACACTCTAGGATGCAGGTCAGGGTGATGGTATATTGATGTCATGTATGCCCAGTTCACACACCTCGAGCCATCTTTGTCATACAGATAATATCAAAAAGACTAAAAACTTGAAAGTTAGCCGACAGGATCCTGATAAAACACTCTAGCTTGAAAGTAAACACCTTTATGAACCAATCAGAACGACTCCAAAAAGAGCAGCTTATCTGATCCGACTAAACTTTATATAAAGAACGCTTCCCAGCAGTGGAACAAGACAAACATACACACATACACTCTCTTAACAAAAACACAGACCATCCAATCAGAGAAATACCTCTCAACTTGGTGACCTACCTTTATGGACCAATCAGAACAACTCTAAGCAGAACAGCTTATCTGATCCGACTAAACTTTATATAAAGAACGCTTCCCAGCAGTAGATCAAGACACATATACATATATACATTCTCTCAACAAAAACACTGGCCAGCTAATCAAAGAAACACCTATCTACTTAACGACATAATTTCTTGTTCAATAAGATGAGGAAAGCCTAAATTTTACTAGGTCAACTAAATATTACGAGGTCAACATTTTTTATAACCATTTCACTTCAAGCAAGGTAGGACCGTCACTGGTGCGCAGGGGGTTAAAGCAGTGAGAGAAAAACAAGGTACAGGTGATGTCGAAGAAAGGAAAAGTGATGGATGGGAACCGAGTAGATAGAATATGGCAATAGATGTTACATTTAAAATTTCGGAGATTGTAGCTATTAAGGAAGCAAGTAAACGGAAGTGAGTTTCACAAGCGGGAAGTGCGAGAAAAAAAAAACTTAGAGTAGAAGAGGATGTTATATTTAACTATTTCGACGGTGAAAGGTTTGGGCCTTAATGCCTATCTAATAGCACGGGTAAATACATGTGGTCAGGAAACCACAGAAAAGGCTCGTGAAAGCAGTAGTCATGAAAATACTTGTAGAAAAGACAGAGGGAAGCCATATCACGTCGGTGAGAAAGTGAGTGAAAGCAAGCTCCTAAGTCAGGGCCGATAACATTGCAGATCCTTCTTTGGATTTTATCGAGAACCTCAAGATGAATGGCAGGAGCACACGACCAGATATGTCAGCAGCATTCAATGTAAGTATTTATCTCCCTTCCCACTTGAGACAAAATGCGTCACAAGGCCTTTATAATGTGGATAAACTGAGCCAAACAGTATTCAATGTACGGACGAATGGTAGATTTATAAATGTGCAAAATGGATTCTGACGAGAAAAACTTTCTGGTCTGACACAGTGACCCAAACTTCATAGCAGCTATGAATTCGATGTAGTCATTCCATGTGAGGTCATTTGAGAGAGATTAAAGCCAAGGAGATGAATTGTGTTGCTCTTTACTAGACTAACGCCAACAATTCTGAGGTAGGCATGAAAGTTTCTCTATAGTTGTTAAAAAAAAAGAGATGCTAAGAATGTTGGTTCACTGTATCGTGTGACAATTTTTCTCTTCGGAATCTATCTGACATATCTATAAGTGTTTTATTCGTCCATACCGAGGATATCTACCTTGAGCTTCTTAAGATCCAAAGAAGAATCAGCAATATTGTTGGTCCTGATCTGGCTGCTCGGCTCTAGTCACTTATACACCGCCGTAAGGTTACCGCTCTGTGACTTTGTTTTTTTTTAATTTTTATAAATACTTTCATGGTAATAGTTTGGACAAGCTCTTCGCTATGTTAATTAGACTTTATGAGCATAAGCGCAGTACTACGTTGTGGTGAAGTGGATATCAGCTCGGAACGAGAAATTGGGAAGCTGAGTTCGAATTCCGATTGAAATCCGTGGATTCACTTACGCGCAAATACTTTTGGTAAAGGTATTAATCCGTCTCTTCTCTGCAGTTATGGATTAAACAACAGGACAGATCGGATTTTATAGCCTTGGCTGGCAGCCAGTCTACCACAGAAAGTAATGGCAACCTACTGCGGGATAATCATCTGCCCAGTCAGTCATGTCTCTTTCTTATTTTAGATGTTGACAGGTTGACAACTTGAATGACAGACGGAAGTTTATCTAATGCTTCTAGACATATCTGTCAATTTTACTTGAAGAACATAATGTAAGCGCCTTTTTTTACATATTTTTTTAAAATCCTCAGCAATTTAAAAAATTAATGAAAACCTTCTCCGTAATCTAATGCTTTATTGAACTTTAAGTAATTTGTCTTTATATTTAATTGTCGCTCTTATTTTCTGATAATGTTATGTACGGTCGCCCATATCTACAAAAATCAGCATGTTTATATACTAAAAAAAAAAAAAAATTAAAATTCTTTTTAAAGTATTGGATTTTGATGAATTGTACTAAGCTTTTCCATTTATGATTAGTAAATATAGTTCGTACTTAGTAACAATATCAAATATCAAAATTAAATAAATGAGGGTAACAGATGTAAAAAAAAATGTGCTTTCATATTTTCTGAAAAATATCTCAATTAATTTAATTCACTTTTGAATAAGTGTTGAAAGTTTCATTGAAATTCGACAATTATTTTATTTTTGATAGTATTTCCAAATATATGTGTTTTTAACCAAAAAAAAAAAAAAAAAAAAAGAAAGGTACTAAACTTTTCTATGATTTTTGGCTGGCGCAAAAAAAGAAAGAAAATAAAACCAAAAAAACAATATTTTTAACTAAAGCTTTGAAAGTTCGAAAAAAGTTGAATAAGTATAATTTAGTTTTAAAAAATTCTAGATAAATAAAGATTTGTTTTTATTAAGTTCGAGGCATTTTTTCTTCATTACATGCTAATTATTTAGCAAATCAGAGAAGGTACCTTCTCCTTCCAGCTATGGGTTAAATAGCAGGTCAGATTGGGTTCTATAGCCTTGATTGGCAACTAATCTACCGTAGAAAATAATGCCAATCTACTGTGAGAAAATCTTCTGCCCAGTCAGTCATGTCTCTTTCAAGACATGATCGCCCAAGCGTGTATCACGTATGGCACCTGACTAACCTACACTAAATTGTTTCAAATTAGTTCAAAGGGGCCCCATTAAATATGAAAATAAACAAATCTTTCCTGTTCTTCTTATATACTGATCTGGCGACTCGACTGCAGCCACTTTCCCATCGTCGAAATGTGGCCTCCCTCTGTCTCTTCTATAAATACTTTCATGGCTTCTGCTCGGATGAGCTTAAGTCACTGATGCCTCCTCAACAGGTGTTTACCCGTGCAACCAGACTGGCAACTGCGTCCCACCCATTCACAGTCAGGTTAGCCAAATGCAGACGACAATTCTACTCCTGCAGCTTCCTCTCTCGCACTTCCCGCCTGTGGAACTCACTCCCGTATTCTTGCTTTCCTGACGGCTACAACCTCCAGAAATTTAAATGCAAAGTCAATACTCATCTACTAACCACTGGACTCTAGCTCTCTCCCCTCCCCTGTATAACCTTCCCTTTCTCTCCGCCTATGTATCTGTCATTGCACCTGCTTTCTCAGCTTTCTATTGTTCCTTTCTAACTAGTTTGTACTCCTCACTCTTTTCTAATTAATCTTTTTACATTTATGTAACCCCCTGCACATCAGTGGCGTTTCTGCCTTGCTCGGGGTGAAATGATTAAAAAAAAATATCTTCATTATTTCTAGATTTTATCAGGGATCCAAGACTTGAGCGCCCTTGGAGGCCTATCTAGTCTTGGAGCTCCGTAAATCCGGCACTGATTGTAGTTTTTGTGGAAGCACCCACGCGAGACTTCTTAAATTGCCTTGCTTGGGGCGATATGGTTATAAAAAAAAATCTCCGTCGCGTCGAGGCTCTTCTTCATCTGTAAGTCCAGCATTCTCTGCCGTATTGGGGAATATGGTTTTCAACTAGCAATAACCACTTCTCGGAAAATCCTCATTAGCTATGGGATATTGGGGAATATATATGACATAGCATTTCAGAACCCTTTTCTTCCCGAATTTTCTTATCGTTCCACGATTTGTTTCCACACATTTGGTTTAGTGATAAAATTGCCCGAATCAAAGAAATACTTAATTTATTCTGTTATGGTTAATACTTGGGTGGGGTTCAAAGATCAAATTCCTGCAGGAGACAGGGAAATATAAAAGTTGTTGTAAATATTACTGAGAACGGAGAGACTTGTGACAAAATTAAAGAAATAATAATAATAAAAAGGTCCTAATTTCTTCTTTTTTCTATTTTACAATTCAGTTATGTTGTCGTCTGTTTTTTTCATTTTGTTTCTATCGCGTTCTTTTTCATTTCATTGAAATATTTTAAATTTGACTTTCCTTTTATTTTCGCTTTATTTTCATCCCTTTCTGTCCGTCTTCCTACTTTCCATCCTATTTTGCTTGCTTGCTCTTCCTATAATTCTTTTTCTTTCAGTTTTCATTCATTCGTTCACTGCATATGCCCTTTCTTTTTTTTAGTATTTTATTAGTATTTCTCTTTCTTTCTTTCTTTCTTTCTTTCTTTCTTTCTTTCTTTCTTTACATGCACACTTACATTTTTACTTTTATACATTTTAATTCTTTCTTTCTTTCTTTTTCTCTTCTTTCTTTATTGTATACATAGACTTTTCTTTTTTCTTTACATATAGACTCATTTCTACTTTCATACTTTTTAATTCGTTCTTTCTTTCTTTCTTTCTTTCTTTCTTTCTTTACATTCATTTTTTACTTTTATACTTTTAAATTCGTTCTTTCTTTCTTTCTTTCTTTCTTTCTTTCTTTCTTTACATATACACATTGATTTTTTGCTTTTATACTTTTAAATTCGTTCTTTCTTTTTTTCTTCTATACAGACTTTTCTTTCTTTCTTTCTTTTTTGTTCTATACAGACTTTTCTTTCTTTCTTTCTTTTTTTCTTCTATACAGACTTTTCTTTCTTTCTTTACATATACACATTCATTTTTTACTTTTATACTTTTTAATTCGTTCTTTCTTTCTCTCTAAACTCTCTTTCTTCTTTCTTTCTTGCTTTTATACATAGAATTTTCTTTCTTTCTTTCTTTCTTTCTTTCTTTACATTCATTTTTTACTTTTATACTTTTAAATTCGTTCTTTCTTTCTTTCTTTCTTTCTTTACATATACACATTGATTTTTTACTTTTATACTCTTAAATTCGTTCTTTCTTTCTTTTTTCTTCTATACAGACTTTTCTTTCTTTCTTTCTTTCTTTCTTTTTTGTTCTATACAGACTTTTCTTTCTTTCTTTCTTTTTTTCTTCTATACAGACTTTTCTTTCTTTCTTTACGTATACACATTCATTTTTTACTTTTATACTTTTTAATTCGTTCTTTCTTTCTCTCTAAACTCTCTTTCTTCTTTCTTTCTTGCTTTTATACATAGAATTTTCTTTCTTTCTTTCTTTCTTTCTTTCAGTACACATACACTTCGTTCTTTTAGTTCTTTTAATTTTAATTATTTAATTATCTTTTTTCTTTTTAATTATTTTATTTCTAATTCTCTTTCTTTCCTTTTAATTATTTTTCTTTCTGTCTAATTCTCTTTCTTTCTTTACATATACAATTTCTTTTCACATCTTTTTATCTTTCTTTTTGCCTTCTTTCTTTTTTATTTCTTTCTAATACTCTTTATTTCTCTGTATCATACGCTCTAATTTGTTTCTTTCTTTCATCGGTTCCTTTTTTTTCTTTCTACAATCATCTTTCTTTCTTTCTTTCTTTCTTTCTAATTCTCTTGGTATTATTCTTTCTTTCTTTTCATATCGACATTCTTTTTTAGTTCTTCTAATTTTAATTATTTAATTGTCTTTTTTATTTATAATTCTTTTTCTTTCTTTGTAATTGTCTTTCTTTTAATACTTTTTCTAATTCTCTTCTTTTTTAATTCTTTTTCTTACTTTTTAATTGTCTTTCCAATCATACATTGTCTTTCTAATTCTCTTTCTTTTTAATTCTTTTACTTTCTTTCATTTCAAATCTTTTCCTTTTAAATTCTCTTTCTTTCTTTCTTTCTTTTTTTCTTTCTTTCTTTCTAATTATTTTTCTTCCTTTCTAATTATCTTTTTCTTTTTAATATCCTTTTCTTTCTTTCTACTTCTCTTTGCATACAGATTTTCTCTTTACTTCTTTTTATCTTTCTTTTCTCTTTTTTTAAAAATTCTCTGTATTTTTCTGTATCTTTCTTTTGTTACATACGCTCTATTTTGTTTCTTTCGTAGCTTCTTTTTTTCTTTCTACTCTACACACATCTTTCTTTCTTTCTTTCTTTCTTTCTTTCTTTCTTTCTTTCTTTCTTACAAATTACCACTTGCCATAGCCAAAGCCAAAAACACTTGTCCCGTGAGTCGCATATGAAAAACATTAAGACGAACTTACTTCCTCGGCAGGAATCAAAGTTCTTTTTTTTTTTTTTTTTTTTTTTTTTTTTTAGAGTGAGGTGGGGGCTACTTTGAGCAACGGACTTTTACAAGGAATGTAGGAAATTAGGGCAACTTGGCTGAGGAGAGTGTGTGTGTGGGGGGGGGGGGGTAATTTGAGGCTAAGACTAGAAGCTGAAATATGACTTCTAAGAGAGGGAGGAAACAAAAGTAGACAGGCGGAGGAGAACAAAAAAAAAGGAGGCAGAATAGAGATGGTGTGGCAAGAGGAGAACAATACAAGAGAAGGAAAATTTCGTCAGGAATCGTCTTGTGATCAGTCAGTTAAATGCTATACGTGAAACACGCTTGGGCGATCATGTCTCGAAAGAGACATGACTGACTGAGAAGAAGCTTTTCCCGCAGTAGGTTGCTATAACTTTCTTCGGTAGACTGGTTGCCAACCAAGGCAATCTGCCCTGATATTTAATTCACAGATTTATACCTTTCCTGAGTGTATTTGAGGGTAGGTGAATGCAACGACTTCAAGTGGAATTCGAATTCAGCTCTCCGATTTCTCGTTCCGAGCCGATCTCTACTCCACCAAAACGGCCAGCCGTCACGTGATACTTATGTCAAATAATTACTAGTGAGTTCAAGCCTCTTTGAATAACCCATCCTAATGAACACCTGATCAAACTACTCTTCATCTACTCCAGCAATATGTTACATAGCAACGCGGACTGGACTTTCAAGTTTTGATCGGTAGCCAGTCTAGGAGAAGAACAAATATGAATTCAGAACCATGAAAAAGATAACTATCTTTCTCAAGGAGCTTTGAGAATTCAGAGACATTAAAGAAAGTCAGCGTTATTCAGAGAACTTAAAACGATTACTTGGTACTTATAATTATTGCCACAATATGCATACAGTGGTTAGTGCATTATTAAAAAAAATACCCGTAAATAATCAGTAGCAACTTTTCATATGTATCTGTTACTTATATTATTGCTAACTAATACCGTTATTATATTTACATAAGTAGCGAACTAATTGGGTACTTTCGGGTTATCTCCCCACCAATTTAACAATTGTCCATTTAGCGAAAACAGTCAGTTGGGAGGCCAAAACTGAGTGATGTCGGAAATAATTCGAAGAAAGGGATCAGCACCTTGCAGCCTCTGTCGCCACATAAACGCACAGAGGTAGGAGTCCAGCATGGTTCGGTGATTGCCGTTTTGTCGCTTATTCCTGAACTTGGTAGCCCTTCGGCAGCGCGCTCGTTCGATGTGCTGCGTGTGGGCGCCAGTTTGTGGATCAATAAAATTCAACATGTGATTCACTGTGAGATGGGTAAAATCATTCATCACTTGATTGTATCCCCTCCACTCGTCTGTGATGACTGTGGTGCCAGTCCGAACCGACTGCTTGATTATAGGCGTCAGTGTTGCTGCACTCCGGTCTGGTATTGCATACAAGAAACATTCTTTAGTCTCACGACACATTCCAACAAATACACAAATTGTGTGGTGTTCATGTTTTATTGATTTATATTTAATCTTCACAAAATGATTTTAGTTTTTGGTACTTCAAATTTTTTGCACAAAATTGGCCAGAAATAACCCGGAAGTAGCAGTAATTGTTCTAAGTAGCGGGGTTAATCGAAATAAGTTTTGCATAATTTGTTGCGTTAATGAAAAGGACGGTCTGGAGGGTTATGACTGCCGGCATCCCGTAGAGATATGATGAAAAAATATGGTTAACATATAATGTTCTCCACCTTAACCTGATGAGTGAACGAAGTGATTTCTGGAGAGTAAGTTTCCGAAACTCTGGAGTCAAGATACTGAAGGTAACACCAATCAGCTAAGTGACAAACCTTTGAATTATATATATATATATATATATATATATATATATATATATATATATATATATTTACGCTCTCACATCATGATGAGCACTCTGGAAGAATGGTAGACTTTGAAAAACAGTAGTTACTCTGGTGTGTATGCATCGCTCATTCAGTAAAATGAATTAGATCACTCTAGCTACTGGGCGCGTATAATGATAATATATGCGCTTAAAAGTCTGCCTTCTTCCGCCGAATACCCGTGGCCCAGAGGTAAAATCGCCGAATGACGCCAATTCGGTCGGATTTCAATCCTGGGCTAGGGAGCAATCGGAGTCTAACCGTACTGATGAGCTGCGGATGAGAATATATATATATATATATATATATATATATATATACGTCATCCACATACAAGTCTGTTTCGCGGTATCACAGTTCATCAGTGTGGTTAGACATCCACTTGCATCCAGCTGGGAATGAAACTCGACCGATTTGGTGTCAGTCGGAGTCGCTAATCCATAACCCATAGGCACATGCATGGAATGAGAGGAGCGTGATATATATAAGCGGCGTATATACACGCCAGTAATATATATATAAATGAATAAGGAACGAAGAAAATAATTGCAACGTTCAAAATATTAATTTAAAACAGTGCTGAATATAAAAATAGAATAATTAATATTTATCATTAATTATTTTTTAGAACATGTACAAACCACTACAAAATTGTACATTTTGTTTCAACATTGAAAGAATAACGTCTTCTCAGGTAGTTAATAATGAGGATACTATTGTAAATTAACTACCTGATGAGACATTGTTCTTTCAATTTCCAAACAGACTCTACAATTTTGTAGTAAATTGTAGTTTGTACATGTTATAAAGTTTGATTAATATATATATAAATTATAAAATATTAAATTATACAGAAATTTTGTCCAAATGAAATAATACCCATAAATACTTACTAGGATCATACAAACATGGATGAAAGTGTTCTGAAATTCTTAAATAACTCCTCCCTAATTTTGAAAATTTTTCGGTTGTTTGAAAATACCAGTCGTGTATTTGTAAAAAATCCCTGTTTGAGCGTTTGAAAAGCAGTAAAATCAGTTAGTGTAAATCACTTGAAGATACCGAAAGGTTGAAACCTAGGTTCCCAGGTATTTAAATTTCTTTGCCTGCTTTATTTTAGTTTCCCTAACGTCAAATTGGCATTTTGGGCTCCTCTTTTTACTGATGATCATGCATTCAGTTTTCTTTTGGTTTATGTTTAGTCCTTTCTTCTCCCTTTCCTTTGTTACATTCTAAAAAATGTCGTCTTTAAAATGGAACAAATAAGAAACGTATATAAATCTACCATTCGTCTGTGCATTGAATATAAATTTACCATATTTCGCTTTTATTTAAGCTTCATAAGAATTTTTAAAAATAAATTGTGGGAGAGAATGTTCCGGTTCATTTGAGTTCTGTTTTGTTTTATTTTTTTAATTGTTCAGGTAGATCTAATGTCTTCTGCTATTTGTGTGTCCTGCGCTTTTTTCATAATTGTAGTGTGCAAGGGGTTACAATGAGAGAGAAGAAAGACAAAACAAAACAAAACAAAACAAAAAAACGAAAACAAATAAAAAACTACAAATTACAGAGGATATTGAAGAAAAGATAAGAGATGGATGGGAATCAAGGAGATAAAAGATGGCAATTGATGTTGCATTTCACTTTTGGAGATTGTAGCTATCAGCGAAGCAAGCAAACGGTTCCACAAACGGGAAATGCGACAAAAGAAACTGTTAGAGTAGAAGAAACTGTTACATTTGACTATTTCGACGGTACAAGTGTGGAACCTAGATGCCAATCTAGAAACACGCGTTAATTCATGTAGTCGAAGAAACAGAGTAAAAAGCTTGTCAGAGCAGTAGCCATGAAAATACTTGTAGACAAGATAGAGGGGAACCCTATCAAGTCGGTGAAAAAGTGACAAAAGGCGGGCTGCCAAGTCAGGATCGATTATATTGCAGATCCTTCTTTCAGATTTTGTCAAGAACCTCAAGACGAATAGCAGGAGGACCTGACCAGATATGGCAACATTATTCAATACATGGACGAATGGTAGATTTATAAATGTGCAAAATGGATTCTGACGAGAAAAACTTCATGGCCAGATGCAGTGACCCAAAATAGGTATTTTTGTGTCTGCCTGGTAGGGTTTCATTTATGAGGATGGCGGTGAGAGAAAAATAGAAAAGTGTAGGTCTGGCACAAGTCTGAAAGTATGGGAGCACACGGTGAGGATCGACCTCACTACTCAGTCGTAATTGTTTTAGCGTGACAAAATCTTTCTCTTTGTGCTTTGGTTTAGTTAAAAGGCTAACTAATACACAGTAAGTATCATCGAACTCATTGTCGATATTTTATTATTTTGTTGTATTTTTTTAAAATTCAATTAAAAGGCCTATATATATATATATATAACATTTTCAAGGAATAGGATTTTGTTAAATATCTTTGCTCTATATAATCAATTTTGACTTTTGTATAGAGCACTTATTGTTGTTTACCCCTTAGGGTCGGTTGTCCTTCCTTTTGTGTTGGTTCTGATGATGACATATAAACTGTAACCGGTGCCGTGGATTTCAATTTACTTTTTGGAGTTTGGGGAATGTGGAATTACCTCTTAAATGACATTATTCCTAGGTCCGTTCTTGCCCGGAGTAGTACTACCTGTTAGGGTCCCATCTATGTGTCAAATAGTTTGCGTGTGTTCCTGAGTGTACATGTTTGTTACGTGAATGCACTGTTTGCGCGTATGTGTGTGTGCACGTGTGGGATGTGGATGTGGATGTATGCTGTTTGGAATGTTTGCATCATGTGTGTATATGTGTGTTTACATGTATGAGGGCTTTTCGAAGCCGAAGTCATCTCGGGCGCTACCAAGCCACCAGACCTCGTACCACTAGCCAATGTATTTAAGGCCCCGGAAAGCTCCAACTCAGTGACAATATAAACATACGATCATCGCAAACACCTAACGAGTGGCACACAGTGAACCTGTATGAGCAATGTGGTTCTGATAGAGTGTGTGTCCTTTGCGCCGCACAACAAATTTTAGTGGAGGTTGATCGGTAGCGGGATGGCTAATAGTTCAACACAAGGCGCATGCAGGTCAGAAATCCCATGCACAATTGTAAAACAAAGAGCGCCGTCCACTGCTAACCCCCATTTATCGTTTATGATCAGAGAATTCACCATATAACAAAAGGCTAAAAAACTAACCAACCGTTACTCGGGTTTCAATTGTGAGATCTCCTCAGTAAACTGTTAGTTTTATCCTCTCACTTTCGGTGTTTCTAGTATTTTGAAGTAGTCTTTGGATTGCCTTTCCTTCCATTTCCCTGAAAAGACCTCGCGGTTGAAACTCGGGTAGCGGGGTTAGTTGGCGTTTTGCTTTTGCTAAATATCTTTGTTCTACATATTCAAATTTGACTTTTGTTTTGAGTACTTTTTTGTTGTTCATTACTTAGGAGCGACTGTTTTCTACCTTTCTTTTGTCTTTATATATATATATATATATATATATATATATATATATATATATATATATATATATATATATATATTCAGCAACGAATTAGAACACTCTCAGCTATTGGGGCGTGTATAATGATAATATACACGCTAAAAAGTCAGCCTTCTTCTAACGAGCGCCCATAGCTCAGAGGTAGAATCGCCGAATGACGCTAATTCGGTCGGGTTTCAATCCTGGATAAAAAGCAATCGGATGTCTAACCGTACTGATGAGCTGTGATACAGCGAAACAGATCTGTCTGCGGATATATATATATATATTTTCAAGGATGTTATTTTTTATCCTTATATATATATATATATATATATATATATATATATATATATATATATATATAAGGATAAAAAATAACATCGGAAAAATAACATCCTTGAAAATGGCCAGTGAAGTGGCTGAAAGCTCTTGGAAAGTAAAACATTATGGAACATTTTTAGATTCTTTATCTCCGGCAAAAAAGAAAATATGTAAAAATACTGGAAAAATTAAGTAAAAATTAATAAAATCTTTCTTGTAGGTCGTTTTAGCAAGGCATGTTTAAAAGAAAGTGATGTAATGAATATGCATACACCTTGGTTCCCATTTACAGTAACGTGAGTGGCTGGTGTCAGCCATAAATACAGACGTACGACGAATACCGTCCATTACGTCTACGTGCTAGATTGTTCTCCCCGGTTACATTTGCCTTAAGCGCTTAACTACCTCGAATAATATATATATATCCCTTTCCAGGACATATCAGAAAGATTGCTGTGCTGCTAATATATATATGTCGTGAGTAAGAATAAATAACTCAATAACAGGAATAGGTTAATTGTTGTATTCCGTGAAAATAGTATTTACAAAGGTTATTAGTATACAATACAAGAATAGAGGTTAATCGTCTCAACCGTCGTAAGACTTAGTATGAGCAATGGGTACTTCCGGGTCGTCACCGGAAGTCTACGACTGACTTGTCGATCGGCTGCTCGGCACACTCTCTCACGTAGATGCCACCATTACTTTACATAGTAATGGAATAGTCCATTATAGCCGAATAGGTGCGGGCGTCCCAACAATATATATATATAATTCTTTAGTTTTTGGTCATGATTAAATTAGACAAGTACACAGTTGTATTAAAAAGTTTTCAGTACAATTATATTGTAGAAATTTTGAATATTTTTCATTTGTAAACGAGTTGTTACGTAACCAAGGTTTTTACATTTCAGTGTCTTCAGGCAATTTCCAGTAACTGATTTTACAGTTCTTTTAAGAGCGTTCAAGAACTTGGGCTGCGTAATAACTCGTTAAGAAATAAGAAACATTGGGGTTGGGATTGTCAATGGTCAGGAATTAATGAAAGTATTAGAAAAGGGTTTTTACACTAAAATGTATTGCTCTGGCTTTTACTATACAAATGCGTTGAAAATCTGGAAGAAAGGGATTGTAAGTTGTCGGGAATTAAGACCAGCGTTACTACCAGAAAACAAGTTGTTCTAAGTATAATGTAAATACAAGGTAAATGGCTTTACAATAGAAACCCATTGTGTGAGTAAAGAAATTGCGTTGTAAATTATATCAACGAAATACGTTGACAACAGGGTACGGCGTAATGGCTGATACTCAGGCTAAAGAGATCTAATGTGTGTACTCGAATAATTGCATCAGTTGGTATTTAAAAGAAGAGAAAGTGAAATGACTTTTTTTGTCATGAACTTAAAAGGAAATGGATGGTACGACACATGGGGGCAAAAGAGAAGTGGAAAAAGGGAAAAATGAGTAAAGATGAAAGAAGACCAAAGATAATGGATGAAGAAATGAAAAATTCAATATGAAAAAAAGAAAGTGAGGAAGGAAACTCAGAACAAACTTAGATCGATCGATCAATAAGGTAGCTAGAGTAGATAGATAAATAGATATGAACACATTTAAGATAGAAGGATATGAACAGATTTAAGTAGATAGATAGACAGGCCAGTCAATCAGACAGATGGATAGATAGATACAAATAGAATCAAATGGATATTAACAGACTTTATATATATATATATATATATATATATATATATATATAGATAGATAGATAGATAGATAGATAGATAGATAGATATAAGCAAGCAGTCATAGATAGATAGATAGATAATGAGACAGCTGAGATAGATAGATAGATAGATAGATAGATAGATAGATAGATAGATAGATAGATAGTGATAGTGAACAAGCTGAGATAGATAGATAGATAGATAGATAGATAGATAGATAGATAGATAGATAGATAGATGAGACAGCTGAGATAGATAGATAGATAGATAGATAGATAGATAGATAGATAGATAGATAGATAGATATAAGCAAGCAGTCAAAGATAGATAGATAGATAGATAGATAATAAACAGGCTGAGATAGATAGATAGATAGATAGATAGATAGATAGATAGATAGATAGATAATGAGACAGCTGAGATAGATAGATAGATAGATAGATAGATAGATATAAACAAACAAAGATAGATAGATAGATAGATAGATAGATAGATAGATAGATAGATAGATAGATAATGAACAGACATAAGAAAGACAGTTGATTTTCTAAGCGCTACTTACATGTGGCACAAGGCCTAAAGTAGCAGACTTAAAACAAATAGACATGAAAAGATAGATAGATAGATAGATAGATAGATAGATAGATAGATAGATAGATAAAAAATTAACATTCTGATATATTGAGGGAGAGAGAGAGAGAAAGACAGATAGATTGACATAGATAGAAAGAAAAGTAGAGCGATGGAGAGAGTAGGAGATAAGGAGAGAGTGAAGGAGAGAGAAGGGGAGGGAGATGGAAGCAGAGAGTGGGAGACACGGTAAGGGCGATAGATAGATGGAGAGAAAGCGTGAAGAGAGGGTGAGAGATGGAAATGGGGAGAGATGTGGAAGTGAGAAGAGAGAGCCCAGATAAAAACCAGGGCTTTTTGGAGGTTGCTTTTCTAAGGAGGCGTGCAATCATGATCTCCCTTTTTTGGAAGATAAGCGTAATACAATTCGTTTTGCCTTAAGCCTCCTTACCTCTGCTAAGAAAGGAAAATCTCAGGAAGAATGACGTAAGAGATAATATGGCCCGGCTAGTAGTTGAAAAATTCTCATATTTTTGTCGTTAACGGTAACAAAACAAAACAAAACAAAAGGAAAAAAAAAAGAAAAGAAAAAAGGATAATAGATAAAGAAAGGGAAAAAATGAAACGCAAGAAGAAAACTATAAAGATAAAAAAAAAGAAAAATGAAAAAAAGAAAGATAAAATATATATATATATATATATATATATATATAATTCCAGTTGAAGGGGACTCAAGGTTTTACTATTTTGAGTGCCCCGGCATTTATTTTATTATAAACAGTGCTCAATATAATAAATATTATGGAGCTTAATATAATCATATAATTATGAATTAATTGTACATTGCGACACGGAAATCTCTACGTTTCGAGATAGATTCTCTTCATCAGGCAATGTTTGATGTTGGTTGTGCAAATGATGTACATTTAATTCTTCCCACATACATAAACAGATAATCGACAGTTTTTGTATTTAAATATAAATGGTTTTGTATTTAAATGTAAAGCACAATGTCTAATCAGGTATTTAACACTGATGTTAATCATCATTGTTTCCATCAATGTTAACGACCTGATGAGACATTGTTCTTCAATGTCAAAACAAAATACACAATTTTGTTGTAATTTGTAGTTTTGACATGTTCTAACGTAATAATAATTATTATTAATAATAATAATAATAATAATAATAATAATAATAATAATAATAATAATAATATATATATATATATATATATATATTAATCATATCACCCCAAGCAAGTCGGTGACGCCACTGATGCGCATAGGGCTATTTAAGAGTAGAATGATAGGAAAAAAAGAAAGCCGGGAACCACATCCTAAACAGGAAACAAGGGATGAGCCTCTTCACCTGTTCAAAAGACGTGGGTGGCGTGTGAACCGGGCGATAGTTAAGTTATAAATATCAATTTGCTTCTTTTCAGATCTATCTATCTCAGTCTGTTCATATATATTTATCTTTGTTCATATCTACTTATTTAACCCATATCTCTCTCTCCCTCTTTATATATATATATATATATATATATATATATATATATATATATAGAGAGAGAGAGAGAGAGAGAGAGAGAGATAGATAGATAGATAGATAGATAGATAATTGAATGAATTATTATATTCAGGGTGTTCATAAAGTTCATGTGTACTTTTTTTAAAAATTTATACCTTAATAAAAGTTATAATTTTTTTAAAAGTGCGCACGAACTTTATGGACACTATGCATATAGGAATATTACAGTTTCAGATAGATAGATAGATAGATAGATAGATAGATAGATAGATAGATATATTAGATAGATAGATAGATAGATAGATAGATAGATAGATATGAATAGACTGAGATAGATAGATAGATAGATAGATAGATAGATAGATAGATAGATAGATAGATAGATAGATAACGAAAAGACTGAGATAGATAGATAGATAGATAGATAGATAGATAGATAGATAGATAGATAGATAGATATCTATAACGAAAAGACTGAGATAGATAGATAGATAGATAGATAGATAGATAGATAGATAGATAGATAGATAGATAGATAACGAAAAGACTGAGATAGATAGATAGATAGATAGATAGATAGATAGATAGATAGATAGATAGATAGATAGAGAGAGAGATAACGAAAAGACTGAGATAGATAGATAGATAGATAGATAGATAGATAGATAGATAGATAGATAACGAAAAGACTGGGATAGATAGATAGATAGATAGATAGATAGATAGATAGATAGATAGATAGATAGATAGATAGATATTAAACAGATTTAGATTGATATGAACAGACTTTGTATACATTTTTACCTTTCCCAACGTCTACATTCATCTTCTGTCTTCTTTTTATCTATTTTTCCTTTTATTTATTTTTATACTTTATCTTTTTCTTCTTCCGGTTTAAAATTTGACATCTCTGGGTTTTGCGGCAAAATATTTGTGAACCATACACACGCCGTTCTTTGAGGTGTCATAACCTCCCACTCCACTTATTTTATCTCATTATTTGATCTTAATTTTTATGTATTTATTTAATTATCTTAAATTTCCTAAAAATAAATGAACCACTGGTGATAGTGTTTTAACATCGAAACTTTATTACTATCAAATTGCAGTATGCCATTATTATTATTATAATAATGATAATTACCATATATTTATGGTCCGCTTTTGTATTGAGAACTTTTTAAAGTTCTCAATACAAAAGTATATTCCATCTAACCGTGGAATATACTTCCATTTGTAACCATTATATATGTATATATATAGTGTATCGTGGCAACAGATAATTTTCTAAACATATATTGTTAAATATAACAGAAAATGTATGTCTATTATGTTTAAATATGAGCCGTTAAAGACAAACATTGTCCAGCACAAGATAATATCATCTTTGATGGTGGATGTCATATGTTAACGTCCCTTGTAACCACTCTGAAGATGACTCATATGAGTCGAAAGCTCTGAACTAACATAGTAAAAAAAACAAATTTAACAATACATGTTTCGAATATATGTGAAATGTATATATATATATATATATATATATATATATATATGTATGCAATTTGTGATATATATTATTAAAATTATATATGCGCGCTACTTATTTGAAAGCGCTCAATATTATTGATAGAGCTAACATATTCAGTTGGGTTTGTGTGAGTTTGTGACCCTGGGTTTCTCGCTTTATATATATATATATATATATATATATATATATATATATATATTATGTAGAGACTAGATATATACAGATTTTGTGGGGATAGATAAATAGATAGATAGATAGATAGATAGATAGATAGATAGATAGATAGATAGATAGATAGATAATGAACAGACTGAGATAGATAGATAGATAGATAGATAGATAGATAGATAGATAGATAGATAATGAACAGACTAGATAGATAGATAGATAGATAGATAGATAGATAGATAGATAGATAGATAGATAAGAACAGACTAGATAGATAGATAGATAGATAGATAGATAGATAGATAGATAGATAGATTGTGATAAGTTATCAAACAGAATTCGATAGATATGAAGAATAGACTGAAGATAAATAAATAGATGGATATGAACACTTAGATTATCTATGGAAGATAAAGAAAACGAAGAAAGAAAGCGGAGTAATAATAGATTTAGCGAAAAGACAAAAGAGCACAAATGAATTGTGATGTCATAGAAATGCGGCGAAAGGAAGACGAAAAAAATATGTAAAGAAAATGGAAGGCGAAGGAAGGCGAATTGCTGTTTAACTGGCAAGAGAACTGAAATGTTAGAATGAGCAACAACAGCGAAGGCGCGGATAAGGGAGATTTATGGCGACCCCATGATGGCTTTTTGAAGACGACAAACTACGAAATAAACAAACACAAAATCTGGAACAAATTTACAGGGCGACTACTTTTTGTGACAAAGACATTCGCAACAGGAGTTGGTAAAAATAGATAAACCAGAGAAGTTGGTCGCAGTAAAGAACAAGGCTTTGTTTTTTCTTTTTAATAAAGAAACAAAGAATAAAGAAGTTAATCGTCAAGACCCAAACTAAACTCACATGGTTGGATTTGTAAAGAGATAGTCAAAATTAAACAATTTTTTTTCTTTTTTTTTAAATGGCGGAAGCAAGTATTGTTCAAAATTTCTGGTTTATTTTATTATTTTACTTTATAATCTTGGGTGGATTTTTTAAAAATTCGCCTGAGGAGAGGCAACCTGATGTAATTGGTAAGGACTTTAGGATATAAATCTGGTAAAAAGTTTAAATGCAGTCTCTAGTGTTCGAAATTACGTACATTCACGCAGGGTGCGGGTTAATTATGAAACTAATCTGCCCAGTGCCTCGCCCCGTACCTAGCTATCTCGACATAGTCTAAATATTAACATATGACAAGGACTATGTAAATAGTGGAAAGCTGATATCTATCTATCTATCTATCTATCTATCTATCTATCTATCTATCTATCTATCTATCTATCTATCTATCTTCCAGAAACATACATTTGATTAAAGTAACACACACACACACAATACATATATATATATATAATAAATAAATATATATATATATATATATATATATATATAGGAAAAAAAATGACACACCCATAAAAACGGATAGTATATTCCCAAAAATTTCATCTAATTAATATAAGATATTAAATAGATAAAATAGAGAGCTCAGTTGATATTATCCAGAGCAACATGAAATATAGAGAAGAAAACATAAACGGTTATATATCCAGAATTTATTTCGGAAGCTGTAAAAATTACAAACTGCTTTTTCAAACCCTAAAAAGCAAATGTTGCATTTAACTCAGAATATTAAAACAACAACAACAACAACAACAACAACAACAAAAGGCACAGAGAGAAAATAAGTTTAGGTGAAGGGTCAGTCAGTTAAGTGCCATACGTGATACACGCTTGGGCGATCATGTCTCGAAAGAGACATGACTGACTGGGCAGAAGATTATCCCGCAGTAGGTTGCCATTGTTTTCTGCGGTAGACTGGTTGCCAACCAAGTATATAGAACCCAATCTGTCCTATTATTTAACCCATAACTGGAGGGAAGAGACGGATTAATATCTTTCCCAAGGGTATTTGTGCGTAAGTGAATGCAAAGAATTCAACTAGAATTCGAACTCGGCTCCCCGAGGTGTCGTTCCGAGTCGATATCCACTGTACCACAAAAGAGCTGTTTAAAGTCAGACATTGGAACAACAAATACAGGAAATGTCACAAACAAAATAAATAAATAAATAAATAAATAAAAATAAAAAATACACCAAATCACACATACACAAAAAATCTTAAAGGGAATAATATATACAAACACAAAACAGAAGAATAGATATAATCATACACAAAATAAGCACACAGGCATATAATTATAAGAGGCCATATATACACACAAAACTAAGACTAAAAATAACCAAACTAAAGAGGAGATACAAATAAAAATTGTAGAAGGACATAAAGAAAAAATTCTCTCTCTATATTTTATACTTACAGCCACAAATAATTAGCAATCACAAAAACTTTAAAAAAATTAAAAATAATAATTAAAAATTCACAAGAAAAAATATTATATAAAAATAAGAAAAGAGATTCCTAGAGAAAAAGATTCACAAAAACGATCATAAAGACATAAATCTTTAAAAAAAAAAAAACAAGACAAAAAGAAAAACTAAAAAGACAAAAAAAAAAGAGCAAATATAGCGATAAACAAAAATTAAATACAATCATCAGTGGTTAACTATCACAAAACATTTTAAATATAAAAAAAGAATAAAAAATATATAGATAAAAATAATAAAATAAAAACAAATTATCAGATTCAAAACTGCTGAATTTGCTAGAAAATTATTTGTAAGGAAAAACAAAACAGCAAATTTAAATCTATTTTTGTGACGGCATTTAAAATCACTTCATTCTGTTGGTTTAAAAGCTGGTTATTGCTACTACATTTAAATATTTTTATTTTTTCATCTAAGCATAGGCTCCATCTATTTCTAAAGCTAGTAAGAGTTTGTCATTTTCCTATGATCTTCCATTCGATCTGTGAAGAGTGTCCTCTATCTTTAAATTCCCATAAATATTTAGACAAAGTGATCTGAGATTTAAGGTGACACCTAGAGAAGGAATATTTATGATTATAAAATCTACGTTTCCAAGGTCTGGCAGAAATTCCAAAATATACTTTTCTTTTTTTATATCACACACACACACACACACACACACACACACACACACACACACACACACACTCGAATATATATATATATATATATATATATATATATATATATATATATAGACACTATGACACAAGAGGGTTGCAGGGTGTGAAAGAATTAGTAACAGAAAGATTAATAATGAGCCGAAGAGAAAAGAGTAATCTGGAGAACAGTAGATAGCGATTGAGATTGCATTTAAAGTTTTACAGAAAACATGGGAGCTGAAGGAAGTTCCACGAGCGAGAAGCGCGAGAAAAGAGAATGTTAGCATAGGACTAACCCTAGCCAGCCTAACTCTAAATTGATGAGATCTCGACAACAGTTTAATATTGCGCTTAAATTCATAAAGTCTAGGTAGCAAAGCGAAGAGCTCACCTGAACATTTACCATGAAAGTATTTATTTAAAAAAAAACAGAGAGGCAACCTTACGGCGGTGCTAAAGTGACTGAAGCCGAGATGTCCGATCAGAACCGATAATATTGCTGGTTCTTCTTTAGATCTTATCAAGGAGCTCAAAGTAAATAGCAGGGACACTGGACCATATGTAGTAGCAATATTTTAAGCATGGACGAATGGTAGACTTATAGATATGTAAGATAGATTTCTGAGAAAAAATTCAACAAACTGAACTAACTTTCTTAGAAGCTGACCTAGCAATGGTTTTAATATAGCCTTTCCGCTTCATGTCAGGTTAGCTCGAGCAGGTGCAACAAGTCACTTTCGTTGATGTTGGCATCATCAGAAATGGCAGGGAGTGGGTTTCTCAGACGAGAGACGTTTAGTTTTTGCCCCGGTTAACGACGATCTCGAGGTCGTTTTGGATATCAGTTGTCATTTTGACCTTGTTGGACTGATCAGCCTTCTATCATCAGGCAGGAGTTGTATCGTCAGTGTAGATGTTAAGTTGAGAGCTAATGTCATCGGTATAGGACCAAGGATGAAGCCCTGGGGGGGGGGGGTCACCCGCGTTATTGCGGAAGGATCTAAGCAATTGGCCGTTCAGGAGGACCTTCATTTCATTATTTGATAGTGCTATGGGGTAAATAATACACCCCAGGTAACTTAAATGGACTAGTCTAGACGCTTAAATCAAGAACTAATTTTTTTTTTTAATCATTTAAAATCATTTTAAATCATTTTACTCCAAGCAAGACATGTCCGCCACTGGTGCGCAGGGAGTTACAGTTAGAGACAAAAACAAAGTACAAGGGTATCGAAGAAATGATAAGATATGGATGGGATTCAAGATGGCAAATGACGTTGCATTTAAACTTCTTATAACTGGAGTTACGAAGATATTTGAAACTCATACTGTGTATAACAAGTAGGAAAATTAATTGTTGCTTCGGTGCACAGGATACCAGTGACAACGAGAATTTGAACCACATTTGCTTAATTTTTTCATTGTTTATAGAAAAAAGAAGAGAAAAATATTTTTCAAATACGAAGGAAATGCTAGCTCAGGTGGTATAAATTCAACAACAATAACAACAACAACAGAAGTTGTTGGAACTGCAGAAATAACAACAAAAGTTAATGGAAATAATTCTGATGGAAACAGAAAAATCTCCAAGTTCTTTAACTCCCGACGCTGTGGCAAATGCCATATCTGAATTTACATACAATCCAGATAATGGATTTACCTTTTTTACGTATTTGTGTAGATACGAAGCAGTTTAAGAGAAGAATGCAGTGATTGGAAAGACGAGTGATAAACAAAACTTTTGTTCAGAAAGTTAGCACAGGTAGAACATGAAAAATATCGTACTACTTAAAAAAATAAATAACCCAGGAAATTGAAGAAAAAATGCGCATATATACAAGCAATAAGGAAAAAGATAAATTAATCCATGTTTTAGATGCGGAATATTACAGCTTAGAGAAGACTGAATTTACAAATGAGGTAAAGTGGGACATAAAAGTCACACTGTGAAACTAAGGCAAGGAAAAGTTTTCATAGAAAAAAACTCGTACATAGCATTGCGACGAAAAAAATATTGACATAAAACAAGAAAATTTTGTGTATGTAAAAATTAATAATTCGAATGTAAAAATGCAACTAGATGCTAGTAGTGATATTACAATAATCAACGAAGCCACATGGAAAGCAGACGGAAAATCTATATTGCAACGTTTCACTTTGTAACCAGGATGTAAAATCTAAGGCTTATGTGTTAAAAAATACTACAAACTTATTCGATACTGACTGCATTGAATTGAGTCATGGGATACATATTTGTTACAAAAATATACACTACCGGCCATAATTATTAGACCATCCCAGTTTTAAAAAATATGTATTTCATACTATATTTAGTATTTATTGCTAAGTGGTTAATTCTAAATGAAAATAGAATGGTTCTTTTGTTATTATTACTTTTCAAAATGTTACAAGGTAGCCGTTGTTTCGGCTAGCCAATAAGAAGAGACTAGCATTGGGAAGAGAGCACAAAACTAGGCACCAGAACAGTTCATTTGTTGCACACGTTATTGTGCAGTATTAAGAAAAGAAACATTCCATTTTCATTTAGAATTATCCACTTGACAATAAATGCTAAAAATAATATGAAATACATGATTTCTTTTTTTAAACTGGGGTAACCTAATGTTATGGGCGGTAAAAAAATGTGAAAGTTGAAAGGAAGAATCGAAAAATTCTTTTCCGGATGTTCTGTCGGATAAGTTATGTCGGTGTACCAAAGACAAAACAAAATTTCAAGTGAAGAAATGATTGACGCCAGTATTTAAAGCCAAACGTAGTGTATCGTTCTTAGACTTGGCTCAAGTAAACGAAAAATTAGACAGACTTGAAAAGATTGACCATTCAGAATGAGCAGCATCAGCAGTGTACGTAAAGAAAAAAAGCGGGGTAGTGCTGATTTTTCGACAGGGTTAAACAAATGTTTAGAATCTCATAACTATCCTTGACCAACTTTAGAGAAATTTTTTATTATTTGAATCATGGAATTTACCTGCAAATATTTATTGCAAAAATATAAGTGGATAAGTGACCAGTTAAAAAAAAAAGAAGAAGATTCAGAATAAATGAATTGACTCCTGATTTGCTTAAAGGCTTAATTTTAGTTCAAAAGTTTAGGGCGAAGAAAGACTTAGAAATACGGACAGAAGTTCTAATGAAATTTGAATAGAATGATAAACTTACTCTACAGGAAATATCGGACGAATGTCAGACAATCTTAAATCTGAGACGCGATGCCGAAGAAATTAATGAAAAAGGATGTACAAAAAGAGAATAAATTCATATTTCAGAAGTGGAAGTTTACATCTCGAAAAAGAAAGGCTTTTTGAGAATTACAATTTTTTTTTTATCGTATCACCCCGAGCAAGGCGGTAACGCCACTGATGTGCAGGGGGCTACGTAATAGTGAAAAGATTGGAAAAGAGAAAGCCGGAAAACACATCCTAAACAGGGAACAAGGAATGAGCCTCTTAACCTGTTCAATAGACGTGGGTGGAGTGCGAACCGGGCGATAGATAGATCCATCTACTCCAATTGAAAAAAAAAAAAAAACAAAGTGAGAAGATTGGAAAAGAGAAAGCCGGAAACCACATCCTAAACAGGGAACAAGGAATGAGCATCTTAACCTGTTCAATAGACGTGGGTGTATTGCGAACCGGGCGATAGATAGATCTATCTACTCCAATTGAAAAAAAAAAGTGAGAAGATTGGAAAAGAGAAAGCCGGAAACCACATCCTAAACAGGGAACAAGGAATGAGCCTCTTAACCTGTTCAATAGACGTGGGTGGAGTGCGAACCGGGCGATAGATAGATCTATCTACTCCAATTGAAAAAAAAAAAACAAAGTGAGAAGATTGGAAAAGAGAAAGCCGGAAACCACATCCTAAACAGGGAACAAGGGATGAGCCTCTTAACCTGTTCAATAAACGTGGGTGGAGTGCAAACCGGGCGATAGATAGATCCATCTACTTCAATTGAAAAAAAAACAAAGTGAGAAGATTGGAAAAGAGAAAGCCGGAAACCACATCCTAAACAGGGAACAAGGGATGAGCCTCTTAATCTGTTCAATAGACGTGGGTGGAGTGCGAACCGGGCGATAGATAGATCTATCTACTCCAATTGAATGCTACAAGTGTGGTAATGTAGCACACTTGTAGCATTTGAAACACTGCAAAACTAAACCAATAAAATATTATCGCAGGAGGAGGATTGTACACAGTATTGCGATGGAAAAATAATCATATAAACAAAAAATGTTAATATGAAAATTAATAATGTGTATGTGAAAATGTTACGAGACTCTGATAGTTATCTCACAATAATTAATGAAGTCAAAACAATTAATGAATTCGGAAAACCTATATTTAGATATTTATATATCGAAAGTCGCAAGTAGAGTCTTTGGCGAGAAATTTATGTTTTATTGGCAAAGTAACTTGTAATCTCTCATTCAATAATAACTTTGTAAAAGCTAAGGTTTATGTGCTACAATATTACTAACTTATTCGGTACTGACTGGATGGAATTATTTGAGCTTTGGTATTTACCTATAAGTCCTTATTGCAAAAACGTAAGTGGATAAGTGACCACTTTTTAAAGAAATGATGTAGACTAAACGATCTAACTCCTGATATGTATAAAAGCTTAATTTTCATTCATGGGTTAACGGTAAAAAGCATAAATACGAGCGAAAATTTTAAGGAAAATTAAACAGAATATTAAACTTACGCTACAGGATATATCAGACAAATGTGAGAGAATCTTAAATCTGAGACACGGTGTCGAAGAAATTGAGGAAAAAGAATGTACATGCATACAAGTGAAAGAAAAGTGATCAAAAATGAAAATGAATCCATGTTTCAGTTGTGGAAAATTACATTCGGAGTCGACAGCCCCTTTAAGAATTCTAAATGCTACAAGTTTAGTAAAGCAGTGCTTATAAAGACATACTGCAAAACTAAATTAAGAAAAAATTATCACAAGCAAAACTTCGTACACAGCATTGCCACGGAAAAAATAATCCCAGAAAAAAATTGTGAATGCGAAAATAACTAATGCGGATGTGAAAATGCTACTAAACACAGGTAGTGATATCACAATAATTAATGAAGCCGCATGGAAAGAGTTTCAATTTGAGTTTGAGTTTTTTAACGGTATATCAACCTCTGTAGGTTATTTAATGCCAAAAAGGTGTGAGTTTAAGGTATTTTTGAATGTTCGGTTATAGTGAGAAGGTTAATTTCGTCAGCTTTTGATTAATTTTTTTTTTTAGAAAACTGAAGATGTCTTCTGCTGGTAATACTTTTTTTCCTTCAAAAATTTATGGCAATAATTTTTTTCCTTCAAAAATGTCTTGTTGGTAATATTTTTTCTTCAAAAATGTATATTTTTCTATAAAAGTTTATTTTTATACTTTAATAGTGTCTTGACCCCAGTTTGGAGGTTAACTATTTGTCCATAGCTGGGACCCTAACAGGTGCTACCACTCCGGGTCAGAGTGGATATAGGAACAACAGCAATTAAGAGGTGGTTCCATGCTCCTTACAACCTCCCAATCAAAATCCTTGCTGCCGGATGCAATTTACCGTCATACCCAGGACTCACATGGAAAGAAATCGAAAAGTCTATATTAAGAAGTACGTCCAAAGTCACGAGTAGTGTCTCAGGTGAGAAATTATTTTTTATTGGCGAAACAACTTGCTGTGTACCATTCAATGATAAGTGCGTAAAACCCAAGTCTTATGTGTTAAAAATACTACGAACTTGTGGCTATTTTTAAGAGATCTTTGAAAAAAGCAAGTCATGAAAAGTGAACGAAGTACTAAAATAATTCTTAGGAATGTACCGGATAACGCCAAATCCCAATAAATGTCAGGCAAGTTGCCGGCAGAATTAATATGTGCAAGAATAATTAAATCGGTGTTCAATAAGTTGTTACTGAATCCAAAAAGAATAAGAACAGATAACAAAAAAGACACCAATTTTTTCAATACTGACATAAAAAAATGTTTCAGAGTGTATAAAGACGGAAAAGAAATGAAGACGGCGCAATAATATCACGAATCGGAAAAGATGATCTACATTATAAAAGGAAAAAAACAGTGGGAATATAAAAGAATAAAAAAGATATTATAACCAGGTTTACCGAAAGAATGGAAGAACCTATGAAAACGCTGTATGAGGTTTTTGACGTTCCTATATCGAAAATGAGGACAAAACTGGAAGCATCGGAAATGTGGTTCTAAAGAAGGATGCTGTGGATATCATGGACTGAGCATGCAAGCAACGATGAGGTGTTGAAAAGAATGCAACAAAGAGGAAATAGATACTGAGCATCAGGAAGAGACAACTGAAGTTCCTGGGACACGCAATGAGGAAGGAGAGCCTGGAGAACCTGATACTGACTGGCTAGATAGAAGGAAAGAGAGACAGAGGAAGGCAGCGGATAACATATTTGACAGGAGTAACGGGAACAAACATACTAGGAGCCACAAGGGATAGGGAAACGTGGAGAACCATGATCGCCTACGTCCTGAAAGGACAGGGCACATAGAAGAAGATACCCCAAGTATTCGTTGAATATAGAAGCACGATTTCAAGAAAAAAGAAACGAATAGAGAAAAACAAAAAAAAAATGTTGGTTGATCCAAAATTTACCTTATTCCCCCACTGGAGCGTGTTGAACCTGAATATGTATGTTCAGGCCATTGGTCAAAGATTACTCAACCCTCGCTTACGTGGTAACTGGGTACAAAGCTGGTCATTGCTTGTCAAAGATGGTCAAAAGCTAGTCTTTGCTGGTCATTGCTTTCAAACCCGGCCGGCGGGCAAGAAGTGAGTATCTGAGAACAAATACTACACTTTGATCCGAGATATACCCTACTCCCCCACTAGAGCGAGTTGTGACACAAGGTCACATAATAATTGTAATTTCAATCCCTGAACCGGGCAGTGTATATTTTGACTAACTGGAAACGGAGGTGGGACGACTATAACTTAGCAAATAAAAACTAGAAGCGATATTCCAAGACATGGATCAGCGGAATGAGAACAATCCAGTCCCCATAATTTAAATAAAGGCTTCGGTTTGAGATTCTCTGGTCGACAAGCCGGAAGACACTCCAACCCTTTTAAGATATCTATCGATCCGGGTGACCCTTTACGAATATTCGAATTAAAACCTTTATTTAACTAACAGGGGAAGACCGACCCGTTCAGATATGACATCCTCGTCGGAATGCCAAACAAATAAATCAATACCGTATGCCAGCCATTTATGAAGAAAAAGAAGCAATAGCAGAGAGAGTTAAGCTTCACGGCAAGGCTCCAGCAGCAACAGTAGCAGCAGTAAGAACTGAAGAGAAGGAGAATGTCAAGTGTAACAGCAAGCAACCGATAGCAGGCATTAATAACATTAAATTCAACATTCCAAGTTTTAGACTCTAGATTGTACGAGGGTGCAACAGACATAGTGGGTGCAAACATTGGTTTGTGATTGGCATAGTAATTGCCAATTCCGCAGAAAGTAATAGCAACCGACAGCGGGATAATCTTCTGCCCAGTCAGTCATGTCTCTTTCGAGACATAATCGCCTAAGCGTGTATCACATATGACACTTAACTGACTGAATTGCGAATTCAATGCCTGAGCCTGGTAGTACAGGCTCTAATTGAATGGAAACAGGGAGAGCAGTAACTGAGTTGTACTAAAAAAGGACGAAATATTATTCCCGTTTAAGATTCCCTGAAAAAGGCCGGAGGGCACACTCGAAGAAACTTTGTTGATTATGACAACCAAAGTGGGAACATTAGTCTGAATGTAAATAATGTTAAAAAAAATATGTTTATAGATGCTGATGATTGCAATGGAGACAGTAATTGCATTGTAGCTGTTGACGAATTATTATTCTATTATGTACCGTGTCTCATCAGAACGTAGGCGACCATGGTCCTCCACATACCCCTATCTCTTGCAGCACTTAACACTTGTTTTCTTAGTACCTCTCTCAAACCTTGGTCAGCCATCCACTTGCTCAATACCTTCAAGTAAAACATCACTCATTAAATCCATGGCCTAACTAATAAAACAACACCTCTTAGGCAAAATTCGATTTTATTCACCAACATAGTCTCCTCCTATGATGATTCCTACGCTTCTTTTTCTTTGGCGTCAAAATACGCCTCAGTTTCCGATATCACTTCTTCATTAAAGCCAAATCTCTTTTCTTGAAGTATTATTTTGAGATCTACAAACAGCCATTTGTCGCTGGAGGACAGATCTGGAGAATAGGGTGGATGCGGAAGCAATTCGAAGTGCAATTCATGTAGTTTTGCCATCGCTGCAATCGACTTTGTGACACAGTGCGTTATCTTGGTGAAAGATCACTTTGTTTTCTTCATTTGTGATTGTTTTTTGGACGCACCTATAATGTTATAAAATATTCGCTATTGATGGTTTTTCCTTTCTCAAGGTATTCGATGAACAAAATACCTTGCGTATTCCCAAATACAAAGGCCAAAATCTTGCCTGATGATGTTTGCGTTTTTGGTCACTTTCGACGGCTTTCACCTGCTGCTGTTCACACAGCTGACTGCCGATTTGACTCTGGAGTGAAGTAGTGGATTTATGTTTCATCCATTGTCATATATTTACGCAAAAACTTCTTGTTGCGTTGGAACAGTTGCAAACAACGCTCTGAATCGTCAATGCGTTGTTGTTTTTGATCGACTGTAAGCAATCGTGGCACTCACTTTGAACACAGCTTTCTCATTGACAAATTTTCATGCCAAATGGTGAATACACTGCCTTCTGATATGTTCAACACCTCTACTATCTTACGCAATTTTAGTTTACAATCGGTCGAAACTAGTTTGTAAACTTTTTTGGGTGTTTTCCAGGACAACTGCCAATTTTTGGTGACCTGAGCGTTCAGCATCATTTGTGTCTGTACGATTGCGTTTAAAGTCAGCATACCACCTCATAACCGTTGTTTCCGACGGAGCAGAGTCCGAATAATACGCATTAAGTCATTGTTTTGCTTGAACAGTATTTTTCCCATCAGAAAGACATGCTTTATCAACACACGAAATTCAGATTTTTCAATTGTTTTGAAATTTTACAACAGTAGCTTCACTTAAATAACAGTAATTTGTAAACTAATGATCCGATTGGGCCCAATTTTTGTCACGTGCCATTTGAAGGTTAGTACTTCATAAAAGTCAGATGGGATTTTTATTATTTTGTAGTTTTTATATGTCAGGAGCAAAACTTATTGAGTGATGTCTCGCATTGCGTTTACTTGTCTCTCTTTCCCACTATCCGTCCAGTGAGTATTAGATTCTCCAAGCCCTCTTTCCTCATTAAGTGTCCCATAAACTTCAGCTGTCTCTTCCTGATGTTAATTATAAATCTTCTTTTTGTTTCTCTCGATACTTTTATATTTGTCACAAATCATCATTCAAAATGAAGATGATACATAAAATATTTTAAGAAATGTTTTTATATAAGTGTACATCTTTTTTTCCCCGTTCCCATTCTCTACTTCTGTCTTTTTTCCAATCATTTCTTTCTCCTTAAACTTTAATCTCAATTACTTCTTTCTTTCTTTCTTTCTTTCTTATTCAAATTTAATATAAATTACCCCTTTCTTTCTTTCTTTCTTTCTTTCTTATTCAACTTTAATCTAAATTACCCCTTTCTTTCTTTCTTTCTTTCTTTCTTTCTTTCTTTCTTTCTTTCTTATTCAACTTTAATCTAAATTACCCCTTTCTTTCTTTCTTTCTTTCTTTCTTTCTTATTCAACTTTAATCTAAATTAACCCTTTCTTTCTTTCTTTCTTTCTTTCTTTCTTATTCAACTTTAATCTAAATTACCCCTTTCTTTCTTTCTTTCTTTCTTTCTTTCTTATTCAACTTTAATCTAAATTACCCCTTTCTTTCTTTCTTTCTTTCTTTCTTATTCAAATTTAATATAAATTACCATTTTCTTTCTTTCTTTCTTTCTTTCTTTCTTATTCAAATTTAATATAAATTACCCCTTTCTTTCTTTCTTTCTTTCTTTCTTTCTTTCTTTCTTATTCAACTTTAATCTAAATTACCCCTTTCTTTCTTTCTTTCTTTCTTTCTTTCTTTCTTTCTTATTCAACTTTAATCTAAATTAACCCTTCTTTTTTTAACTCTTCCTTTTTTCTTTCTTTCTTTCTATCTTATTTAAATTTCATATAAATTACCGTTTTCTTTCTTTCTTTCTTTCTTTCTTCCTTTCTTTCTTTCTTATTCAACTTTAATCTAAATTACCCCTTCTTTTTTTAACTTTTTTTCTTCTTTTTTTCTTTCTTTCTTTCTTATTGAAATTTAATATAAATTACAGTTTTCTTTCTTTCTTTCTTTCTTTCTTTCTTTCTTATTCAAAATTCATGTCAGTTTCCTTTTTCGTTCTTTCTTTCATTTTTATTCAAGTTTCATCTCAATTATCATTTTCTTTCTTTCTTTCTTTCTTTCTTTCTTTCTTTCTCCTGTTTCATACCAATTACTTTTTTCATTCTTTCTTTCTTTCCTTTTTCAAGTTTCATGTCAATTACCCTTTTTGCTTTCTTTATCTCTTTCTTATTCAAATTTATCTCATTCTTTAATCTTTCATTCTTTATTTATTTCGAGCTCTATCATTCCGTTCGTCTTATCATCTCATGCGCCTTGATTCATTCTCTCATTATTTCTCTTTTTCCTTTTCTGTGCCTCGAGCACCGACTCCAATCCTCCTAAAAGCCCTGCTATCTTCTTATTTACCCCCACCACATCCACATCTTGCAAATGCTCTTCACCCTCACCATTCTTTTCCATCGCCCTTCTCCCCACTTTTCAGTCTAATTCTCAGCCATCATCTTTTATGTTCCACCCTCTTCACTGCAATCATTGTATTGTTTCGTTTTTTGTTTTTATTTGAATCTATTCTTTTTCTCTGTGGGATAACTACGTCTTTTTTTTTTATTTATTTACTTTTTAACTTCTTTTTACCCAGACAACCAAATTTGGCTCATTTTCTTTTATCGGCGGTTTTCTTGCGTTTTGTTCCAGTCAATCTACAACATCTTCAAACGCTAAAAAGGGGAAAAAAAAAAAATGGCGAGCAGAAGATAAAATATATTTCTATGTCACTTCTTCCTCACCAACTTTTTTTTTTTTACTGCACAGGAAGTACCTAATTAGCAATAGAAATATAACTTGGCGGTGAAAGACAAAGCTTAAACAAAACCATTTTAGCTTCAGCTCCAGGGATAAAAATGAAGAAGGTAGACATATTTTGTGCCCTTTATTTTTAAGGTTTTAATGGACGTTATAAATAATCTCTTCTATTAAAACAATGACGTTATGGAAAATAGTTTCAAGAGAGTTCAATAATAAGTATATGAAATATGGGATATTTGTTTCTACAATGTATGTTATTCCTGTAGACGTTCATATAGAAGATAGGTTTACACTACAGCCTCCCCATGCTGTTGTTGAGGGTACTGCAGTCAATATGTTTAGTACAGAATAGATTTGGTTGTTCCACATCGAATTTGAATTCAGAGTTGACCTTGTACCAGTTTGGTTACTATCCAAAACGAGGGAGGTCGTTCTCCCCCGCTTTAAAATCCTTTCTATTTGTGGGAGAACAGGTGGATATTGCATAACTTATGTTAGGCAAGAGTTTTTATATATACACGCAGTGTGGACTTAGGAATCAACATTGCACTTTCATGCCAAACACGATATATAAATCTGAATATCACTTTGTGTATGCAACTAATAGTCACGATAAGATGATAATCTATCTATCTATCTATCTATCTATCTATCTATCTATCTATCTATCTATCTATGTGTTGTTGCTTGTTAGGGCCAGGAAGAAAGACACGAAACAAAAAGGTAGGTTCAACCAGTGTATTAAAATAACAGAACAAATATACAAAGTAAAAGTGTCAGTAGTCAAGCAAATAGAAGTATACGTCCGAACTGTATAGTTACACTGTGTCTCGACTGCTTCACGACTGTCTCTAGACTGCCTCCGAGGAAGTCACGCAGGTTAGTATTTATTTTAGAGTCCATTCCACTGCAGATAGGGCACCATAAATCTATCTATCTATCTATCTATCTATCTATCTATCTATCTATCTATCTATCTAAGTCTGTTCATATCTATCTATCTATCTATCTATCTATCTATCTATCTATCTATCTATCTCAGTATATTCATAACCTGCTTTCTTTTTCTTTCGTTCTTTCGTTCTTTCTTTCTTTCTTTCTTATTCAAATTTAATATAAATTACCGTTTTCTTTCTTTCTTTCTTTCTTTCTTTCTTTCTTATTCAAATTTGATTGCCTTTCTTCCTTATTTAATTTTAATCTAAATTTCCCCTTTCTGTTTTTAAATCTTTCTTTCTTTCTTTCTTTCTTATTCAAATTTAATATAAGTTACCTTTTTCTTTCTATAATAATAATAATAATAATAATTTTTCTATTCTTGCTTCACAGCACTAATACTTGTTAACTAGAAATTACACATACTGCAAAATGCAGATTCTGCGATAAATATCCAGAAACAAATGACCATCAAGTTGCACGGTGTTAACAACATCTGTATATGAAACTTGCCCTGATAGATTGGTCAATTATAGAAATTATGCCACTTTAAGGGGAGGAAACAGCAAGAAACTGGTATCAACATCACCCAGACTCAGTTGCAGGGAGTAGACCTGTAAAAATGTTATAGATTTTACAATACAAACAGACAGAAGAATCAAAGCTGATGGCCCAGACGTCGTGATCATAAAACACAAAAACAGAATGTGATTTCTTATTGACATATGGCAGATCCTTCAGATTGTAATGTATCTTTCAATATCTTAAAAATAAACTATAAAAATACGAATATCTTGAAATGGAAATCTAAAAAATGTGGTCCATGAGGCCATCAGTAAATTTCGTTGCATTTGGAGTCCCTGGATTGATTGAAAAATGTTCCGATATTTTAAGGGTTTCTTTATTTACGAAACGGGTTAACATATTTTTAATTTATTTGTTTTTTTTTTAATCATATCACCCCTAGCAAGGCGGTAACGCCACTGATGCACAGGGGGCTACGTAAGATTGAAAAGATTGGTAAAGAGAAAGCCGGAAACCACATCCTAAACAGGGAACAACGGATGAGACTCTTCACCAGTTCAATAGAAGTGGGTGGAGTGTGAACCGGGCGATAGTTTAGTCTATCTACTCCAACTGAATAATAAAAAAGAAAAGAGTGACAAGATTGGAAAAGAGAAAGCCGGAAACCACGTCCTAAACAGGGAACAACGGATGAGCCTCTTCACCTGTTCAATAGACGTGAGTGGAGTGTGAACCGGGCGATAGTTTAGTCTATCTACTCCAATAAACATTATTTGTAATGGATACTCATATTTCAATATATACTTAAATTGTTTGTTTTTTTTTATAATTAAACAATATATTTATTTATATCTACCGGTCCAAATAATCGAGAAATCTTGATAAGAAAATAGCGTCCTCCAGCAGGATTCGAACCTGCATCCACTAAAGGAAATCGTCATTTGATCTGACGTGTCTTAGACTGCTCAACGAGTTAGACAAATGCCTTTCATTATAAAATCAGAGCATCTACTCAAATACGAGTATCCCTTTAAATAATGTTGAAATAAATAAATTAAAAATATGTCGGAGATAATCCATTTTGTAACGGATTTCGTAAATAAACATATAATTATCTTCGTGTGTTTTAAGAGTGGAAAGGAAATTGCAAGAAACTGATGTAAACCCCATTCTGACCTGGTTACAGAGATAGGACCTGTAAAAGTTTCATGGGAATTTACAATACACGCAGACAGAAAAATAGAGCTAAATGTACCAGAAATTGTGCTCAAAAACAACAAAAATAGGATGCGCCTTACTGACATATAGCAGGCCTTGCAAATTGTAATGTATCTTTGAAGATCGTCAAAAAAACTATTAAAATGCTAAAGTCTTAAGTGGAAATCACAAAAAGTGTCACATAAAGACATCAATATTTCCACTTGTAGTTGAAGCTCCCGGATTGATTGGAAAAGTATCCGACTGACTCAATGACGTGATACCTGGTAGCCAAGGTTTTAAAGAAATACAAGAAATTGTACTTACAAATACAGCTCACACATTATGAAGAGATTTGTCTATATGAAAATTGTGTGTAATATTAGTTTTTTTAATTTGTTTTTAATTTTTTACAAAAATGATCAGTCGAAAACGTCATGAAGCATTAGATCTCTGGTTGGGACGCGGGATGTACATGCAAAAGAAATCAAAGATAATAATAATAATAATAATAATAATAATAATAATAATAATAATAATAAAAGAAGGCAGTAAATTCAAACAAGATTTACAGTTAGTAGATTCTGTAGAAAAGCAGAACGGAAGCCAAGAGCCGACTATTGCGGCAAAGAATATGAAAATGAAAGCCAAAGACAAATCTCTTCAACATATGAAACAGCGCTGGCAAGACAAACCTCTGCATGGCCAATATCCAGTACGTGCCAATAAATCTAATGTTGACAAAGTTAATACTCATCGATGGTTACGTGCATCTGGATTAAAGTCCGAAACTGAAGGCTTTATTCTTGCAGCACAAGACCAAAGTCTTTTCACGAGAAACTTTCAGGCAAATATTATGCATAATAATATGGATCCCAAATGCAGGTTTTGTGATAAACACCAAGAAACAATAGACCACCTAATCTCAGGCTGTTCTGTGCTTGCCCCAAATGAATATAAAAATCGCCACGATAGAGTTGGGCAATATTTACATTGGGCAATATGCAAACATTATGGAAAAGCTGTAGGCAAACACTGGTATGAACATCACCCAGCACCGGTTACAGAAATAGAGGATGTAACCATTCTATGGGATTACACCATCTACACAGACAGAAAAATTGAAGCAAACAGGCCAGACATTATTGTTAAAAACCAGAAGGAAAAAACTTGTCTATTAATTGATATGGCTTGTCCAGCGGATTGTAACATAGCAATCAAGGAATTTGAAAAACTGTCAAAATATAAAGACCTGGAAATTGAAATAGGAAAAATGTGGAAATTGAAAACAAGAGTTGTGCCAGTGATAGTAGGTGCACTTGGAATGATAAAAAATGGAACAAAACAACACATTGAAAGAATCCCTGGAAACCCCAGCTTAAGAGATATACAAAAAATTGTCTTATTAAGTACAGCCCACACACTAAGGAAAACTTTATCTATGTAATGCTGGAGATGATAGGGAAGATAGAAAAACATGAAATGGAGCCATAACAACATGCCACTACCTGCCTTAGGTCTCCCCGCAGACTTGGTTGGTAGTGAGACCAATGCAGAAATCGAAATATGATGAAAAATGACATAATAATAATAATAATAAAAACAAACAAGGGCTATAATCACAAAAGAGGCTGCTGAATGTGCACTGAAAAAAAAAAAGTAATCTCCAGGAATAGATAAAATTCATAACTTTTGGCAATATTATTTAAATACAGCACAAAAACAATAACTAGCCAAAGAACTTTAAATGATTAAAGATTCTACTAAAATTCCAAAGGAATCTACCCAAGAATAGTGACCCTAATATCCCGAAAAACTACAAACCAATTACATGTCTTTCCCCAACGAACAAACTATTGATATCTATTTGGACAAAACAGACATATTCTTCTTGGAAAGAAATTACATTCTAACGCTTGAACAAAAAGGGTGTAAACGTGGCTGTTACGAATGTAAAAACCAATTACTTATTAATAAAATGATCTTGGAAAACTGTTTCAATGCAAAGAAAAAAGTTAGTACTGCCCGAAAAGATTATCGTAAGGCATTCGATAGTTTATCATATTACAGAACCTTAAAGTCTTTAATATATACAAGGCATCACCAGTTGGCATCAATTTCACTAAACAATGTATGTCGATATGGAAAACAACACTTTACCTCAATCATATAAATGGAATCTGTAGGTGAAATAAACATCAACAGAGAATATTTCAAGATGACTCTTTGTCTCCCTTACTATTTTGCATATAACTAATAGAATTAACCAGCCAACTTAACAAGACGGAATGTGGCTATAAAGTAGCTCAAAAGAAAAACCACCTGTTTTATATGGATGACTTAAAGTCGTATACTAGGAATGACAGCGTGTTGGAAGGCCTTTTGAAAACTGTAAAATGTTTTATTGAAAGGAAATTCAATTTGGATAAATGTGCTAAAGCCACAGTTTTACGAGGATCGCTACAACAAACATCCTCTATTAGCTTAGACCCTGATGTAACAATAAAAGATTTAGAGCAGGAAGAAGCTTATAAGTACCTAGGTGTAAATGAAGGTGAAAGAACTCACCATAAGAAAATGAAAGAAATAATGCGTAAAGAGTACTAGAGAATAGTAAGACTGATACTAAAAACTAAATGAAATTCTCAGAACGGAATAATAGCCATTTTTAACCTTGCCATTGCAGTGGCCCAATATAGTTTCAACATCTTTAACGCAGCTCTAAATGATATCAGATAAATGGATTCTAAGACAAGAAAGCTTCTTTCTAAGCATAAGATGTATCATCCAAAGGCTGATGTAGACCGTCTATACATACCCCGTAAAGAAGGTGGAAGAGGTCTTATTCAGCTAGAATTGTCATACAAGACAACAACTATTGGCTTACTAACATACATAGAAACAACAAAGGGCTGGATGATACAGTTAGTCAAACAACATGACAACTGAAAGAAAAAATATTTCAATCATGAAAGAAGGCAGTAAATACAAACAAGATTTACATTTAGTAGATTCTGTAGAAAGGCAAAACAGAAGCCAAGAACCAACAATTGCGGCAAAAATATGAAAATGAAAGACAAAGATAAAGCTCTTGAACAGATGAAACAACGCTGGCAAGACAAACCTCTGCATGGCCAAGAATAATAAACACGATGTTGATAAAGTTAACACATAACTCGGAAAGTCCCGGGCCTGACATATTGATGAAAAAAAATCTATTCGATTTTTCTGAGGTACGAATGTTCAAAGACAAGTGACAAAATTTTGGCCCAATCGGATGATTAGTCTACAAATTACAGTTATTTAAGTGAAACTACTTTTTTTTTTTAATCGTATCACCCCGAGCAAGGCGGTAACGCCACTGATGTGCAGAGGGCTACGTAAGAGTGAAAAGATTGGAAAAGAGAAAGCCGGAAACCACATCCTAAACAGGGAACAAGGGATGAGCCTCTTAACCTGTTCAATAGACGTGGGTGGAGTGTGAACCGGGCGATAGATGTTGCAAATGTTTAAAACAATGTAAAAATCTGAATTTCGTGGGTTAATAAAGCATTGCTTTCTGATGGGAAAAATACTGTTCAAGCAAAGTAATGTAATAAGTGTTATTCAGACTCTGCTCTGTCGGAAACAACGGTTAAGAGGAGGTATGCTGACTTTAAACGCAGTTGTACAGACACAAATGATGCTAAACGCTCAGGCAACCCAAAATCGACAGTTATCCCGGAAAACACACACACACACACACACACACACACACACACACACACACACACACACACACACACACACACACACACACATCCGCAAACTCGTTTTGGCCGATCATGAATAGAAGTGAATGAGATAGCAGAGGAGTTGAACATATCATAAGGCAGTGTATTCACCATTTTGCATGAACATTTGTCAAAAAGAAAGCTGTGTTCAAAGTGAGTGCCGCCTTTGCTCACAGCTGATAAAAAACAACAACGCGTCGACGATTCAGAGCGTTGTTTGCAACTGTTTCAGTGCAACAGGAAGGAGTTTTTACGTAATTATGTGACAATAAATGAAACGTAGATACACCACTTCACTCCGAATTCAAATCGGCAGTCAGCTCAGTGGAGAGCAGCAGGGAAAAGCAGTTCAAAAAGATCAAAGACGATAACACCAGCCGTAAAGGTTTAGGCCTGCGTATTTTGAGATGCGTAAGGTTCATCGATTACCTTGAGAAAGAAAGAATCATCAATAACAAATATTATATAGCATTATTGATGTGTTTGAAGAAAGAAATTATCATAAACAGCCATAAATGAAGAAGAAATAATGATCTTTCATTAAGACAACGCATCGTGTCGCAAGTCGGTCTCAACGATGGCAAAACTACATGAATTGCACTTCGAATTGCTTCCGCATCCACTGTGTTCTCCAGATCTGGCCTCCAGTGACTATTGGCTGTTTGCAAACTTCAAAAGAATGCTCCAGGGCTCCAATGAAGAAGTGATATCGGAAACTTTGGTGTATTTTGAGGCCAAAGATAAATCAATAGCATTGAATTGTTAGAGAATCGTTGGAATCAATGTACCACCCTAGAAGGAGACTATATTGATGAATAAAGTCGAATTTTGCATAAGAGTTGTTGTTTTATTAGTTAGGTCCGGGATTTATTGAGTCATCTGTTAATACTCGTCGATGATTACGAGTATCTGGATTAAAGTCTGAAACTGAAGGCTTTATCCTTGCAGTATAAGATCAGAGTCTTTTCACTACCAAATTTCAGGCAAATAATGTGCAAATACTTTGAAAAATATGTAAACAAACATCCTTTAATTTAGTTGATCTAATCAACTTTTCACGCTTTAACATCCGTCTTCGTTCCTTGTTTTGCTATCCGCAGAAAGGTTTGCTATGGCAAAAAGTGAGTGATCTGTTTAATACTAAAAATCATTGTAAACTGATCCCCGACTTCAGGTCATCTTACAACCAAATGAAGAAATTTTCTTTTATGTACCATGATCCTTTTAGGATATAGCCGATCATGCTTCTCCACAACATCCTTTCTTTTGTTGCTTTAACTTTGATGCTTAACACCTCTCTTTGTTCTTATTTTGCTATCCATAGAAAGATATGCTATTGCAAAAAGTGAGGGATCAGTTTAATAAAAATTGGTATGAACATCACTCTGGTAACAGAAATAGATGTCACTATTCTGTTCGATTACATCTTCTAGACAGGAAAATTGAATCAAAAAGGTTGCACATTATTGTTGAGAACCAAAAAAACAAAAACTTGCCTACTAATTAATATGGCTTGTCTAGCGGATTGTAACAGCAACCAAGGAATTTGAAAAAACTATCAAAATATAAAGATCTGGAAATCAAAATAGAACAAAAATGGCGGAAATTGAAAACAAGAATAGTAACAGTGATAGTAAGTGTGCTTGGAATGATAAAAATGCAACAGAACAACAAATTGAAAGAATCCCTGGAAACCCCAGCTTACGTGATATACAAAAAATTGTCTTGATGATTATAGCCCACACACTAAGGAGAACTTTGTTCAGGTAATGCTAGTGATGTTATGAGAGATAGAATAAAAAATGAAATGTAGCCGTAACAGCACACCATGATCTGACTTAGTTCTTTCAGCAGACTTGGTGTGTAGTGTGACCATAGCAGAAATCATATGATGAAAATGACACAACAATAATAATAAGAATAGATACATCACATTAAGACACCGGTTCCGTACGATCGGCAAAGTTAAGCAAAGTCGACTCAGGTTAGTATCTAGATAGGTGACTACTTGGTAATATCAGGTGCTGTAAGCTTGGATGTGTGGGTGGTGCAATGGGATTGCTAATCGGAGAGAAGTTTCAGTTCCTATTGGGTTCGTTATATTCAATTTAGCTCAAAAGCCTTAGGAAAATTATGAATTCCCCATTTATCCTCCCAGTTAGTGGTTAACTAGCAGTATAGCCCGGATTTAAAACTAACCTATGGTCCTGTAGCTCAAACTCAGCCTAAAGAATATTTGTGTGAAGTTTGGTGAGAATCGGATAAAAATTGTGGATTTGTATAAAGGACATACAGGCAGATAAACAGACACACACACAAACATCTTACCTTATATATGTATATCTATATATTATCGATTTTCTGTACTATTGTAAGAACTGCAACCTTGAAACTTCTGAATATCGTTTCTTATGCCTTTGTCTATGAGTGTATCAAATTTGATTAAAATCGGATCACTCTTTCTATAACCCGATTTTTCGATTATCGATTTTCGATATTTATCGGGGGTACCTCGACACAAAACTTAGCTATGAACACTCGCAGATGCTTATAGTACAACTGTGTAAATTTTCAAGAAAATCGGTTCAGCCGTTTCGAAGTCTATAGGTAACGGACACACACACAGACACATACACACACAGACAAAGTTCCATTTATAAATAAGTTTAGATTAATGGAATTTGTGTTAGTAAATGATTATTATTTCAAGGAAAAAATTCTTACATATCAATATTTTTCTGGCTTTAAATAAATAACAAGTCGTTGTTTAGCCGTAAAAATAAAATAAAATAAAAACAAAGACAAATCGTACTTAAGATGTTTTATAGAGTGTAGGGGATTTGGTAAGTGCTTGGTTGATGTGCTTCCGTATTTTACGGGGATTGCTCTCGATATTAGTTCCCCCACAAATACGACACAATGTTTTACAATCGCGCAAAAGAAATGGAATAAGTCACAACGAACATTAAACAACAAACAATTTAATATGTATAAAATAAAATTAGCATGTGGAAACAAATAAAATACATGATGTGAAAAATTGCCTTTTGGAAAATAAAGTTTGGCAAGAAGTTAAATTTGTTTAAGGGTGTGTGTAAGTTTATATTAACGGGGTCCGTAAATAAGTCGTTCTTACTTACATTAAGTTCATCTCGGGTGGCGACAGCATGTCGCGTTGATGAAAGAAAGTTTGTCGGGTTTTTCCTTTCACGGCCCTCTGTAGCTAGGTCATGAACTTTGTTGTGGAGAATGACTTGGCTGGACAAAGTATCGGTTACATGCTGACTTAATGGCTAGCTTGGTGACTGAACTCTCACTTCCTAACTGTGTGTTATTTATATACCATAATAGGGGATCAAAGAATCTTCCTAACATTTAGGTGTGAAGATATTTATTGGCCAATCAGATTTGTATTTTACTATTTTGTTTTGGGGCCTAAATATTTTTTGTTAATTGACTTCCGATCCTATTTTTCTAGAATGTTCTTATTCTATGTTTTTAGCTGATTGGTTGAGAAATATAAAAATGTGATTTAAATTCTAATGCCGTTTTGATCCAAAATTTCTATAATGTTTTTATGTATTTTCTTATTGCTTATTTTAATAGAAAAAAAAATGTGTATCCCATAAGAGTTTTTGTCAGCGTACGAACATGTGCAACTATTATTTCTTTTTTTGAAACAAGTTCAAACCAAGGTAAAAAGTATTTAAAAAGATTCACCATATTCGAGGAGAGAGAGAGAGAGAGAGAGAGAGAGAGAGAGAGAGAGAGATTTCATCTGTGAGAAGAAGGCTTTGCTTACGTAGTTTACATATGCGCTGACTCCGAGCACGTTCTCATTGATTTTTAACTCGAAAATTCGAAAACCGATGATAGATAACGTCCATTTTTTTTTCACGCATGCGTATTTTGTTTCGTTCAACACGTCCCAATTGACTTTTCTCTGTCAGCCAAAGCCAGATTTAAACAATTTACATTTGTTAAAAAAAAAAAAAAAGAAAGTAGAAAATAGAAATCCAAATGCTGTTTTTGATAATCGATCTAAACACATGGTTCTCATCAGTTGTAAGCTCTGAGTCAACACCAGATACCACGTTAAAGAGTGGGCGCCGAAAGAGTAAATAAAAAATGCTTATAAAACCTTCAAGCGTCACAGCTGATAATAGACTAATAACATTTTTTTTATCCACCCTGGAATATTTACTCAGTTTTATCAAATTCAGGATGTGGGCGACCAACATCTTTTAATTTAGTTGATCTAATCAACTTTTCACGCTTTAACATCCCTCTTCGTTCCTTGTTTTGCTATCCGCAGAAAGGTTTGCTATGGCAAAAAATGAGTGATCTGTTTAATACTAAAGATCATTGTAAACTGATCCCCGACTTCAGGTCATCTTACAACCAAATGAAGAAATTTTCTTTTATGTACCATGATCCTTTTAGGATATAGCGGATCATGCTTCTCCACAACATCCTTTCTTTTGTTGCTTTAACTTTGATATCTCTGTTCTTGTTTTGCTATCCATAGAAAGATATGCTATGGCAAAAAGTGAGGGATCAGTTTAATACTAAAAACTATTATAACCTGATCTCCGAATTCATGTCATCCTACAATCGCTTGAAAAAGTTATCTGTTATGTTCTATGACCATTTAGGATGTAGCCGATTATGATTCATAACAGCATCCTTTTTTGTTGTTTTAACTTTGAAGCTTTAACATTTCTCTTTGTCATTTATCATAGAAGGTATGCTATGGTAAACAGTGGGGAATCATAATAATAGTAAAAATAATTGAAAAGTGATCCTTGACTTCAGGTCATTCTACAATCGTTATGAAGAAGTTTTCTTTAGGACACAGGCGATCTCTTTCGGAGAAGTATTTCTAACGAGGTCCCACCTGAAAGATTATGTGTGTTTTTTTATGAAGACCTGTCACGGTATAACGCGTATTTGGCTGAAATGCATGTGTAAAGTATAACTCTAGTAGACTGAGTGTTATCATGGGTATATTGAGCTTCGCATATTTGTAACTTAGCGTCACTTTTTTGTTTACGGTTCTGCTTTCTCACTTAAAAATAATATTAATAATAACAATAATAATATCGTGCAGTCATTGATGCATATTGTCAATTATCGTGTTGTAAACGGTACCTTCCGTTGAAGTGTTGGTCGAAAGGTTCCTCAGGTTTTTTTTCAAAAACGTTTTCCCTCGTTAAAAGCATGTAGCGGATCAGAAATTAATTAAAATCAACGCCCTTCTTCTTCACTTTTACAAAAATTCACAATGACGTGTGAAATCCTGGTTTTTCCTAAATAGAAAAAAGATTGACAATCTGTTTAAAGAAAAAGTCGAAACCAGATTTCGCAAGTAGGTGTTAAAATGATTTTTGACCAATGGGAACGACTTGTAAGACTTGGAAAGACTTGGCGATCCAGTGTGAAATTCACAAAGACTATATAAATGACCTCGGCGTGAGTCAAGAGTCAGAGATGGGAGCAGCGAGAGAGTTACACATCTAAAATGTAACCAACTTCAACTCTACCCGGAGATAAGGTCAGGTCGCACCTTGTTCTCTTTCTCCTCTATTCCTTTCAACAATTACTACTATAAACATTTTCTACGAATCTTGATACCCTTAACTCAACTTTATCATTGAACTCTACTCGTAACTTCTTAATAATGTTTCTAATTGAACATTAACTTCTACAACTTGTGTTATGCTTTCTTTTAATAAATTCCTATTTTAAAATGCAAAATGTATATTTTATTTTTCTTCATTCTTCCACACATTTTAAATTTACATTGACACTTTCAGACCGTTGAAAATAAATAAATTCACTCAGAACGTTTAAAAAATGTTTTTGACAAAGGAATAAATCTTGTATTATTTAAACCGGAAATAAACTGAGAATAGATACATCAGATCGCACATAATAGTAACACATATAACACATATATTTACTCACACATACACATAAACACATCTTATGAGAAATTATATACATACACAAAAATGTTTTGAATTAGACATATGCAAAAAGGGGACGAAGACAAAATGTTAATCACACAATTATATACAAATGTGTAGCGGATAAGAAATTAATTAAAATCAACGCCCTTCTTCTTCACTTTTACAAAAAATCACAGCGACGTGTGAAATCCTGTTTTTTTTTTTAGATAGAAAAAGGATTGACCATCTGCTTAAAGAAAAAGTCGAAAGCAGATTTCGCAAGTAGGTGTGAAAATGATTTTTGATGAATGGGAGCGACTTGCAAGACCAAAAAGACTTCGTGTATAAGTGCGAAAATATCTAGATTACCCTAAAAGGACTTCATCAACATCAGTCAAGTCAGTCAGATGGAAGCAGCGAGAAAGACAACACTAAAATGTAACTCTCAACTTCAAGCGACTCGGACATTTTCCTCTTTCTCTTTCTCCTTATTTCTTTCAACAATTACTACTACGAACAATTTCTTCATCTCTCGATACTCTTGACTCAACTTTCTCATTGAACACGAACTCTACTCATAAATTCTTAATAATGTTTCTAATTGTACATTAACTCCTACAACTTATGTTGTTCCTCCTTTTAATAAATTTCTATATTAACATTTACTATTTTATTATTCCACTCTTCTACACTAATCCACACATTCCAGCGTGCCGACAACTAACTTTCTGATGACGAAAAACCTTCTGATGATTATAACTCTGCATAAAATCCTGTAAGCTGTAGGGAGCTTGGTTAAATAAGACACAAGGCCGAATCAAAGAGGCATTAACCAGCTCCCTGCGCTACACTGGTGACTCCCGACGCTTAAGGAACACGCACTCCTACGCTGCACTGGTGACTCCCGACGTACAAAGAACACGCACTCCTACGTCACAAAGTATTTATAAATCCTGTTGTATTAAGTCCCTATTTAATATTTATATATCAATAAATATAAATATTATATTACGTCTATAGCCCGACTTCACGTACTATGTAATAAGTTGCTTATTATGAACTGACGATTCCAGGATTTAAATTTTTGGTTATTGCGTTGTTCATGGTCGTTATATATTATAATACTGGGATGCTATTTTTTAATTGCATAATTTATTTTGATCTGAACTAAAACATAAACATGAACTTAGAAAGTAAAATCTTAAAAGTTAAATTAATTAAAATTAAGAGGTAGAATCTTTTAGGGCAGAGGTTATACGTTTTGTGTCTCTGGTCAGGAGGAATTACCTGCTGTTTTCAGTTTATGGGGGAAAAAGACACACAGGAAAATCTATGTTAATCCAGGTCAACCTATTTCAGTAGATATTTGTTTATTTGTTTACAGGAGATCATTAGTTCACTTCTTTCGTTTAATAAATTAGGGTTAATTTCAAGTTTTTTTTAAAGACATAAATTATATCTATTTCCTATACCATTATAAGATCTGTTTTTTGTGGTAAAATCCCAGATGATAATTCGGTTATTATTGTTGTTCTTGAAAAATATTTGTATATGTACGTGTACTTACATGTATATATTTTGATATCAACACACACACACACACACACACACACACACACACACACACACACACACACACACACACACACACACACACACATATATATATATCTATATAATGGACTCTTCCGTCGGAATCGACAGCGTAATTGTTCCAGTTATGAAACCAAGGTAAACCGTCAGAAGATCCACACAAGTGATTTGGCTAAAGTGGTGACGTCTTGTGCAGAACCATCCACACTTTTCGGAACTATTGATACACTCAGTTGGTGCATATAAATGAAGCAGACATTAGACCTCAGGCCTTTTAATTATCCCGCAACAGGTTGCCACTACCTGCTGCGGTAGACTGGTTGCCAGCCAAAGCTATAGAACTGTTCTGTTATTTAACCCATAACTGAAGGGAAGGGACGGATTTAAACATTTCCCAAGGGTATTAGCTCTCCGATTTCTCGTTCCGAGCAATTATACTCACAATATAAGCACAAGATAGCGTGAATCGTAGGAAGACATGATCTCCCAAGCGTGTATCATGTACGGCACTTAACTAACTGAATAACGAAAAGTCTTCCATAATCATTCGTTAATCCATATTCTCTGGGCCTATTTCCCGTCTGTTTCAACTACATTCTGGATAATCGCTCTCCATATTTTTTGAAACCTGTCATGTTTTTTTAGAACAAATATAGTGTTTGTATAGGATGTGCGATGTGGTACAGTGGATATCGGCTTGGAACGAGAAATCGGAGAGCCGAGTTTGAATTCCTGTTGAATTCGTTGCATTCACATACTCGCAAATACCATTGGGAAAAGTATGGATCCGTCGCTTCTTCCTCCAGCTATGGGTTAAATAGCAAGATAGATTGTTTTCTATAGCCTTGGTTGGCAAACAGTGTACGACAGAAAGTAATGGCAACCTACTGCGGGAAAATCTGCCCAGTCAGTCTTGTCTCTTTTGAAATATGATCGCCCAAGCGTGTATCACGTATGGCACTTAACTAACTGAGTGTTTGCAAACCATGTCTAATCCTCATTGTACAGCTTCAGGTAGATGAGCGTTGAATTTAAGGTTTTTCTTCTCCTAGACTGGTTGACAGTCTGGGTTGAAGAGAGGTGAGATAGATTCATCTTTATCAAGGATATTTGCGCGAAAGTGAGTGTTTTTCTGAGTTCACATCTCGATCACTAACATGGTGATATACACAACTACCTCAATCCAGTACTCTTTGTTTCTAGCGAAATTGTCCTGTTTCTTAATACTTTACTCAACTTCTGGAATGCTTCCTTTGCTATGCCAATCGCCTTCGAATTGGCATGGCAAAGGATGCCGCACTTTCAGTCTTCTGTTATAACACTTACCAGTATATTTAAATTTTTGTACCTGCTTGATTCTAGTATCCCCGATCTGTATTTGGCATATTGAGCTGCCCTTTTTACTGATGACCATGCATTCGATTTTCTTGCAGTTTATTTGTATTCCTTTCTTGTCACTCTCTTCAGCTACCTTCTGTAGGAGGTCTTGTCTCATTTCCTTTTTGTTTTACTCCCTTTTTATTAATGACAGCCTACTGCAGGAAAATCTTCTGCCAAGTCATTGAAGACTTGATCGCCAAAGCGTGTATCACGTATGGCACTTAACTGAGTGAATGTAAAATAGTTATTTTTCATAGAAATACATTGATAATTAGAAAAATATTGTCAGCGGTCAAGAATTAATGCAAATTTTACTAACAGAACAGAGCTATTAACTGTACAATGTAAATGCTTTGGTAATGATTTAATACGGGAATGCATTGAAACTAAGAAGAAAGATATTGTTAATGGTCAGGAGTTCATTACGAATAGAATAAGTTTTTTTATATGTATAACATAAATGCATTGCTAAAGATTTTGCTATCGAAATACATTGAAAATTGACAAAAATGACTCTCAGTTGTTGGGTATTAACTTAACCGAGATGAAAATGTTATAATGTTCATAACGTTTTCTTGAACGCCAGATGAATGTGCTAATTGAAAACATTCGTATTAATAAAATTAAAATAATTGCCAGTAAAAAAAAGGTGGGGAATGAAAGCAGACGATACAGTTGATGCAAATGATAAGACGTGAACACAACTCGAAATTAATTCTAATCTAATGCAACAAAATGGCAGCCAAAATTGTTGATTAACTCATTCGTCACTTCTTTTGAGGAATAGATTTCCGATGGAATTTTTCCGTCGAATTAAGGACTAATTTCCGTCGTCTGAGCTGGAAAGGTCCGGTTTTCAATGGTGTCACATTCCATCACAACAAAAACTTTGATGACGCAGAATTCCGGTTGAAGACTAGAATGCCACTGAAAAATGAACTGACCGGAAGTAGTGTCGTCAAATGTACCGAAACGGAAAAAAAGTTAATGGATTTATTTTGATTTAAGTTTTACTAATAAAAGATCATTTTGGATTGAATCATTTGTTTAGTATAGTGGATTGTTTTCTTTGACAATAAAGAATTTAAAATTGTCACATTCATCTGGCGTTCAAGAAAACGTTATAGCTCTGTTCTGTTAGTAAAATTTGCATTAATTCTTGACCGCTGACAATATTTTTCTAATTATCAATGTATTTCTATGAAAAATAACTATTTTACATTAACTATTTTACAAAGAAGAGAGTACTGGATTGCTATGTGTTGTCAGTTCTTTAATATGGCAGTGAATAGTGGACAATATCATCAAAGATGAAGGAAATACTTGAAGCAACTGAAATGTGATTCTACAGAAGGATGCCTCGAATATCATGGATCGAGTATGTGTGCAATGATGAGGTCTTGGAAATGATGGAAACGAAAATGAAATTAATACTGAACATCAGGAAGAGACAGTGACATGCGAGACAGTGACATGCGAGACATTGACATGCGAGACAGTGACATGCAATGAGGAAGGAGGGCTTGGAGACCCTGATACTAACAGGTCAGATAGAGGGAAAAAGAGACAGGAGAAGCAACGGATAATATATTTGAAGGACCTAATAAGGTGGATGATGGAACGAGGGTTGCATGGTGTAACAGGATAACGTGCGCTAAGAGCCACCAGGGATAGGAAGACGTGGAAAGCCATGATCGCCTACGCCCTGAAGAGATAGGGCACATAGAAGAAGAAGATACAGAAAATAAAAAAGAACACAGAGAGTATATAAAAGAGGAAGACAGGGTAGAAAGAAAGAAAGAAAGAACCAAGAGGAAAGAGCCGGCGATAACGGCTCAGAGAGAAATAGACCGAAAATTTCGTAGGAGATGAACCATAGATAGATACACACAAGGGTCACGTGATGTCTGAGCTTAACAAAAAGGAGGAAGTGAGAGAATGCATGGAGTGGAGAAAGTGTGGGGGAAGGGATGGCAGTCAGTTAAGTGCCATACGTGATACACGCTTGGGCGATCATGTCTCGAAAGAGACATGACTGACTGGGCAGAAGATTGTCCCTCAGTATGTTGCCATTGCTTTCTGCGGTAGACTGGTTGCCGACCAAGACTATAGAACCCAATCTGTCCTTGTTATTTAACCCATAACTGGAAGGAATAGATGGGTTAATACCTTTCCCAAGGGTATTTGCGCGCAAGTGAATGCAATGAATTCAGCTATAATTCGAACTCGGCTCCGCGATTTCTCGTTCCGAGCCGATATCCAATGCACCACAAGAAGACGTAAAAGACATAAAAGAAATAGAAATGTCAAACAATTGGCCAGAAGTGGATTGCTGATAGATACAATCGTTGTTACATAGTGTAAACTAAAAACTTTGGCATTTTTTAAATAAAAAATGATGAAATCCCATACACAAACATATGAATTATTTAAAAATCGCAGATCTGAGGATATTTAGAAATTCCACTCGAATATATAAATTCATTAGTGCTAATATAATAAATTTGTGAAGTAAATTAAAAATTTAAACAATTAAAATTAATTTATATGAAAATTAGGAGGTAAAAATATAACAGGAGAAATATCATACAGTTAGAAGTGAATATCGTGGTACTAAGATTAATACTATAAAAGGTTTATCGTTTCTAGAGATCCGAACTTCAGATTAGTAATTTTAGCATGATTGTAAGGTTAGTTTTTTTTAATACGTTTGCAATTTACTGTGCTTTCATGCCTCTGGTTTAGTAATATGTCATTTCTCATGTATTTAACGATTTCCATTTTTTCATGTAGACAAAGGAAATATGGTACTTTTACTGATTTAGATGTTCTAGCCTGCTTGAGGATTTTTCATTTAACTTTAGGTGTCTTATTTTCGTTAAAAAACGAAATTACTTCTAAAAATAATTAGAAAGTGATGTCATATTTTGTTTGTCCTTGTTGAAGGATAAGAGGTGATTATAAAAGTGGTTTTTAAAAAAAGTTCATTGTATTTCCGATATAAATTGTAGCATCCTTATGATTCTCCACGGATGATATCGAACACATATATACCAGGGATTTTGTTAAGCATTTATTAGGTAATGGGCATTTGTTCGGGTTTCTACAATTACATGAGTTATTATTATGCGGCAAACTGACATGGGTCTTAGAGTTATTTTTGTTGCATGATTTCAAAATTTTATTGTTATGTAATTTAATTATTTTTGTTAAGTTGTTGGGGCAGCTATAACAGTTTTATTGTATTCCTTTTGAACATTTTGCTTAAAGGGTTATTTTGGAGGAAATGTTTATCTACTAGTTTAAGAAATTTATGTTCCAGTTTAAAATTAACTAATTGAATAAATGGATGGTAAAACCTTATGATTTTTCTGCTTCTGTTTTTCCTTTTTCGGCTACTAAATTTTTCCACAAATTTGATCTCGAAACATAGATAACCGCTGTCAAAGAATTTTAACGTACGTTGTTTTGTGCTTATCGAATATTTCCTTCTTTGAGGAGTTAATGTGGAGTTCAACTGATGCTGGAATATGTTTGATAACGGATGGTGGGTGATTAGAGCTTGGATTTATTTTGATTGGGTTAGCATTATTTTTCATGTAAGGTTGAAAAAAGTTAGAAACTAAGTCTAATGTTATGTCAAAGAAGTCAACTTATTAGGGTTAATTACTACGCTAAGACCAAAAGATTTAAGAACTCTATGAATTAATTTTCTGTTTATCAACCTTACCTCCAGTTGGTTTATTTACTATCCGTCATCTCTATAAAGTCCTATATTTTTAATATCAATTTCTTCATACGCCGTGAGATTGTATATGAGAAATAATCCGACTAAATCCGAAGATTCTGCAAAATATATCAAAATTATCAGTTGAATTTTTAGACCATTGTTCGTTGTCATGAACAAGCACTGATTTCCTGCAGTTCAAAATTATTTTGATTTCCTCTATTGAAATGTCCGAATAAAATTCAGCGAATTCCAGGCCAATGTGAAAGAGGCTCTCAGATACACGTGGGTAAAAGTCCACGATGTCGAATTGTAGAAAAGTGAAATTATATTACCTTTGTTAATACTTTCTTCGTTCTTTATTCACTTGGATATATATATATATATATATATATATATATATATATATACTTACACACACACACACACACACACACACACACACACGAGATCACGCGAGATCGCGCGAGCCCCCGTGCGCGCGTGTGTGAATTTAACACGCCGGTTCATGAAATAAGAAGCTAACAAAATGATAAAAACATTGGCAATTAGATCGATGATATTTATTATTTATTAGCCTTTTGAATCATGAAGAGAAAGAATGACAAGTTGGAATTTTCGGGTACTTTCTTCCTACATAATAAATATATTATTACTTTGAATAACGTTGGAATAAAAAATTCAAAGCCCGAATCTGTCAGTTCATAAGCACCTGATGATTGCATAGTGCATGAAACTCCGAGTCGTATCATAGATGTAGGATATATATACTTATTAATATTAATATATATATATATATATATATATATATATATATTGTTAAATATATATACTAATGAATGTCTGTTGTATTTAATCATGAGCCATTCTACACATCGTATTTCGGCTTTAATTTCAGGTGAAAATACAGAATTTATTTACGATATATATATATATATATAAGAAAAAATTTAGAATAGCTGACGCAGGTCGTAAATAAATTCTATATTTTCACCTGAAATTAAAGCCGAAATACGATGTGTAGAACGGCTCATGATTAAATACAATAGACATTCATTAGTATATATATATATATATATATATATAAACATATTACGGAAATTAACGAAAATTGGTTATAAGCAACCGACAATTTGTAATGAATTATTGTGAACATTATTTTTACCGATACTCATATTTAAGTAGATATTCTGTTTTTAATTAAACAGTATTTTATATTTATATCTACTGGCCTGATTATTTACGACAAATTTTTATTACGAAAATGTGTGCTATCCAGCAGGATTCGAACCTGCGACCCCTATTTACATAGCGGAAGCTACCATTTGATCTGGTAACATCTTAGACCACTCGACCATAGATAGCCGCCTGACCAGACGAGGTTTTTATCATGCTTACATAACACAATTTTCGATTCATCGTAAACAAACATATCTGCGCTGAAATGTATCGTAATGTCCACAAATGTAAACATGTTACGGAAATTAACGAATTTTAACGAAAATTGGTTATAAGCAACCGACAATTTGTAATGAATTATTTTGAATCCTGGTTCGAATTTTTTCGTAATAAAAATTTATCGTAAATAATCAGGCCGGTAGAAATAAATATAAAATAATTTTAATTAAAAACAGAATATCTACTTAAATACGAGTATCGGTAAAAATAATGTTCAAAATAATTCATTACAAATTGTCGGTTGCTTATAACCAATTTTCGTTAAAATTCGTTAATTTCCGTAACATTTGTTGACATTACGATACATTTTCGTAAAATTTGTTGACATTACGATACATTTCAGAACAGATATGTTTGTTTACGATGAATCGAAAATTGTGTTATATAAGCATGATAAAAACCTCGTCTTATCAGGAGGCTATCTATGGTCGAGCGGTCTAAGACATTACTAGATCAAATGGTAGCTTCCCCTATGTAAATAGGGGTCGCAGGTTCGAAGGTTCGAATCCTGCTAGATAGCAAACATTTTCGCAATAAAAATTTATCGTAAATAATCAGGCCGGTAGATATAAATATAAAATACTGTTTAATTAAAAACAGAATATCTACTTAAATACGAGTATCGGTAAAAATAATGTTCATATATATATTTGTTACGGGGCTTTTTTTCAATTTGCTGATTGAATAGAAACATATGGCAAAAGCCCTAAGGAATGAGGACATAATAATGGTGCCACCACGAAACTTCGAATTCGACGTCACTCTGCTCAATTAAGTGACAAACTCCTTCACATTAATCTTATTAGCGTTTTTTCTCGATCTCCATACCGAACATTTTACGACAAAATACCTGCATGCCAAAATACCTTCTCTCCAGCAGTTACGTGCCATACGTGATACACGCTTGGGCGACCGTGTCTCTCTACAGCTTCCTCACCTAAATCACAGTTGACTCTTTCTGTTACGTGATACACTTTTGGGCGGTCATGCTTCTTTCGATCCATGACTGATAAGGCAGAAGGTTTTTCCGTAGTAGGTTGCCATTTATTTCTGCGGTAGACTAGTAGCCAACCAAGGCTATTGAACACAATCTGTTCTGCTATTTAACCCATAGCTGTATGGAGAAGTGACGGATTAATACCTTTTCCAAAGGTATTTGCGCGTATGTGAATACAACGAATCCAACTGAAATTCGAACTCGGCTCTCCGATTTCTCGTTCCGAGTCGTTATCCATGGCACCAAAACGCACATAACATGTTCGCTTTACATACCAAGTAAGCCGCACCAGTATTCGTTTCCTAGAATTTCCTTGAAAGAGAAAATAAAAAATATCTCTGCGTTACTGTCACTTAGGCCTTTGCATTCCACATTGACAGAATAAATGACGCTAAATGTCCTAAAGACCCTCTCCAACAATAACAATAAAAAATACCTTTACGTTAAGTCATGGCGCATTCATTTGCGAGTGTTATTAGATTTTTTTTCAGCAGGCTACGATTGACTGCCCTAACTGAGGCCAAGGATGGGCCGACTCAGACTAAATTGACTGAGAAGTTTGGATGTCTGCCTTCTTTTCCTGCTCCAATGCTAAAAAGGACCCTCTCCTTGTTTGTTTTCCTAATACCCGTATTTCCATTCACTGCAATTTGCTATTCTAGGAATGCCACTAACCATCAAACAAGAATGTAACTTGGGCATTTTTTAATTGCAATCAACAATGGCCACATCACGATGCGTGAAGGCAGGTGTTTAGAGATTCTTTTATTTCGGATTACAGAAATGTTCTTTCTTTCGCTACCCATGTCCACACACACACACACACACACACACACACACACACACACACACACACACACACACACTCACACACACATACACACACACATATATATATATATATATATGGGTGTGTGTATGTTATCAGGATGTAGAATAGTATCCGAAACCAAAGTGGTTTCAAGTAGGTTTACTGGCAATATCCGGAGCAAAATTGGAGATAGTTGGACAAAGAGGAAAAGTGTTTTAACGAGGTGTTTCGATGACATGTGGTAGTGGTGGAAGGGTAAGTTCGGCGTCTTTAGGTTGAAATGAAATACAGGACTGTGCGTAAACAATATGCGTGTGGATTTTGAAAGACAAGTGAGACAATAGATAAAATTACCTTACAGGATCTGGTATCTACACAGATATGAACAAACTCGAATAGATAGATAGATAGATAGATAGATAGATAGATAGATAGATATGAACAGACTGTGATAGATAGATAGATAGATAGATAGATAGATAGATAGATAGATAGATAGGAACACTGGAATAGATAGATAGATAGATAGATAGATAGATAGATAGATAGATAGGAACACTGAGATAGATAGATAGATAGATAGATAGATAGATAGATAGATAGATAGATAGATAGATAGGGAATGGGAACACTGAGATAGATAGATAGCTAGATAGATAGATAGATAGATAGATAGATAGATAGATAGGAATAGGAATAGAAATAGATAGATAGATAGATAGATAGATAGATAGATAGATAGATAGATAGATATGAACAGACTGTGATAGATAGATAGATAGATAGATAGATAGATAGATAGATAGATAGATAGATAGATAGGAACACTGGAATAGATAGATAGATAGATAGATAGATAGATAGATAGATAGATAGGAACACTGAGATAGATAGATAGATAGATAGATAGATAGATAGATAGATAGATAGATAGATGGGAACACTGAGATAGATAGATAGCTAGATAGATAGATAGATAGATAGATAGATAGATAGATAGATAGATAGGAACACTGAAATAGATAGATAGATAGATAGATAGATAGATAGATAGATAGATAGATATGAACAGACTGTGATAGATAGATAGATAGATAGATAGATAGATAGATAGATAGATAGGAACACTGGAATAGATAGATAGATAGATAGATAGATAGATAGATAGATAGATAGATAGGAACACTGAGATAGATAGATAGATAGATAGATAGATAGATAGATAGATAGATAGATAGATGACACTGGGAGATAGATAGATAGATAGATAGATAGATAGATAGATAGATAGATAGATAGATAGATAGGAACACGAAATAGATAGATAGATAGATAGATAGATAGATAGATAGATAGATAGATATTAATATCTTGAGATAGACATGAATGAACAACTTTAGATAGAAAGATATGAATAGACTGGCATAGACATGAACATACTCTTAGACACATGAACAACTTTATATATATATATATATATATAGTGAGAGAGAGAGAGAGAGAGATAGTGAGGGAGATAGTGGGAGAGAGAGAAAATGAGAGAAATACTAGTATAAATAGATATTAGATTGTGAACATTTTTACGCAAGTTTACAAAAAGAACAAATTTACGAAAGCTTAAGTATATAGAGGAAGGTGTTGTTGTGATAATAATAATAATAATAATAATAATAATTATAAAGCGTGAAAGATGTAGAGCTGATATTAGAAATAGACAAAATGAAAAAAGAGGTGAAGAAGAAGAAGAAGAAACATGATGAGCAAAAGAAAGACAATGAAAAAAAAATCCGAATAAAAATTTTGAACAAAACAAAAAAAAAAAAAAATAAATAAATAAATAAAATACAAAAAAAAAAAATAAAATACAAAAAAATAAACAAAAACAAAAAAACAAAATAAAAAAACAAAAGAGGTGACGAGAACATAAAGTAAAGAATAAATAAAGAATAAAAGAAGCGAAAATAAAGGAAAAGAAAACCCGATTAAAAAAAAAAAAAAAGAGAATGGAAAAAAACAAAAAAAAAATGTATTCAAAAATTAAAATATAAATGAAAGTAAGTAATAATGAAATGATGATAATTAAGTTTCGTCTTTTTCCGCAACATCCCAACAGGCCTGAAGGCCCTCCGTCAGACTGGCGGGTCGGTTGATTGCTTGGCCGATATTTTACATTTTAATTGGCGACTGTCGGGTGTCAACGGGCGCCGGAAATTTCCTTAAGAAGAATTATATCTCTTTGGGATGCGTCGATTATATCTTAATCGACTTTTCCGGTAAAATGGGCGCCAATAGAAATAATGGTTAACAACCTAGTCTCGAAAACCTGCGTTACTGTAAATGACTTCGATTCTCACTGGGTGTCCTGCATTTTGTTTTTCCATACTCTACTAATTATCATAATGCTGTTTGTTCCTTTCTCAGTTTAGTGTGCATGTTTTTTGTTTTTGTTTTTTTCTTGCTTGTTTCTTTCTTTAATGGCATATCAACTCCTTATAGTTCATTTAATGGCGAAATTTAATTTTGTTGGAAGCTTTGGTTTGATTTGTTTAACGGCATATCAACTTCTAATGGGTCATTTAAAGGCCAAATTTAATTTTCTTTGGGAGTTTTGATTTGATTTGTTTGTTTAACGGCATATCAACTTCTTATGGGTTATTTAATGTTGAAATTTAATTTTCTTGTTAGCTTTGATTTGATTTGTTTGTTTAATGGCATATCAAATTCTAATCGATCATTTAAAGCCGAAATTTAATTTTTTGTCAGTAATTTCCTTGATTAATTTTCTTTTTACAAAGATCTTTTGGAAAAATCGTTGGTAAATTATTCTTTCTTTTCACGTCCGTCCGCTCGTGAACCGTGCTTTTCAGCAAATGGTCATCTTTTGCTGCTACTGCTGTCGTTAATTGTAGTGAGTGTGTGTACCTGTAAAATGAACGCAGAAGTGAAAGAAATGCAAGAAGTATACGGACATAAACACACACACATGACACACTCACGCACACGCACATACGAGAACACACAAGAAAGAATACCTGATGGCAAAAAAAAAAAAAAAAAAATGTAGCAATAAACACGCCTCCAATTAAAGCAGATAGATATAACACCAAGTCGCAAAACGACGCTTACTGCCACTCTAACAGAGGTGCTAAAATGGCAAATCATACTATCTGTCAACGTGTCAACGCACATATATTAACCATAAATTAAAGCAGATAGATGTCATCAGATCGTAAAACGGCGCCCACTATAACTTTAACAAACAAGCGAAAAAGCCAAATCCTACTATCGGTCAACGCACACATATATAAACCACAAACACTGACACGCACATACATGCTCACACGCACATACATGCTCTCTCTCTCTCTCTCTCTCTCTCTCTCTCACACACACACACACACACACACACACTACAATAAACGACAGCAGTAGCAACGAAGGATGACCATTCGTTGAAAGGCACGGTCTACGAGCAGACGGATGTGAAAACAAACTCTCCTACCATTCTGAAGATGAGATTTTGTTCTCGAAATATTAATGAATAACAAATAGGTTATACCCAACACCTTCTTTACCTTCCTTTATTTTATTAAAAGCATTGTGATAACCTTCAAGTCCCACCCATACACCTAATATACACAATGCTTCAAGCAAATTACAAAACTCTCCTATATTTTTTAACATAACTGTATGCATTCACCTACTAATAAAATATATTGTTGGTCATTTTGCTATAAAATGTATTGTTGGTAATTCTAGAAAATTGTATTGTTGGTCATTTTACTATAAATAGGTATTGGTCATTTTACAATATAAAAATATATTGCTAGTAAATTTTACAATAAAAACTGCTCTGACAAGCTTTTTCCTAGTGCCCCGACCACATGAATTTAAGCGTGTTTCTTGACTAGGATCGAGGTTCTACCCTTTTTCCGGGGAAATAATTAAATGTAATCGTCACTTCTACTCCAGAAGACTTTTTTAAAATCATATCACCCCAAGCAAGGCGGTAACGCCACTGATGTGCAGGGGGCTAGGTAAGAGTGAAAAGGCTGGAAAAGAGAAAGCCGGAAACCACATCCTAAACAGGAAACAAGGGATGAGCCTCTTCACCTGTTCGATAGACGTTGGTGGAGTGTGAACCGGGCGGTAGTTTAGTCTATCTACTCCAATTGAAAAGAAAAAAAAAGAAAAGAGAGAAAAGATTGGAAAAGAGAAAGCCGGAAACCACATCCTAAACAGGAAACAAGGGATGAGCCTCTTCACCTGTTCAATAGACGTGGGTGGAGTGTGAACCGGGCGACAGCTTAGTCTATCTACTCCAATTGAAAAAAAAAGAAAAAGAAAGAAAAGAGTGATACCATCATTTAACTTCTTGAATCCCGTTCGTCTTTTATCCTTTCTCACATTGTAACTCCGTGCGCACGAGTGGCGGTCCCAGATTGCTTGGAGTGAAATGATTAAAAAAAAAATTGAACAATTAATGAATATTTTTCAGGCATAAAACTAAGAATTGGCCTAGTTTTTTTCAGTCATGTTTTGAGTTTCTAACTTCTTCTATGTGCCATGTCTCCTCAGTAATTTAGCGGTCATGGCCCTCGACAATTTCCTTTATAACTCGTAATAAATTTGGTCTATTTGTTATCGCTCCTAAACACTGTTCTGTCCTCCATTTACTCAAGCACAATAAATATGGATATTTACCTCGTCCCTCCCCAATCACTAAGGTCCAAGTTTGATGTGGGGTACCTGAAAGCGTGCGAACGGGCAAGGGCCAAAAATTGTTCAGTCTCCGCAAACGTCAGTCGCGACAGTCCCGGTGGCGACCACCGATCCACCCCTTTGGTGCAATCGATATTTATCTCATTCCCCCACAAGAAGTTTCTTTTCATATCTATCTATCTATCTATCTATCTATCTATCTATCTATCTATCTATCTATCTATCTATCTCAGTCTTTTCATATCTATCTATCTATCTATCTATCTATCTATCTATCTATCTATCTATCTATCTATCTCAGTCTTTTCATATCTATCTATCTATCTATCTATCTATCTATCTATCTATCTATCTATCTATCTATCTATTTTGCTCATTTTATCATATCTATCTATCTATCTATCTATCTATCTATCTATCTATCTATCTATCTATCTATCTAAGCTACCTAAGTCTCTTCCTATCCGTTTATTTTTTATTTCATGACATATATCCGTATCGACGTCGATTTAAGAGGGATATTATGATTCTCAACGAAATGTTTAACATTTCACCCCATGTCATGTAGTCTCCAAGAAGGATCCTTCCATTCTTGGAAAAGCCACTTAACATTTGTCAGAAACAACAAAAAACAAAAAACACGCCCAAACCAAAAAGAAGGAAATCCGGCAACAAAATATGATAAAAAATTAAATGACCGACCGGTTTCCATCGGGCAGATCTTCTATCGACATTCTAACCACCATTACTCACGTAATCATTGGAATAATAGACCCTAGACAATGAATGCAACTCAAGCACCAGTGGCAAATACACTTCTGAAACTTTTTTCTCTAGTGCCCTGACAACGTGAATTTGAGCGTGTTACGAGATTGGATTCTAGGTCTCCCCCTTTTACCTTTGAAATAGTTAAATATATCCGTCTCTTCTGCACTAACAGTTTCTTTTCTTGCACTTCACGTCTGTGGAACTCCCGTTTATTTGCTTTTCTGATAGTTACAATCTCTAAAAGTTGAAATGCAACTTCAATTGCCATCTTCTGTCTGCCTGAAACCTGTTCATCTTTTATCATTTCAATACCCTCTGTATGCAGTCTTTTATCTCACTGTAACCCTATGTACCAATGGCGGTCAACTCTTGCTTGGATTGAAACGATAAAAAAAAATAAAACGCCTTTTTCAAGGTATGGCATAAAGAAGAAGCTATGAAATAACTAAAAGATAGAGTACTTCCTAACGGGTAGGTGATTGAACGTTTAACGTCCGGTGTTCCGAGGACCGAGCAATCAATGAAAGCGTCTCCAAGGGGTCGATTCTCAGGTTTGCTTTTGCCTTACATAGATGATCTGCCTAAGAGTATATACTCTGGTCAATTCTAAATATCTATGTGAGTACGCGTCATTGTGGGTGACACATTTTAGTTCACACTGCAAATTTTCTCATTGACGATACTCTCTCATTTACCTTTAATCTGTTGCGTCCTCTTCTCTGTTTCATTTGCCTTTAATCTGTCCTGTCCTATTTTCTGTCTCATTTGGCTTTAATCAGTCCTGTCATATTTTCTGTTTCATTTGTCTTCAATCAGTCCTGTCCTATTTTCTGTCTCATTTCCCTTTAATCTCTCCTGTCCTATTTTCTGTCTCATTTGCCTTTGATTTGTCCTGTCCTATTTTCTGTCTCATTTGCATTCAATCTATCCTGTCCAATTTTCTGTCTCATTTGCTTTTAATCTGATCTGTTATATTTTCTGTCTCATTTGCCTTCAATTTATCTTGTCCTATTTTCTGTCTCATTTGCCTTCAATCTGTCCTGTCCTATTTTCTGTCTCATTTGCCTTCAATCTGTTGTGTCCTATTTTCTGCCTCATTTGGTTCAAACTATCCTGTCCTATTTTCTGTCTCAAATGCCTTTAATCTATCCTTTCATATTTTCAGTCTCATTTGCCTTCCAGTTACCCTGCTCTATTTTCTGTCTCATTTGCCTTCAAACTATCCTGTCCTATTTTCTGTCTAATTTGCCTTCAGTCTATCCTGTCCTATTTTCTGTCTCATTTGCCTTTAATCTGTCCTGTCCTATTTTCTGTCTCATTTGCCTTTAATCAGTCCTGTCATATTTTCTGTTTCATTTGCCTTTAATCTGTCCTGTCCTATTTTCTGTCTCATTTGGCTTTAATCAGTCCTGTCATATTTTCTGTCTCATTTGCCTTTAATCTGTCCTGTCCTATTTTCTGTCTCATTTGCTTTTAATCTGCTCTGATTTATTTTCTGTCTCATTTGCCTTCAATTTATCTTGTCCTATTTTCTGTCTCATTTGCCTTCAATCTGTAATGTCCTATTTTCTGTCTCATTTGCCTACAATCTCTCCTGTCCTATTTTCTGTCTCATTTGCCTTTAATCTGTCCTGTCATATTTCCAGTCTCATTTGCCTTCAATCTATCCTGTCCTATTTTCTGTCTAACTTGCCTTTAATCTGTCCCGTCCTATTTTCTGTCTCATTTGCCTTCAATCTGTCCTGCCCTATTTTCTATCTCATTTGCTTTCATTCTGTCCTGTCCTATTTTCTGTCTCATTTGCTTTTAATCTGCTCTGTTATATTTTCTGTCTCATTTGCCTTCAATTTATCTTGTCCTATTTTCTGTCTCATTTGCATTCAATCTGTCCGGTCCTATTTTCTGTCTCATTTGCCTTTAATCTGTCCTGTCCTATTTTCTGTCTCATTTGCCTTTGATTTGTCCTGTCCTATTTTCTGTCTCATTTGCATTCAATCTATCCTGTCCTATTTTCTGTCTCATTTGCTTTTAATCTGTCCTGTTCTATTTTCTGTCTCATTTGCCTTTAATCTGTCCTGTCGTATTTTCTGTCTCATTTGCCTTCAATCGATCCTGTCTTATTTTCTGTCTCATTAGACTTTAATCTGTACTGCCATAGTTTCTGCTTCATTTGCTTCAAATCTCCTTTACTATTTTCTGTCTCATTTGCCGTTAATCTGTCCTGTCCTATTTTCTGTCTCATTTGCCTTCAACGTGTCCTGTCCTATTTTCAGTCACATTTGCCTTCAATCTATCCTGTCCTATTTTCTGTCTCATTTACTTTAATCTGTCCTGTCATATTTTCTGTTTCATTTGTCTTCATTCTGTCCTGTCATATTTTCTATCTCATTTGCCTTAAATCTATGCTGTCCTATTTTCTGTCTCATTTGCCTTTAATCTGTCCTATTTTCTGCCTCATTTGGTTCAAACTATCCTGTCCTATTTTCTGTCTCAAATGCCTTTAATCTATCCTTTCATATTTTCAGTCTCATTTGCCTTCAAGTTATCCTGCTCTATTTTCTGTCTCATTTGCCTTCAATCTATCCTGTCCTATTTTCTGTCTAATTTGCCTTCAATCTATGCTGTCCTATTTTCTGTCTCATTTGCCTTTAATCTGTCCTGTCCTTTTTTCTGTCTCATTTGCCGTTAATCTGACTTGTATTATTTTCTGTCTCATTTGCCTTTAATAATTCCTGTCCTATTTTCCCTCTGATTTGCCTTCAATCTATCCTGTTCTATTTTATGTCTCATTTGCCTTTAATCTGTTCTGTCCTATTTTCTGTCTCATTCGCCGTTAATCTGTCCTGTCCTATTTTCTGTCTCATTTGCCTTCAACGTGTCCTGTCCTATTTTCAGTCACATTTGCCTTCAATCTATCCTGTCCTATTTTCTGTCTCATTTACTTTAATCTGTCCTGTCATATTTTCTGTCTCAATTGTCTTCATTCTGTCCTGTCCTATTTTCTGTCTCATTTGCCTTAAATCTATGCTGTCCTATTTTCTGTCTCATTTGCCTTCAATCTGTTGTGTCCTATTTTCTGCCTCATTTGGTTCAAACTATCCTGTCCTATTTTCTGTCTCAAATGCCTTTAATCTATCCTTTCATATTTTCAGTCTCATTTGCCTTCAAGTTACCCTGCTCTATTTTCTGTCTCATTTGCCTTCAAACTATCCTGTCCTATTTTCTGTCTAATTTGCCTTTAGTCTATCCTGTCCTATTTTCTGTCTCATTTGCCTTTAATCTGTCCTGTCCTTTTTTCTGTCTCATTTGCCTTTAATCTGTCCTGTATTATTTTCTGTCTCATTTGCCTTTAATAATTCCTGTCATATTTTCCCTCCGATTTGCCTTCAATCTATCCTGTTCTATTTTATGTCTCATTTGCCTTTAATCTGTTCTGTCATATTTTCTGTTTCATTTGCCTTCAATCTATCCTGTCCTATTTTCTGTCTAATTTGCCTTCAAGTTATCCTGTCCTATTTTCAGTCACATTTGCCTTCAATCTATCCTGTCCTATTTTCTGTCTCATTTGCCTTTAATCCCTCCTGTCCTATTTTCTGTCTCAATTGCCTTTATTCTGTCCTGTCCTATTTTCTGTCTCAATTGCCTTTATTCTGTCCTGTCCTATTTTCTGTCTCAATTGCCTTTATTCTGTCCTGTCCTATTTCTGTCTCATTTGCCTTCAATCTATCCTGTCCTATTTTCTGTTTCATTTGCCTTTAATCTATCCTGTCCTATTTTCTGTCTCATCTGCCTTAAATCTGTCCTGTCCTATTTTCTGTCTCATTTGCCTTCAATCTATACTGTCCTATTTTCTGTCTCATATGCCTTAAATCTGTCCTGTCCTATTTTCTGTCTCATTTGCCTTCAATCTATGCTGTCCTATTTTCTGTCTCATCTGCCTTAAATCTGTCCTGTCCTATTTTCTGTCTCATTTGCCTTCAATCTATACTGTCCTATTTTCTGTCTCATTTGCCTTCAATCTGTCCTGACCTATTTTCTGTCTCATTTGCTTTTAATCTGTCTCGCTTGCCTTCAGTCGTCTCTGTTTATATCCTCTGTCCGTCTTGTTTTAAAGATGACCTATTCCTATCCACTGTCTCTGTTGTCTTCAATCTGCCCTGTTCGTATAGCCTGACACTTTTGCCTTCAATCTGTCCTGTTACTATGCTCTTTCCCTTTTGGCTTCAATCTGTCCCGCTTTTATCTTTTGTCCATTTTGCCATACATCTGCCGATTTCCGGTTTTATCTGTCCAATATAATATGAAATCTGTCCCTCTTGCTTTAAATATGTCCAGTTCCTATCTACTGTCCCTGTCGGCTTCAAGATGTCCTATCGACTGAATATCTTTTTAAATCAGTACTGTTCCTATTCACTCACCCTTTTGCCTTCAGTCTGTCCAGTTCCTATCCTCTTTCACTTTTGCTTTTAATCTGTTCCACTCTAATTCTCTGTCCTCCTTGCATTCAATCTTTTCTATTCTTACCCGCTGTTCTTCTTTAATCTGTCCTGTTCATATTCTCTGCTTCTCTAAAGAACTCTCCCCCCCCCAAATTTACGTTCCAGTCAAACATAAGGATAAAATAACAACATCGGAAAAACAATATCCTTGAAAATGGTCAGTGAAGTGACTGAAAGCGCTTGGAAATCGAAGATTATGGAACATTTTTACACTTCTTATCTCCAGCAAAAAGGAAACAGGTAAGAATACTGGAAAAATTAAATCAAAAAATTAAAAACATCTTTGGTGTTGGTCATTTTTAACAAACAAATATATATATATATATATATTTTTCCAATCTCACCTTTTCTTATGGAAATAAAACTCAAACAGACTAACATACATACTAAAAATTCCCTCCAAAGAAAACGGTTAAATTCTCTCCATTTTAACATTTCGTGACATTGCACTACACACGAAGGAATTCTAAAACTAAAATGTTTTCTGTTAATTTTTTTGAATGATTATTGAGCGTTTTTTATAGTTGCCATCACTGTTTGTTTATAGATACGTAATTTGGAATAAAGCTCATTTCGTCTTTTTGTCTTGACAAAGTTCCTCACAGGACGAAACGTGTACAGTTTTCCTATTGTTTTCTTTTTATTTAACCATCCTGTCCTTAATCTCAGATCATAACTGTGTCTGCTTATTTTTAATAAAATCCGTTCATACTCACAGATAATCTTTCGAGTATTATAATTGAAAGATGGCAGAAATGAGCTGTAGCGTTGACAGATGCTATTATCATTCATTTCTCAAGGTAGCCAAGTACTTTCAATCTCTTTCCGAGATCATCTTCAGGAGTGTAAGTTATGGGAACAAAAATAACCGCAAAAGTGTGTTGCTAAACATTACTGTAATTTTTTTTTCTGCTTCAAATATAACAGTTGACAAATTGCTCAGCGTTCATTAGAACGTGAAAATTATCCAAAATGTTTTTTTATATGCTGTAATGTCATGGTCATGCACGTGTTAAAGCATGAAAAAACTTCTTTTCACAAACATTTTAGAACATTAGTACAGTATTCATAGCTGTATAAATATATATACAAAATTCATAGCTATATATATATATATATATACACAGTACACTAAATCTAAAAGTGAGCCACCACTACCGCAGTTTTACACAACCGATTGTCAGGGCCAGGCTAACAAGTTAGATTAAAAACGGCAAGTATATAGGAGCCCGAACTCTTGCGTAGCGTCTTGAGAGGCTGCTCTGATCAACAGCTGAATAATATCGGGGTTCCTGTAGTGCCATATCGCGCATGGACGGGCGTCCCTTCATGAACCTCCGGTGGGCAACCCCGAGGCCACATTATGTTGCAGGCTGCGCCAGTCTCCTTTCCTCACATGCTGCAAATAGTGACCGACTGATTCTATTCTAGACCTCTCTCCTCAACCAAAGCATCATAAAAAAACAAACAAAATACCAAAATGAAACCAGCTACTCTGAAAACGCCCAAACCTGTCTGTGTCACTTTCACTAACATACGCGGTATCCGCACTAAACTTTATAGCGTAGAATCATTCCTCCAAACTAGAATCATTCCTCCAAACTAACTCACCTGATATCTTTGCCCTATGTGAAACTAACCTTGACCCTTCTACCCCTTCCTCTGAGTTCTATGTTCCTGGTTACCTTCCCCTCTTCAGGACTCTTATGTATATGTCATCGAACACCTCCCCTTAGCTAGAGTAACATCTCTTGAATCCCTGGACCAGTCTTTCATGTGCTCCCGTCTCTCACTTCTAAGCTCTGTTAGCTATCTCTTCTTCCTCTACCGCTCCCCCTCCTCCTCTGACTGTTCAGTACTTGACAGCATCTCTGACAATATCGACAAGGCAATTTCTTCTCACCAATCTGCCCATATTTTCGTGGTTGGTGACTTTAACGCCCACCACACTAAGTGGCTCGAAAACTCTGTAACCGACCCTGCTGGTGTCCACACCATTAATTTTCAAATCTCCCAATCCCTTGCGCAAGTGGTGGACTTCCCCACGCGTTTCTCCAATAGCCCTAAAGGAAGGGACTCGCTACTAGACCTCTGCTTCACTTCTACCCCAAATTCTTGCACCACCAGGCAGCTCTGCCCTCTCGGAAATTCTGACCACGCTGTAGTTTCTGTCAACATCTCATTCCACTCTACAGCTACCCAAGAAACCCAGACCAGCAGAATATCCTACTGCTATCAAATAGCAGACTGGGATTCGTTCCGTGACTTCCTCTGCGACGTCCCTTGGAACAATGTTTTTAGTCTTCCCATCGAAGACTGTGCATCAGAGGTCTCCTCCTGGGTTAAGGCTGGCATCGATGCTTTCATCCCTGCCGGGAAATTTCAGCTTAAATCCCATTCGTCTTCCTGGTGCTCGCCCGCTTGCTCGGCCGCCATTGCCCACCAAAATCACTTCTTCCGGCTTTATCGTAACCACGGGTCGAACCAAAACAGGCGCCTTTTCACTTCAGCTTGTAATAAGTGTAAAAAGATACTTAACGAAGCTAAGATGTTGTTTGCTGCCAGAATGAAGCAGCGCATAGCATCCTCCAAGTTTGGAGCCAAAGACTAATGGCGCCTCTATAAAAGCGTGCTAAACAAGAGTAAGTCCTCAATACCCCCACTAATCAACGAGTTTGAGGTCCTCACCTCCTCAGCAGACAAGGCTGAATGCTTTGCCCGTAGATTCTCGACCAATTCGAGTCTGGATTCGTCTGGAGTCCAGACACCCGATTTCCCATCTAGAACTGAGGCCCAACTGAATGACGTCCACATCATGCCCTCGCTGATTTCTAGCATAATCTCAAAACTTGACCCTCACAAAGCGAGTGGTGGGGACGGAATCCCAATCATAGTCTTGAAGAAATATGCCCCTGAACTCTCCTCTGTCCTTTCTAAGCTCTACAACCTCTACCTATCTTCCTCCTGCTTTCCTGCCTGTTGGAAGTCTTCTTCTGTGGTTCCAATATTCAAGAACACTGCTGAACCCTTGGACCCCGCAAATTACCGCTCTATCAGCCTTCTTCCGATCTTCGGCAAAGTGTTCGAAGCCATTATCAATGCCGAGGTCGTTCTGCATCTCACGGCCCACGGGCTCCTCTCGGACAAACAGTATGGCTTCCGCTTCACCAGATCTACTGCTTATATGCTAACGACCATCACCGAGTATATATATCAGGCTCTCGACAAGAATGGTGAAGCCCGAACTGTCGCCTTGGATATCGCTAAAGCATTCGACAGAGTATGGCATGCCGGCCTTCTACGGAAACTGCGAAGCTACGGCATTACCGGACTTTTGTTGGACTTAATCCAGTCATTCCTCTCTAACCGCACACTGAAGGTGGTATTAAACGGACATGCCTCCCAGAACTACCTTACAAACGCGGGTGTCCCCCAAGGCTCTATCCTAGGTCCTATGCTCTTTCTAATCTATATCAATGATATCCTCCCCGATGACATAAGATCACAAGTAGGCATGTACGCCGATGATACCACAGTTTACGCTCGCCTCGATCAAAAATCCGGTGTCGATGACAAGGCGAACCTCGCGGTCTAGCTTGAAAAGGACCTCCAAACCGTGGTGGATTGGGGTAAGAAATGGCTCGTAAAATTCAATTCTTTCAAAACGAAGCCGCTGTCAATTAACCACCACAGACAACCGCACCTCCCGCCCATTAGCATGGAACAGGCTTGCCTCCCAGAGAGTAAAACACTACGCCTACTTGGCCTGACACTCTCAGCGGGCCTCAAGTGGAATGACTACGTCGAATCCATTGCTAAATCCGCTGCTATGAAAGTCAGCTCTCTGTGCAGGGCCCGGAAGTTCTTTCCGTCTGAATCTATCCTGCACTTATATAAATCTACCATCCGTCCTTGTTTTGACTACTGTTGCCACATCTGGTCGGGTGCCCCTGCTATTCTCCTCGGGGTTCTTGACAAAATACAGCGAAGAATTTGTAATGTGATTGATACCGACTTAGCTGACCGCCTGCAGTCACTCTCTCACCGGCGTGAAGTGGCTTCCCTGTGCCTCTTCTATAAATACTTTCATGGCTTCTGCTCTGATGAACTTAAATCACTGGTGCCCCCTAAGTGTGAATTTGCACGAGATACTAGATTGGCAACTAGGTCCCACCATTTTACAGTGAAACCGATGAAATGTAACCACAATTTCTATTCCAACAGCTTCTTTTCTCGCACGTCCCGCCTGTGGAATTCCCTTCCGAATGCTTGCTTCCTCGACGGCTACAACCTCCAGGGTTTTAAATGTAGGGTCAATAGACACCTCCTAACACACTAACTCACACCCATTCTCTCCAACTCTCTCCCTATGTACATCCTAACTCGTCTATCACCCTCTTTCTGACATTTCCTATACCCAGTCGCCCTATGTAACCCCCTGCGCTATAGTGGCAGTGGAATGCCTTGCTTGGGGTGATATGATTAAAAAATAATATAGAGCTCAAAAGAAGAAACCAAATTAAATCAGGGTAAAACAACCTTTATTACAAAACAACAACAACAACAACAACAACAACAACAACAACAAAAAGACCTATTTTAGTAAGCAATTTTTTATGTGTTTACATCTATTAAGGATTTCGGTTTTAGAATTTAGGAAGTTCTGTGTGGGTTCAAACTGCGCTATGGCTAATTTTTCCTCCCCACAAAGCTGGCAGAACTTGCTACCTACTTTATAATTTGAGCATTTTTTTAATTATTTGCCATTTAAGAATGGGGTCTTTTTCAATATTATTTTTAAGATTCCATACATAAGTAGCTAACTCAGTACGATGGCTATATTTTTGGTATTTAAACGAACTCTTATGGTAATCTACGTTTATATATATATATATATATATATATATATATATATATAGTATTCATAGCTATATATATATATATATATATATATATATATATATATATATATACTACAGTATTCATAGCTGTATATATATGTATATGTAGGTAGATAGAGATTTGTGTAAAATCTTCTGTACAATAAAGACGGAAGCTGATGATGGTTTGCCTGAAATAGTCTTATCATTTCCGATTTACCATGAAATAATGTGTCTGCCTTAATTTTCTTCTTAGATAGATAGATAGATAGATAGATAGATAGATAGATAGATAGATGCAATTGTCCTACTAATCTGCATTTAGTAAGGAATCTCAACACGCCTAAAATAGATTTATACACATAGATAATTTTATCAAAACAGACGTTATAAACATGCAAACACACTGACAGAAAGGTGGTTAACAAAATTGCCCATAGTTTTTCTTATATGTTATATCTTTGACGGAATGTACAGATAAAAGAACCCTGACCTGATGCGTAAAGGATCAACAGTTTGGCCTTGCATACATATACTGCACTGACCCTGTCAATCTCAATCTGTTCATTATCTATCTATCTATCTATCTATCTATCTATCTATCTATCTATCTATCTATCTTAGTTTGTTTGTTTGTTTGTTTGTTTGTTTGTTTCTATCTATCTATCTATCTATCTATCTATCTATCTATCTATCTATCTATCTATCTCATTTTGTTTCATTTTATTTCTATCTATCTATCTATCTATCTATCTATCTATCTATCTATCTATCTATCTATCTATCTAGCCTGTTCATTATCTACCTGTTCTATCTATCTATCTATCTATCTATCTATCTATCTATCTATCTATGTCATTTTGTTTATATCTATCTATCTATCTATCTATCTATCTATCTATGTCACTTTGTTTATATCTATCTATCTATCTATCTATCTATCTATCTATCTATCTATCTGTGTCATTTTGTTTATATCTATCTATCTATCTATCTATCTATCTATCTATCTATCTATCTATCTATCTATCACTCTGTCACGATGGAACGAAGTTTAACATTCTCGCCCCTCGGGTTATTCCCATGGGTCAACGTGCACTAGACCTTACTCTTCCATTCTGGCCTCTCAACCTTCGGCGTCTTCCTCTTCGGGTTGAGATGTCTATTCGGTCTTAACCGAACTCAAGTGGTTGGCCATAGGTCCTTGAGCATCCGCAGGCCATTCAACCGGCTCACTGGTTTAAATCTGCTTCCTGTCCACGTTGTGATTATTAGATCCAGAAAGCAGATGTGTTGTTCGTTCACAGTCGACTGAAGATATAGACACGGCTGGGGGATCCGATGTTAAACATTTAGAATACAGTAAAAGGAAATAGAAAGAAGAAAAAATAATATCCGTAGAAAGCCGAACAAACAACTGTTCGATGGGTGAACTGTTAATGTCTTTTATATACAAGAAAAGAATAAAAAAAAGAAAAAGGTTGCTGAAAGTAAAAATGTTTAACATAACAACTCACACACGGGATTCTAACCAGAGAGAGAGAGAGAGAGAGAGAGAGAGAGAGAGAGAGAGAGAGTGTGTGTGTGTGTGTGTGTGTGTGTGTGCATAGTAGTTCTTCTTTTTTATGTACCTTGTCCCTTCAGGACGTAGGCGATCATGGCCTTCTACATCTCTCTATCCCTGGTGGCTCTTAGCACGCTTTCTCCTGTAACGTCTCTCAGACCCCGTTCTGTCATCCACCTGCTCAGGCCTTTTAAATATGTTATCCGCTGCTTTCCTTTGTCTCTTTTCCCCTCTATCTGGCCTGTTAATATCAGGTTCTGCAAGCCCTCCTTCCTCATTGCATGTCTCAGGAACTTTAATTGTCTCTTCCTGATGTATCAATATTTTCGTTTCCATCATTTTCAGAACCTCGTCATTGCTCACATGCTCGGTCCAGGATATTGTTGTTAAATCGTCTCAGAAGATAGATGTAACTCTTTTCAACAATGTTCTCCAGACTCTTTTGACGGAGTCAATTCTTCTCAAATAAAACGCGGGGACCACGTATCTTACCAAGGTGCAGAACAACGACAGATGATGCAATTCAGATGGTGTCGGACTAGTGACGACATTAAGCTTCATATACTCAGCAGTTTTCAATGCGACTGCTATAACGACGTTACTTCGGCGACTATTAAATTTCAACAATCCGCAACAAATTCGGTTCGACGCTTAAACTTTTCAAATCATAAATCTTCTTATCGGGAACTACTCAATCCGAGCTTTTCACAAAACATCAGTTTCATATAATCACTTCATAATTTTCTTCTTCCTCTTCTTTGTCTTTTCGTTGTCACCACACAACAAATACAATCGGCGACAATCCTCCGGCTGAAACAATAGGACCAAATAGAAGTAAAATATAAAATATATTTTACTTACCTTTTTCATACAAAGACGTCTTCGGTTAGGAGGTTGATTGGTCCAAATTGTCAGCAACCTTACTCTAGCGGGGTGGTGATCCCTTCACTCACACGATTCTGGTCTCTCTTGTCAGAACCCCACCTCGTCGGGGAAACCGATGACACCGTAAGCTTCTACGGTCGTGGACCGACTCTCTCAACTTCAGAATTACGACGCGCATATATAGGTAACCGGCGGGTTATAAGCCAGGGTATTCACGTACTCTACACAAGTGATCACGGGTGTTTGTTGCTACAGCCAAAAATCATGTGACCTCCAAATTAAATGGGCATATCTTATGCCTGGATTAGATTTCACCACTGGTAAACAAATACATTTCGAGATTCAATCTACTCTAAAATCTTCTTTATCAAAAATTATTATTTCATTTACCTCCATTGTTTTTTGATGACCCAAATATAACGGCCTAACTATTGTTTAGATCAAATTTCTCTACCGGTAAACAATTACGCTGGTTTATTCCAATGTTCAACTCGACCCAAATTTTCGACCAAAAGAAAAATGATTAATATTGCCACGTTTTATGGAAGTCGAAAATTTATTTTAAAAATTCTTAATCAAAATTGAAAAGAAAGAAGACGAATGACGTTTTGGCTCTTTCGGCCTTCTTCAGGTGCCAGGAATTCAGGTGCCCTTTTAAATGTGTGTATGTTTTTGACTCTCTCTCTGTCATATCTATCTATCTATCTATCTATCTATCTATCTATCTATCTATCTATCTATCTATCTATCTATCTATCTATCTCAGCCTGTTCATTATCTATCTATCTATCTATCTATCTATCTATCTATCTATCTCATCTCAGCCTGTTCATTATCTATCTATCTATCTATCTATCTATCTATCTATCTATCTATCTATCTATCTATCTATCTATCTATCTATTTCAGCCTGTTCATTATCTATCTATCTATCTATCTATCTATCTATCTATCTATCTATCTATCTATCTATCTATCTCAGCCTGTTCATTATCTATCTATCTATCTATCTATCTATCTATCTATCTATCTATCTATCTATCTATCTATCTCAGCCTGTTCATTATCTATCTATCTATCTATCTATCTATCTATCTATCTATCTATCTATCTATCTATCAGTCTGCTCATATCTATGGATGTCTCATTTTTGCCTGATAAATTTCCAGTGACCTGTTTTTAAAAAGTTTTACGCAGTAGTAGAAAATTGATTTTCATCAATAAAAAATATGTACGAAACTGTTACACTCTTAATAATATTTCATTTTCATATTTTTCTTGTCTATTCGTTTTGTTCAGTCTTCTAATCAGTTCATCACCTTGCAAAGGACCGTGCGTTAATTTGACAGCGCGACGCCATCTTGTCTGCCAATATTACACACGCTTTTCTTGCAATTGGCGTTATTTTGGTTTACGTAATTGGCACAAATCAACAACATAGGCCTATCACGTGCTAATAAACAGCACACACACATTATGAAACATTGTCCATTAGAGTAACGTAAAAATAAGACCATAAAAATTGGAGGCTCGGTTAAATAAATATGTAAAGCGTCAATGTACAAATGAGACAGATGAGAAAATGAGAGAGATAGGCTAATTAAAATAATATTATTGGCCTCATTATCATAATTATGAGAGAAAGGAGTTGTTAATAAGTGAAAAAGGTCGTAACAGTTTTCCTCTATACAGCTGTGAGCTTACGGCTATATCACGTTGAAATACCGGTTCTCATATCATCACCTAAAGTGGAGCAACATCGAACCTCGTCAGTACCTAGATGGATGATCGCTTGGGAATAAGCAGTAAGCATGGATTTGTGGATGGCATAATGGTCTTACGGCTGTATCACGTGGAAATACAGGTTCTCATACGATCAGCTAAGTGGAGCAACATTGAAACTCGTCAGTACCTAGATGGGCGACCGGTTGGAAATAACAGGTGTTATCAGCTTGAATTTGTAGGTGGCATAATGGTCTTACGGCTATATCATTTGAACTAACGGTTCTCATACGATCAGCTAAGTGGAGCAACTCGTCTGTTTCTAGATGGGTGACCGCTTGGTAATAACAGGTGCAGTAAGCATGGATTTGTAGGTGGCATAATAGGTTTACGGTCACATCACGTTGAAATACCGGTTCTCATACCATCAACAAAAGTGGAGCAATATTGAACTTCGTCAGTGCCTAGATGTGTGACCGCTTGGAAATAACAGGTGCTATAAGCTTGGATTTGAAGGTGGCATAATGGGCTTACCCGCATATATCGTTCTTGTACGATCACAGAAGTGCAGCAACGTCAGATATCGTCAGTACCTAGATGGGTGACCGCTTCGGAATAACAAGTGCGGTAATCTTAGTTTTAGCATAATGGGATCACGGTCATATATATCTGCAATACCGCTTCTCATACGATCAACTAAGTTGAGTAACGTCAAACTTCGTCAGTACCAAGATGGGTGGCCGCTTCGGAATAACAAGTGCTGTAAGCTTGGATTACTGCGTGACATAACGGGATTACGGCCATATCACGTTGAAATACCAGTTATTATAGCTGGAATGATACACCAGATATGGCAGCAATATTCAATGCAAGGACAAATGGTAGATTTATAAATGTGCTAGATGTTCCTTAACCTTCAAGTTTATTTTTTACTGTTAAAAATAAAAAATCTAAATTTATATACCTCTGTCAATAATTATTTTTCTTTTTGTTTTGCATGAAATAGGGAAAAAATGAAACCGTATTTTTTTTTTTTTAATCGTATCACCCCGAGCAAGGCGGTAACGCCACTGATGTGCAGGGGGCTACGTAATAGTGAAAAGATCGGAAAAGAGAAAGCCGGAAACCATATCCTAAACAGGGAACAAGGGATGAGCCTCTTAACCTGTTCAATAGACATGGGTGGAGTGTGAACCGGGCGATAGATAGATCTATCTACTCCAATTAAGATCTATCTACTCCAATTAGATCTATCTACTCCAATTTGTAACAAGTAAATAATTAACAAATAAAATTTAAATAGGAAAAACGTGAAAATTCCACAGGTATTGCTAGTAAACATTTTTACAGCCAAAGCAGTTAAATGTCACCGTCACTTCTAATGTAATAGTTTCTTTTCTCGCACTTCCTACCCATGGAACTTTCTTCCGTATACTTGCTTCCCTGATAGCTACAATCGCCAAGAATTTAGGTGCAACGTCAATTGCGATCATTTATCTCCTTGATTGCTATCTTTCTCTTATCCTTCTTCCGACCTCCCCCGTATCTTATTCTTTTCCCTTTTCGGTCTACTCTCACGTAACCCTCTTCACACCAGTATTCTCGCCCTTCTTATATCCATTCTCTGATACCCCTTGTAACCTGTTCCTCTTTTTTCGCTTTCCTCTCATGTAGCCCCTGCGCATCAATGACAGTACTGGTTTGCTTGGAGTAAAACGATTTCTGATTCCATGCACCTATGGCTTAGGGGGCAGCGACTCCGACTGACACCAAATCCAGTTTTGATCCCGACCAGAAGCACGTGGATGTGTCTAGTCATACTGATAAGCTGTGATAAAGCGAAACAGGCTTGTATGTGGATGTATTAGGCTATGTATTATGCTCTCATTACGGCTGAGCTCTCTAGAGAAGAACATTTTAAAAACAGTTTCCAGTAGATAGACTAAACTATCGCCCGGTTCACACTCCACCCACGTCTATTGAACAGGTGAAGAGGCTTATCCCTTGTTTCCTGTTTAGGATGCGGTTTCCGGTTTTTCTTTTCTAATCTTCTCACTGTTTTTTCAATTGGAGTAGATAGACTAAACTATCGCCCGGTTCACACTCCACCCACGTCTATTGAACAGGTGAAGAGGCTTATCCCTTGTTTCCTGTTTAGGATGCGGTTTCCGGTTTTTCTCTTTTCTAATCTTCTCACTCTTATGTAGCCCCCTGCACATCAGTGGCGTTACCGCCTTGCTTGGGGTGATATGATTAAAAAAAAAAAAAAAAAAAAAACTTCTGTGATATATGCATTACTCTTCAGAAATGAATTGAGTTCTTTCGGTGTATACACTGCTTATATGCAACACGTTAAATTTTCCCTGCTCAAATTCCATACGTCAATCTTCCAAATCGCCTACACCCTGAAGGAGATGGCTACAACCTAGAAAAAAAAAGAGTAGTGTGCCATACTATTTAAGCCATAGCTAGAGAGGAGGAAAAGAGACAAAGTCATGATTTTTCCAAAAGGTGCGAAAGTGAACGCACTAAAGTGGTTGGAAAACCAGTCTACCACAGAAAGTAATAACAATTTACTGCGGGAAAATCTTCTGTCAGTCTTTCAAGGTATAACCACTCAAACGTGTATCACGTATGGCTCTTAACTGACTAAAACGATTAACGAATACAATTCAAATAGGAAAAGCCTGAAAAATTCACGGTTATTGATAGTAAACAATATATGAACATATCGTTGGTCTGTCACGTTTGATGATCTTGAAATACATTTTTTCTACTGAAAAACTCTAAATTTAAATGCGTCTGCATTTTCTTATGTGCGGAATGAGAAAAATTGAAATGTAATTTGAAACAAGTCACAAGTATACAGTTTGGAAAGGTGGTGTCGCAAAACCGTACATATTTGGATCTGCCTATTTCCCGTCCCTCATGTGCGAGCTGCTGTGAGAATAATAACGAGTGGAATCGACAGAAATAGAAGCAAAGTAACGGACACAAAAGCATTTGACAAATTACAACACAAGGAACTATTTGAACTGCTAGGAAAACTCGAGCCATTTCGAAAGGAGGTTCGATTAGCCCAGAACTTACAATTGGAGAAAAGCGCCGTATCTCTTCAGGACTTGAGAGATCATGGTTCTTCACAACTTCTACTTTATAGAATGCTTAACAATAAAGTGGAAAGTTGAATCGACGAACGGAGTTCAAATTCTGAGAACGTCAAACTGCGTTCACTTTCGCACCTTTTGGAAAAATCATGACTTTGTCTCTTTTCCTCCTCCCTAGCTATGGCTTAAATAGTATGGCACACTACTCTTTTTTTTTTCTAGGTTGTAGCCATCTCCTTCAGGGTGTAGGCGACCATAGTTCTCCACAATTCATTTATTTATTCTCTGTGTATATCCATGAATTCTGGGAAAAGTTAATCGAGCTGTCGTTTTCGCTTTAGTCGATATTGACACAACGTTTTGACCAAGTAACCTGTGATCGTCATCTCTAAAAATTTCTTACAATCTAAAAATATTTTCTGGCTTTAAATGAACTACAAAAGGTTGATAAGACATAAAAAATAAACCTATCAGTCAACAGAACAATACTTCTACTTCTAATGAAAAATTCATCTTTTGCAATCATGCTTAAACGCAAGGCCATGCGAGTCGTGTTTTGACTCGACTATTTATATATGCTGGTCAATATAGACAGTGATACAATACGGGTAGGTATTTGCTGAGACATGGTAGTATTTACATTATTTACACTTTTCTGACTGTTGTCCCCATCTTTATTGCCATGTTTACGACGTTTCGGCCGTTGTACGTTGTTGGGTACTGCTTATACCGACTGTTCATATGTCTCCACTTATGACTTTTGCTCGATGTTGCAAGCAGCGGACGATCCCTTTCTTTACATTGTATGGGTGGTGGGAGTTAAAGTCTGGTATTGTTGGGTGAATATTCGCCTGCAATATACAGATGTATTGAACCCATTCTCTGTTCGAGATATTAGTACATCCAAGAATGCTAGTTTTTGTCGCTCTCTTTTTTTTCTTTTTTTCTTATTCAGTTCACATGGTTCAGTAGAGTCTGGGACTCTTCCTGGTGTGGTCAGATTATGAATGTGTCATCAACGTATCTCAGCCATAGAGTTGGCTTTAGTGCTGTGGATTCTAATGCCATATCTTCGAAGTATTCCATGTATATGTTAGCTAATGATGGTGATAATGGCGAGCCCATTGCTAAGTCTTCACCCTGCCAGTATATATCTGTTCTCTTCTAAAGTGTGTTGTTTGTATGCAAGTATCTCCATCAGTTTATCTAGTGGTATACTGGTCCGTTGTCCTAGGGATGAGCCCGAGGCCACTCTCTCCCTACACATACCTATCGTTAATCATACCGATAGCGCCTTCATCGTGGGACCTTGGTGAACAGACTCACCATATTCAGGCTTACTATTTGGTTGCATTGGATGGAAGCATCTTTGATTAGCTTCTACAAATTTTGGTCATGTGACGGTGGCTTTACTATTAGTGGGCCAATTATATCCACAAAAAAGCGACTCTGAGGGTGGTACACAAAACCTTGACTGCTAACAATCGGTCTGACCGGAATACTGCCTTTGTGAATCTTGGGTAGACCACACATGTGAGGTAGCTTGAGACAACTGCCTGTATGTCTTAGGTTGGAAATAGTCCTTGTTCTTTAATTCGATCTACGAGAGCTATCGTTCTATTTTTAATGTAGGAAAAACAGAAACACTTTTTCTAAAGCTACCATTTCAATGTCCACTTTTGGTTTTTATCGGGGGTCTAGTTTGTCAAACAGGAGCCTTTTTGATATTTGAACATTATTTTAAATCTTAATAATTGAATTAGTTGTAACGACATACCTTTTTTCGGAATATAAGATACGCATTTTGAAGGCAGTTTTAATGGGTTGATCTGTTTTTTTATGGCTTATCAACCTTTTGCAGTTTATTTAAAGCCAAAAAATAGTTTTAGATTGTAAGACTAATCTTAGAGATAATAATGATTTATTGATATGTCCTACTAATTAACCATTAGTAGGACATATCAATAAATCATTATTATCTCTGGGGGGAATAGCTGGATTTATACCTTTTCAAAGAGTATTTGAACGTACCGTATATACTCGTGTATAAGCCGAATTCATGCATACTGTGGACCCTGAAATTCTTTGCTTGAATTTTAACTCCTCCAGATTATAATTACCCGTGTATAGGGCGCCCCTACCCCATGTTTTGCGTAAAAAAACAGGTCATGAGACTCGCAATATATACGCTAAGGGAATTTAAAGAACCTGATTGGTTCCTCCTATTTCTAATTCTGAGCCATTATCCATTACACCACCTGCACATCCATGCTTACAGCACCTGATATTTTCATGCAGTCCCCCATCTAAGTACTGACCAGACACAAGATAGCTTAACTTCAGTGATCGTGCGAGAATCAGTGTGTAGCCGTAGAACTCTGTAAGACTTTGATTTTTTAAATGTTTTGTTTTTAAATCGTTTCACCCCAATCAAGGTAGTACTGTCACTGTTGCGCAGGGTGCTAAATAAGAGGAGGGCGGAGAGAAAAAAGAACAGGTTACAGGGGGTGTCAGAAAATGGCTAAGAGAAGGATGGAAATACTGGTGTGAAGAGAGTTGCATGAGAGTAGAGTGAAAAGGGAGTAGAACAAGATACAGTGGGTGTTGGGAAAAGGATAAGAGAAGGATGGAAATCAAGGAGACGGGAGATGGCAATTGACATTGTATTTAAACTCTTGGAGATTGTAGCTATCAGGGAAGCAGTTATAGAGAAGGGAGTTCCACAAGCAAGAAGTGCGACAAAAGAAGCTAATAGAGTAGAAGTGAGGGCTGCATTTGACTTAGATTTTAAAAGGGTGGGACTTATTTGCCAGTCAAGTAGTTCGAGTAAACTCGTGTATAAAGGGCACTAGGGAGCTAAGCTCGTCAGAGCAGGAGCCGTGAAAACATTTGTAGAAGAGCCAGAGGGAAGGCACATCTCATCGGTGAGAAAGTGACTGAATCGATTACATTGCAGATTCGCCTTTGGATTTGGTCGAGAACCTCAAGATAAATGGCAGGGGCGGCCGACAAGATATAACAGTAGTATTAAATGCATGGACGAATGGTAGATTTATAAATATGCAAGATAGATTTTGACGAGAATTTACTTTCCTTGCGGTAGATGCAGCTATTGATTCGACGTAGTCGTTCCACTTTAGGTCATTTGAAAAAGTGAGGTCAAGGCGGCACAATGTGTTGCTCTCCATGGAACGAGCATCTTCTATGCTGATGGCCGGCAGGCAAGTTTATCTATGATGGCGGGCAGGGAAGTTTCTCTGTTTCAGTTGACCAGTGAGTGGAGGTTATTTTCAAGAGCAGCTGTCAGGTTTACTTTGTCAGTCTGTTCATATCTATCTATCTCATTTATGTTATCTATCTATCTATCTATCTATCTATCTATCTATCTAGCTAGCTAGCTATCTATCTATCTATTTCATTTATGTTATCTATCTATCTATCTATCTATCTATCTATCTATCTATCTATCTATCTATCTATCTATCAGTATCTTCGTAATACATATGACGAGTTCCCGCTAACACTGAAACACCCTGCTGCGGATGTGGCGGTCCTAACACCCAAAAGGTCCGGAAACCCAACGGTACCTGCCCAATTGTTTACAGTCATACAATAGCTTGCACAACAATTAGTGAACTATCCACATCAAACGTCCTTGATCCAATCACAAGAAACACTCAAGTTAATTGGCGACTTTTTGTGCCACATACGATTCGAGTCTGATGGTCAAACGCAGGTGGGGTCGTTCATGGATAATTCATATCAATGATGAAATGACCTCTGCTATTTCTTACAATACTGGGCGTTCCTAAGTGGTCTCCCGTCTAAGTACTGGCCAGCCTTGACGCCGCCTTTCCTATCTATCTATCTATCTATCTATCTATCTATCTATCTTTGACTGCTTGCTTATATCTATCTATCTATCTATCTATCTATCTATCTATCTATCTATCTATCTATCTATCTATCTCAGCTGCCTCATTATCTATCTATCTATCTATCTATCTATCTATCTATCTATCTATCTATCTATCTATCTTTGACTGCTTGCTTCTATCTATCTATCTATCTATCTATCTATCTATCTATCTATCTATACGTACGCGGTGTAATGGTTAGCAAGTCGGCCGCGTTACAACTGCGTAATGATTTCGATCCTCACTGGGTACCCCATATTTTCCGCCTTGTGCCACGTCTAAGCAGCGTTTAAAAAATTATTTATCTATACTTTTTTTATTAACAAAGTGTCGACTCTAAAATACTAGATACCGCTATGGATTTTCTAAAAAGGATAAAGAACGCCTTTTATATAATTTAAATGTCTTCTTCTTTAAAGTTAAATTTTAGTTTTATTTGAAAAATAATAATCTAAAGTTAATCTGTGAAAAAGAGATATTTTATGTTTTCAAATAAAGATTCTAGACATTTTAGAATTTAACATGTAAAAAGTCTCGGTCGTGTTCCAGGCACTGATACACGACCGAAACAGAATGGTTTTATGATGTGCTCATCATGTGCTGCGTCATGGACGTTTTAACCTGACGGAACCCATCCCTCTCTAGGTTAGACCATAGCCGATGCTGTCCACCAACTAGGTGGCTCGCCATGGTCACGAACACGTGGTCGTTGTAATTAATCTGAGGAACCCCTCCAACCTGGTCGGTGAGGAGGTCCTTCGTGGTACCGCATTGGCATCCCACACTCACGTGAATTTAGCCCGTTAGATGAAGCAGTTTACGGGGGCATATCAACTTGGAGCCATCATTTGAGAGACTTAGAAGACGGTTGTAATGCCCGTCCATCTGAAGGGGCAGCGTGCCAGATATCAAAGGTACTACCTCTCCAAAGCTACCTATGTCCTCATATATATATATATATAGTCACCCGCAGCTCATCAGTATGGTTACATATCCGATTGCTTTGAAACCCGATTGAAGTTGAGTCAGCCGGCAATTCTACCTCTGAGCTATGGGCGCTCGGAGGCAAACTGTTAGCGTGTGATATACATATATTCATACGCCGCCAGTAGTGAGAATATTCTAATTCATTACTGAATGAACAGTGCGTAGATGCTAGGGTAGCTACTGTTTTTCAAAGTATGCCATATATATATATATATATATATATATATATATATATATATATATATATATATTGTTAAATATAAGAGACAATGAATGTCTATTATGTTTAATCATGAGCCGTTCTAAACGTCGTATTTTTGGCTTTAATTTCAGTTGAAAATAAAATCACGTTTAAATATGGTCATAACACATTACATAGCATTTGAATACATGCTTCTGTTGTCATTTCGCGCTATCACGCGGTGTGACGTCATAGAACCGCATTGCAAATTTGCGAACTGCATTTATTATTTTTGGTAACTATTGCCGTTGCCTAGCGGAGTTTTATGTCAACACAAAATAAAATCGTCGCTGATGGTGGAGGTTATTGTGTTACCGTCTTAATAACCTCTCTGAAGATGGCTCATGTGAGCCGAAAGCTTAGAACCAACTTAATAAAAAATTATCCAAATGTTGGAGAATTTTTGTCTTTATTTTTAACTGAAATTAAAGCCAAAATACGACGTTTAGAACGGCTCATGATTAAACATAATAGACATTCATTGTCTCTTATATTTAACAGTATATGTTTAGAAAATTATTTGCTGCCTCGATACACTGAATTCTGGGCATATTTTATAGAAAATAAATTGACCTCATTCTTTTTTGTACCAAACCAGATATGGCAACGGTATTCAGTGCATCGACAAATAGTAAATTTGTGTATGTGCAAGATGGATTTTACTTTATAATTTTTCTCATGTAGAAGAATGCCCCATTTAGAAGTTGATATGTCATCTGAGGAGCAAAAGTGTCTGTTTATTAAATGGAAGGAGTTATAGAATGATTACTGTTTGTGAAAAATTTTCAGGAGTAGATATTGCTTTGTTGAATTATAGCTAAAGACTGAGTTGTTTTTATTTTATTCAGGAAAGCTTTCTCTGATTGCGGCTTTGTTTCTGACAAATATCCTCAGTATTTTCTGTTTTAAAAGTTTTTTTTGTATGTTTCAAGCGAAATTGATTTAAAAGTAATGAATTGCCATAAATATTCTTATCTAGTGTAGACACCCTGTTCAAATCTCCTTGGGGTGAATTCCTTATTAAAATTTATACATTTCCTTTAAGGGTTGTAGAATGTAAAAAACCCTTTGAATTAAAAAGCAACAAAAGTAACATGAAATACTTTCTGAAAAAGTAGAGAGATGAGTTTGAGTTTTACTCAAGTTCATTATATTCACCTACATGCCAATATCCTTGGGAAAGTATGAATCTCAAACGATGATAAAAACACTTACCTTAAAATATCTGAGGCGAAGATTAAGATCGCGTACATTTGTTTTTGTGTATGGCTGAGAATGCATGATTTTTAACCTCTTCAAAAAATAATCTGTGTATAACACGCTCCTTTCTTTTCGTAAAAAACTGATCATGACAACTCATGCTATACTTGTGTATATATGGTACCTATCTATACTGCTGCAGGTCATCCAAACTGCATGATTTTTAACCTCTTCAAAAAATAACTTTTCACGGCACGCCATCCGTTTTTTTTACCTAAAAAAAAAAAAATGAAACTGAAAACTCAAACTATACTCGAATATATCTGTGTACAGTAAAATGAGTCATCGAAAATGCATGATTTTTAACCTCTTCGAAAAATAACTTCTCACAGAACACCATCCGTTTTTTTTTTTTGATAAAAATACTGAAAATGAAAACTCAAACTATACTCGAATATATCTGTGTACAGTACAATAGTCAGTCAGTTAAGTGCCATACGCGATACATGCTTGGGCGAAGCGGAGTTTTATGTCAACACAAAATAAAATCGTCGCTGATGGTGGATGTTATTGTGTTATCGTCTTAATAACCTCTCTGAAGATGGCTCATAAATTTGACTGACTGGGCAGAAGATTATCCCGCAGTAGGTTGCCATTGCTTTCTGCGGTAGACTGGCTGCCGACCAAGGCTATAGAACCCAATCTGTCCTATTATTTAAACCATAACTGGAGGGAAGAGACGGATTAATACCTTTCCCAAGGGTATTTGCGCGTAAGTGAATGCAAGGAATTCAACTAGAATTCGAACTCGGTTCCCCGATTTTTCGTTCCGAGGCGATATCCACTGCGCCACAACGCACATAAGTCATCGAAAATGCATGATTTTTAACCTCTTCGAAAAATAACTTCTCACAGAACACCATCCGTTTTTTTTTGTAAAAAAACTGAAACTGAAAACTCAAACAGTACAATAAGTCATCGAAAATGCTTGATTTTGAAACTCTTCAAAAAACTATCTGTGTATATAGTGCGACTCTTTATTTTTGTCGTAAAAAAAACTAATCTTAAAAACTCGCATTATACTCGTATCTATATATACATTCATTTGCAGCCATTTCATTTCATTAGTTTCGGACCAATATTTATTTTAATTCACCCGGCATGACTCTTCATTTCGCTCTATTTCTTCTAAGTTATTTGAAGAAATAATTCAAGCGATGATTCACTGGTGCGTCGAATCACACGGTTTAAAAAATGAAAGAGAAAAAAAAAATACAAGCAATTCGTTTCTAACGAACCGTACTCAAAAGCTATTTCATTACCAACTTTCTTTTTCTTCAGCTATCTTACCGTGTCCTTTCAGGGCGTTGGCGATCCTGACGCTCTACAATTCCTTTTCCTTTTTAGCTTTTAATAAATTTTTCCTTTTCGTTCCCTCTCTTAAATCTTGCATTCGCCATACATTTACTCAAACTCGATTGGTAGGTTATGCGTTATTTTCTTTGACCCTCTTGCCTTCAATGTGTCCTGCGAATATGAAATATTTATGTACTCCAGAAATTTCAACTGTCTGTTACTGATGTTATGTATAAGAGATTTTTGTTTACATTTTTTCGACGTTGCTCATGTGTTCGGTTCATGGTAAACTCAGCATCTTGTAGCATCAAATTTCTGTTACTTTAAGTCACTTCATCTGCGAAAAGATTGTCCAGCATTCATTGCCATATAGGAAGACTGATATTACATAGCAGTTCAGTACTCTTTTCTTTGTTTCTATTGCTTCAAGTATCTTCTTCATCTGTGGAGAGATTGTCCAGCATTCACTGCCATATAGGAAGACTGATATTACATAGCAGTTCAGTACTCTTTTCTTTGTTTCTATTGCTTCAAGTCTCTTCTTCATCTGTGGAGAGATTGTCCAGCATTCACTGCCATATAGGAAGACTGATATTACATAGCAGTTCAGTACTCTTTTCTTTGTTTCTATTGCTTCAAGTCTCTTCTTCATCTGTGGAGAGATTGTCCAGCATTCACTGCCATATAGGAAGACTGATATTACATAGCAGTTCAGTACTCTTTTCTTTGTTTCTCTTGCTTCAAGTCTCTTCTTCATCTGTGGAGAGATTGTCCAGCATTCACTGCCATATAGGAAGACTGATATTACATAGCAGTTCAGTACTCTTTTCTTTGTTTCTATTGCTTCAAGTCTCTTCTTCATCTGTGGAGAGATTGTCCAGCATTCACTGCCATATAGGAAGACTGATATTACATAGCAGTTCAGTACTCTTTTCTTTCTTTCTATTGCTTCAAGTATCTTCTTCATCTGTGGAGAGATTGTCCAGCATTCACTGCCATATAAGAAGACTGATATTACATAGCAGTTCAGTACTCTTTCCTTTGTTTCTCTTGCTTCAAGTCTCTTCTTCATCTGTGGAGAGATTGTCCAGCATTCACTGCCATATAGGAAGACTGATATTACATAGCAGTTCAGTACTCTTTTCTTTGTTTCTATTGCTTCAAGTCTCTTCTTCATCTGTGAAGAGATTGTCCAGCATTCACTGCCATATAGGAGGACTGATATTACATAACAGTTCAGTACTCTTTTCTTTGTTTCTGTCGCTTCAAGTCTCTTCTTCATCTGTGAGGAGATTGTCCAGTATTCACTGCCATATAGGAGGACTGATATTACATAACAGTTCAGTGCTCCATTCTTTGTTTCTGTCGCTTCAAGTCTCTTCTTAATCTGTGAAGAGATTGTCCAGCATTCACTGCCATATAGGAAGACTGATATTACATAGCAGTTCAATACTCTTTTCTTTTTTTCTATTGCTTCAAGTCTCTTCTTCATCTGTGAGGAGATTGTCCAGCATTCACTGCCATATAGGAAGACTGATATTACATAACAGTTCAGTACTCATTTTCTTTGTTTCTATTGCTTCAAGTATCTTCTTCATCTGTGAGGAGATTGTCCAGCATTCACTGCCGCATATGGAAGAGCTGATATGCCTGTAGCAGTTCAGTACTCATTCTTTGTTTCTATTGCTTCAAGTATCTTCATGCATCTGTGAGGAGATTGTCCAGCATTCACTGCCATATAGGAAGACTGATATTACATAGCAGTTCAGTACTCATTTCTTTGTTTCTATTGCTTTAGTATCTTCTTCATCTGTGAGAGGTTATTCAAGCATTCACTGCCATATAGGAAGACTGATATTACATAGCAGTTCAGTACTCATTTCTTTGTTTCTATTGCTTCAGTATCTTCTTCATCTGTGAGGAGATTGTCCAGCATTCACTGCCATATAGGAAGACTGATATTGTAGCAGTTCAGTACTCTTTTCTTTGTTTCTATTGCTTCGTGTCTTTAAGCTGTCTGTGAGGAGATTGTCCAGCATTCACTGCCATATAGGAAGACTGATGTTATAGCAGTTCAGTACTCATTTCTTTGTTTCTATTGCTTCAAGTATCTTCTTCATCTGTGAGGAGATTGTCCAGCATTCACTGCCATATAGGAAGACTGATATTACATAGCAGTTCAGTACTCATTTCTTTGTTTCTATTGCTTCAAGTATCTTCTTCATCTGTGAGGAGATTGTCCAGCATTCACTGCCATATAGGAAGACTGATATTACATAGCAGTTCAGTACTCATTTCTTTGTTTCTATTGCTTCAAGTATCTTTAACTTGTGTTAGGGAAATTGTGTCCAGCATTCACTGCCATATAGGAAGACTGATATTACATAGCAGTTCAGTACTCTTTTCTTTAGTTTCTATTGCTTCAGTATCTTCATCTGTGAGGAGATTGTCCAGCATTCACTGCCATATAGGAGGACTGATATTACATAACAGTTCAGTACTCATTTCTTTGTTCCTATTGCTTCCAAACTATCTTCTTCATCTGTGGGAGATTGTCCAGTATTCACTGCCATATAGGAGGACTGATGTTACGCGGTTCAGTACTCATTCTTTGTTTCTATTGCTTCAAGTATCTTCTTCATCTGTGAGAGATTGTCCAGCATTCACTGCCATATAGGAGGACTGATATTACATAACAGTTCAGTACTCATTTCTTTGTTTCTATTGCTTCAAGTATCTTCTTCATCTGTGAGGAGGTGTCCAGCATTCTGCCATATGGGAGGACTGATATTACATAACAGTTCAGTACTCATTCTTTGTTTCTATTGCTTCAAGTATCTTCTTCATCTGTGAGGAGATTGTCCAGTATTCACTGCCATATAGAGGAACTGATATTACATAGCAGTTCAGTACTCATTTCTTTGTTTCTATTGCTTCAATTCTCTTCTTCATCTGTGAGGGTGTCCAGCATTCACTGCCATATAGGAGGACTGATATTACATGGTTCAGTACTCATTTCTTTGTTTCTATTGCTTCAAGTCTCTTCTTCATCTGTGAGGAGATTGTCCAGCATTCACTGCCATATAGGAGGACTGATATTACATAACAGTTCAGTACTCATTTCTTTGTTTCTATTGCTTCAAGTATCTTCTTCATCTGTGAGGAGATTGTCCAGTATTCACTGCCATATAGGAAGACTGATATTACATAGCAGTTCAGTACTCATTTCTTTGTTTCTATTGCTTCAAGTATCTTCTTCATCTGTGAGGAGATTGTCCAGCATTCACTGCCATATAGGAAGACTGATATTACATAGCAGTTCAGTACTCATTTCTTTGTTTCTATTGCTTCAAGTATCTTCTTCATCTGTGAGGAGATTGTCCAGTATTCACTGCCATATAGGAGGACTGATATTACATAGCAGTTCAGTACTCTTTTCTTTCTTTCTATTGCTTCAATTCTCTTCTTCATCTGTGAGGAGATTGTCCAGCATTCACTGCCATATAGGAGGACTGATATTACATAACAGTTCAGTACTCATTTCTTTGTTTCTATTGCTTCAAGTATCTTCTTCATCTGTGAGGAGATTGTCCAGCATTCACTGCCATATAGGAAGACTGATATTACATAGCAGTTCAGTACTCATTTCTTTGTTTCTATTGCTTCAAGTATCTTCTTCATCTGTGAGGAGATTGTCCAGCATTCACTGCCATATAGGAAGACTGATATTACATAGCAGTTCAGTACTCATTTCTTTGTTTCTATTGCTTCAAGTATCTTCTTCATCTGTGAGGAGATTGTCCAGTATTCACTGCCATATAGGAAGACTGATATTACATAGCAGTTCAGTACTCTTTTCTTTGTTTCTATTGCTTCAAGTATCTTCTTCATCTGTGAGGAGATTGTCCAGCATTCACTGCCATATAGGAGGACTGATATTACATAACAGTTCAGTACTCATTTCTTTGTTTCTATTGCTTCAAGTATCTTCTTCATCTGTGAGGAGATTGTCCAGTATTCACTGCCATATAGGACGACTGATATTACATAGCAGTTCAGTACTCATTTCTTTGTTTCTATTGCTTCAAGTATCTTCTTCATCTGTGAGGAGATTGTCCAGCATTCACTGCCATATAGGAAGACTGATATTACATAGCAGTTCAGTACTCTTTTCTTTGTTTCTATTGCTTCAAGTATCTTCTTCATCTGTGAGGAGATTGTCCAGCATTCACTGCCATATAGGAGGACTGATATTACATAACAGTTCAGTACTCATTTCTTTGTTTCTATTGCTTCAAGTATCTTCTTCATCTGTGAGGAGATTGTCCAGCATTCACTGCCATATAGGAAGACTGATATTACATAGCAGTTCAGTACTCATTTCTTTGTTTCTATTGCTTCAAGTATCTTCTTCATCTGTGAGGAGATTGTCCAGTATTCACTGCCATATAGGACGACTGATATTACATAGCAGTTCAGTACTCATTTCTTTGTTTCTATTGCTTCAATTCTCTTCTTCATCTGTGAGGAGATTGTCCAGCATTCACTGCCATATAGGAAGACTGATATTACATAGCAGTTCAGTACTCATTTCTTTGTTTCTATTGCTTCAAGTATCGTCTTCATCTGTGAGGAGATTGTCCAGTATTCACTGCCATATAGGAAGACTGATATTACATAAGAGTTCAGTACTCATTTCTTTGTTTCTATTGCTTCAAGTATCTTCTTCATCTGTGAGGAGATTGTCCAGTATTCACTGCCATATAGGACGACTGATATTACATAGCAGTTCAGTACTCTTTTCTTTGTTTCTATTGCTTCAAGTATCTTCTTCATCTGTGAGGAGATTGTCCAGCATTCACTGCCATATAGGAGGACTGATATTACATAGCAGTTCAGTACTCATTTCTTTGTTTCTATTGCTTCAAGTATCTTCTTCATCTGTGAGGAGATTGTCCAGTATTCACTGCCATATAGGAGGACTAATATTACATAGCAGTTCAGTACTCATTTCTTTGTTTCTATTGCTTCAAGTATCTTCTTCATCTGTGAGGAGATTGTCCAGCATTCACTGCCATATAGGAGGACTGATATTACATAACAGTTCAGTACTCATTTCTTTGTTTCTATTGCTTCAATTCTCTTCTTCATCTGTGAGGAGATTGTCCAGCATTCACTGCCATATAGGAGGACTGATATTACATAACAGTTCAGTACTCATTTCTTTGTTTCTATTGCTTCAAGTATCTTCTTCATCTGTGAGGAGATTGTCCAGCATTCACTGCCATATAGGACGACTGATATTACATAACAGTTCAGTACTCATTTCTTTGTTTCTATTGCTTCAAGTATCTTCTTCATCTGTGAGGAGATTGTCCAGTATTCACTGCCATATAGGAAGACTGATATTACATAACAGTTCAGTACTCATTTCTTTGTTTCTATTGCTTCAAGTATCTTCTTCATCTGTGAGGAGATTGTCCAGTATTCACTGCCATATAGGACGACTGATATTACATAGCAGTTCAGTACTCTTTTCTTTGTTTCTATTGCTTCAAGTATCTTCTTCATCTGTGAGGAGATTGTCCAGCATTCACTGCCATATAGGAGGACTGATATTACATAGCAGTTCAGTACTCATTTCTTTGTTTCTATTGCTTCAAGTATCTTCTTCATCTGTGAGGAGATTGTCCAGCATTCACTGCCATATAGGAGGACTGATATTACATAACAGTTCAGTACTCATTTCTTTGTTTCTATTGCTTCAATTCTCTTCTTCATCTGTGAGGAGATTGTCCAGCATTCACTGCCATATAGGAGGAGTAATATTACATAGCAGTTCAGTACTCATTTCTTTGTTTCTGTTGCTTCAAGTATCTTCTTCATCTGTGAGGAGATTGTCCAGCATTCACTGCCATATAGGAGGACTAATATTACATAGCAGTTCAGTACTCATTTCTTTGTTTCTATTGCTTCAAGTATCTTCTTCATCTGTGAGGAGATTGTCCAGTATTCACTGCCATATAGGAAGACTGATATTACATAACAGTTCAGTACTCTTTTCTTTGTTTCTATTGCTTCAAGTAACTTCTTCATCTGTGAGGAGATTGTCCAGCATTCACTGCCATATAGGAGGACTGATATTACATAGCAGTTCAGTACTCATTTCTTTGTTTCTATTGCTTCAAGTATCTTCTTCATCTGTGAGGAGATTGTCCAGTATTCACTGCCATATAGGAAGACTGATATTACATAACAGTTCAGTACTCATTTCTTTGTTTCTATTGCTTCAATTCTCTTCTTCATCTGTGAGGAGATTGTCCAGTATTCACTGCCATATAGGACGACTGATATTACATAGCAGTTCAGTACTCTTTTCTTTGTTTCTATTGCTTCAAGTATCTTCTTCATCTGTGAGGAGATTGTCCAGCATTCACTGCCATATAGGAGGACTGATATTACATAGCAGTTCAGTACTCATTTCTTTGTTTCTATTGCTTCAAGTATCTTCTTCATCTGTGAGGAGATTGTCCAGTATTCACTGCCATATAGGAAGACTGATATTACATAGCAGTTCAGTACTCATTTCTTTGTTTCTATTGCTTCAAGTATCTTCTTCATCTGTGAGGAGATTGTCCAGTATTCACTGCCATATAGGAAGACTGATATTACATAGCAGTTCAGTACTCTTTTCTTTGTTTCTATTGCTTCAAGTATCTTCTTCATCTGTGAGGAGATTGTCCAGCATTCACTGCCATATAGGAGGACTGATATTACATAACAGTTCAGTACTCATTTCTTTGTTTCTATTGCTTCAAGTATCTTCTTCATCTGTGAGGAGATTGTCCAGTATTCACTGCCATATAGGACGACTGATATTACATAGCAGTTCAGTACTCATTTCTTTGTTTCTATTGCTTCAAGTATCTTCTTCATCTGTGAGGAGATTGTCCAGTATTCACTGCCATATAGGAAGACTGATATTACATAGCAGTTCAGTACTCATTTCTTTGTTTCTATTGCTTCAATTCTCTTCTTCATCTGTGAGGAGATTGTCCAGCATTCACTGCCATATAGGAAGACTGATATTACATAACAGTTCAGTACTCATTTCTTTGTTTCTATTGCTTCAAGTATCTTCTTCATCTGTGAGGAGATTGTCCAGCATTCACTGCCATATAGGAGGACTGATATTACATAACAGTTCAGTACTCATTTCTTTGTTTCTATTGCTTCAAGTATCTTCTTCATCTGTGAGGAGATTGTCCAGCATTCACTGCCATATAGGAGGACTGATATTACATAACAGTTCAGTACTCATTTCTTTGTTTCTATTGCTTCAAGTATCTTCTTCATCTGTGAGGAGATTGTCCAGCATTCACTGCCATATAGGAGGACTGATATTACATAACAGTTCAGTACTCTTTTCTTTGTTTCTATTGCTTCAAGTCTCTTCTTCATCTGTGAGGAGATTGGCCAGCATTCACTGCCATATAGGACGACTGATATTACATAGCAGTTCAGTACTCATTTCTTTGTTTCTATTGCTTCAAGTATCTTATTCATCTGTGAGGAGATTGTCCAGCATTCACTGCCATATAGGAGGACTGATATTACATAACAGTTCAGTGCTCATTTCTTTGTTTCTATTGCTTCAAGTCTCTTCTTCATCTGTGAGGAGATTGGCCAGCATTCACTGCCATATAGGAGGACTAATATTACATAGCAGTTCAGTACTCATTTCTTTGTTTCTATTGCTTCAAGTCTCTTCTTCATCTGTGAGGAGATTGGCCAGCATTCACTGCCATATAGGACGACTGATATTACATAGCAGTTCAGTACTCATTTCTTTGTTTCTATTGCTTCAAGTATCTTCTTCATCTGTGAGGAGATTGTCCAGCATTCACTGCCATATAGGAGGACTGATATTACATAACAGTTCAGTGCTCATTTCTTTGTTTCTATTGCTTCAAGTATCTTCTTCATCTGTGAGGAGATTGGCCAGCATTCACTGCCATATAGGAGGACTAATATTACATAGCAGTTCAGTACTCTTTTCTTTGTTTCTATTGCTTCAAGTATCTTCTTCGTCTGTGAGGAGATTGTCCAGCATTCACTGCCATATAGGAGGACTGATATTACATAACAGTTCAGTACTCATTTCTTTGTTTCTATTGCTTCAATTCTCTTCTTCATCTGTGAGGAGATTGTCCAGCATTCACTGCCATATAGGAGGACTGATATTACATAACAGTTCAGTGCTCATTTCTTTGTTTCTATTGCTTCAAGTATCTTCTTCATCTGTGAGGAGATTGGCCAGCATTCACTGCCATATAGGAGGACTAATATTACATAGCAGTTCAGTACTCTTTTCTTTGTTTCTATTGCTTCAAGTATCTTCTTCGTCTGTGAGGAGATTGTCCAGTATTCACTGCCATATAGGAGGACTGATATTACATAACAGTTCAGTACTCATTTCTTTGTTTCTATTGCTTCAAGTATCTTCTTCATCTGTGAGGAGATTGTCCAGCATTCACTGCCATATAGGAGGACTGATATTACATAACAGTTCAGTACTCTTTTCTTTGTTTCTATTGCTTCAAGTCTCTTCTTCATCTGTGAAGAGATTGTCCAGTATTCACTGCCATATAGGAGGACTGATATTACATAACAGTTCAGTACTCTTTTCTTTGTTTCTATTGCTTCAAGTCTCTTCTTCATCTGTGAGGAGATTGTCCAGTATCCACTGCCATATAGGAAGACTGATATTGCATAACAGTTCAGTACTCTTTTCTTTGTTTCTATTGCTTCAAGTCTCTTCTTCATCTGTGAAGAGATTGTCCAGTATTCACTGCCATATAGGAGGACTGATATTACATAACAGTTCAGTACTCTTTTCTTTGTTTCTATTGCTTCAAGTCTCTTCTTCATCTGTGAGGAGATTGTCCAGTATTCACTGCCATATAGGAAGACTGATATTGCATAACAGTTCAGTACTCTTTTCTTTGTTTCTATTGCTTCAAGTATCTTCTTCATCTGTGAGGAGATTGTCCAGCATTCACTGCCATATAGGAGGACTGATATTACATAACAGTTCAGTACTCATTTCTTTGTTTCTATTGCTTCAAGTATCTTCTTCATCTGTGAGGAGATTGTCCAGCATTCACTGCCATATAGGAGGACTGATATTACATAACAGTTCAGTACTCATTTCTTTGTTTCTATTGCTTCAAGTATCTTCTTCATCTGTGAGGAGATTGTCCAGCATTCACTGCCATATAGGAAGACTGATATTGCATAACAGTTCAGTACTCTTTTCTTTGTTTCTATTGCTTCAAGTCTCTTCTTCATTTGTGAAGAGATTGTCCAGAATTCACTGCCATATAGGAGGACTGATATTACTTAGCAGTTCAGTACGCTTTTCTTTGTTTCTCTTGCTTCAAGTCTCTTCTTCATCTGTGAGGAGATTGTCCAGCATTCACTGGCATATAGGAGGATTGATATTAGGTAGCAATTACTAAGCTTATCTTAGTTTGATTTATTTATTCGATTTTTTAAGACTTATCTTTATAATTCTCCCTTTGCAGGTTGTTTGTCTCTTTGCAGGAGATAATGATATTTTTTTATACAAGTATTACTAATTAACCCATATCTGGGGGGAAATGGTGGATTCAGATCTAATCAGAATCTTATTAACAAACAAGAAATTATAATGTGTATGTAAACTGGGGGATCAATTCCATTTAAACCCTCATTTTATGGCCACAAGAATTTCTATAGAGAACGTAAATAATTCTAAAAGTCATACCTAACTATCTTTTGTCATACAAGTCTTAATAATTAACCCATAGCTTGGACGAAAAGAAGTTGATTCATGCCTTCTCAAGGATATTTGTTCGTAAGTGAATATAACGAACTCAACAGGGTTTAGAACTTCCCTCTCTGATTAACAACCCTCAACCATTATCCCTTACACCACCTGCACATCAAAGCTTACAGCATCTGGCATCGTCAAAGGGTCACCCATTGAGTTACTGATTAGGCCCTACGTTGATTAACTTCGGTGATCAATGTGGACCAGTGTTTTCAAAGTGATATGATCGTAAGCATCGTGATTGTCACAGAGAGTTTTCTTGCTGCGACGGCATTTCTCACTGTCAGCACTCTGCCTTCGGGCAGAGGGCGCTCTCTGCTTCAGAGCAGAGAGCAATAACCCAGTCGTGGTTCCGCCGAAGGGTAGAAGCACGACTGGGGAAAAATAGACAGGTATTTTTTGGCCGGGCCATATAGCCCGGAAATTCCCACTCATAACTGACCATGTGTCACATGTTGCCCTTAGTGGGAGGGACAGCTAAATATAGTGATATGATCGTAAGCTATAATTTAGTTTGGTACAAAGTACAAATATGGGGCACCCGGTGAGGATCGAAATCTTTTCTTCGTCTTCTTTTGCTTCTTCTATGTGCCGCGTCCCCTCGGGACGTAGTTGATCATGGTTTCCACGTCATCCTCTCTATTGTAGCCCTTGACATCTTTCTTCTGTTACATCTCCCAAACCCTGATCCGTCATCCTTCTGCTCAAGCCCATCAAGTATTTTACGTGTTGCTTTTCCCTGTCTTTCCTTCCTTCTATTGATCGCACGTATCAGCTTTTCCAAGCTCTCTTTTCTCATTACATGTCCCAGAAACTTCAGCTGTCTTTTCCTGATGTTAAGAATCAGTTTCCTTTTCGTTTTCATCCTCTCCAAAACCTCGTCGTTTCTCACATGTTCAATCCATGATATCCTCAGCATCTTTCTGTAGAACCACATTTCGGTTGCTTAATTATTATCTCACGCTGAAGCACCTAATTTACTATTTAATAAGCATAGTTTTGTTTGACATAGGGCCACAAATATGAAGCATCCATTGAAGGACAAAGTTACTACACAGTAGTAATGTCCAACCAGATTATCTCGTTAACCATTACCTCACACTGAGGTGTCAGAATTATTATTTAGTAACCTTAGCTTACTTTGGTATTAAATTACACATATGAGACGCCTAGCAAGGAATTAAATCACTATTTAGTTTTAATGGTAAGACTAGCTTGTTAACCATTACCCCATACCAAGCGGCAGTGTTATCATTGATTAAGCAAAATTTAGTTTCGGTACACTGGGCACAATTAGGATGTGCGTTGTGGTGCAGTGGATATCGACTCGGAATGACAAATCGGGGTGCCTAATTCGAATTCTTAGTTAAGGGTTTAATAATAGGACAGATTGGGTCCTATAGCCTTGGCTGGCAACCAGTCTACCGCAGAAAGCAATGGGAATCTACTGTGGGATAATCTTCTGCCGAGTCGGTCATGTCTCTTTTGAGACATGATCACCCAAGCGTGTATAACGTATGGCACTTAACTGACTAACTGGTCACAGTTATGTGGCAGCTGATCAAGATTACGGCGGATTGTCTGTAAAACTAGCTTGTTAATCATTACACAGGTATTAGGTGCCTGAACAAATTAACTAGTTAGGATTGATCTCCTCTTTCATACACTGTAGGACGAGAAGGATGGAGATGAAGAATTTGGTTCGAAATTCAGAGGACGTTACCAATTCTGACATACGTTTGAAGAAAGATTGAACATTGGTATCCCTAGGGAGAGACGAGAGCTGAAGCGTTGCGTTCCTATATGCAGAGAGAAAACCCGGGAAAAACCAAGCCTGTCTAGTTATTGATGCTAATAACTCATTTCTTAAAATGTCGCCTGCGTGTCTGTGCCTCCTTCGACTGTGCTTTTCATAATGGTTTTGAACAGACTGTCGTGACTGATCGTTTATCCGAGTCAGATCCGTTCCAGCTGTTGAATAGCCGACAGAAGTGTTTCCTGGTGGCCCACAAGTGTTTTGATCACACTCTTATCCTATTCGTTTTTCCTGTGCCCCGAATACGAGTTATGGAGTAGATTTCCCAACCGCATGGTTTCGGATGACGCTAATATTCTTTTTCTCTTCCCATTAGTTTATGTTTCACGTCCATATTAATTTCTCCGGTTATGAAGTATCTCATACTTGTTGCCAAAAATTGTTATATCCCAGGTTGTTGGGATGAACAAAAACGAATGAAAACAAAAGTCAAGTTAAGGAATGAGAACTTATGCTAGGCTACAAAAATCTCCTAATTCGACAAAGTATAGATATGAACACAATATGGGAACAAGTAATACGGAGTGCCAGAGAAAATCATTAGGGTCAAAAATTGCAATATGAGGTCTGGTAAAAAATACTAGAGAAAACCATTAACATAAAAAAATTGCAATATGAACTCTGGTAAAAAAAGGTTACTGAACATTAGGTTTATAAGTCACAAAAATTCAGTTGTTCTTAAGGACACATGTCCCAGTGGATATAGACGTTGGTTAGTTCCTGACTTGACTCTTAGAGTTGTGAGTTCAATAACAGGCGACCGCATTGGTGAACAATTAACTTCTTCCAATAGAGGCTTAACGCAAGGAATGGTGTTCATATACCCCAGTGATTGTAATAAAGGGTTGGTTCGAAATTCCTAGCACTTGAAGAAGACCGGAGCGTTCAACGAAACGTCGTACAAATGGTAACAAAGATGAGGACAATAATCCGAATAATGTAAATACTGTAAAAGCCAAGTGTATTTTAACGCATGCTGAAACAACGTTTATCCATTTACTGCCTGAGAACAGCGAGGATTAGTTTGGAATAAAGTAGGTACATCCACTCATTTTTTATGCCTAAATTTTAAATTGAATTTTTAAAAATAAAACGTTTTCTCGAAACTTTAATTTAAGCTTTAATTGAAAATTAAATGGTGAAATTTACTATTTCCAGTTAGCAAAATACCTTGTTGTCTTTCAAAATTATATTGATTAGAATCTAAAATTTTGAATTTTTTTTTTTTTCACTTTTTTAAATTTTTTGGCCATCTTTTGAGCGAGCTATACATCTGTAAACAAAAGTTAATTCTCGGTTTAAAAATCTTCGAAAATAAAATATACATCCCTCACTCTTTTATTGACCGAACAGTTAGCCTTACTTCCTGTCGAACAGTTTCCCAGATAATACAATTCTCATAGCCCCCACTATCGTCTTTTCTAATATTTACATTAGTTTCTTTCCAAACGTTTTGTTTAAAGTAGTGTGGAGAATCAAAATCTTGAATGCATATAATAATTGTTCTGGTCCATCCCTTTGTTCATTATTTAGTTCGCAAGGCTATTACGCTTTGTCAAAACCCACATCAATAATGAACTATTCCGTTTTCATCGCGTGGAAAGGGAGCAAAAGCCACTAGTTAGATTCAATGAGAAAGAAAGAAAGAAAGAAAGAAAGAAAGAAAGAAAGAAAGAAAGATAAATGTGTCCTGCCAATACCTCATAAATAATGGACTATTCCGTTTTGATCGCATGAAAAGAAGAGAGAGAAGACACTCCTTGGTTTCAGTGGGAAAAAGAAAGAAAAAGAAAAAAAGAAAAGAAGGAGAGATAAAAGTGTTTAATCTGCCTTCCCATACTAATAAATAATGAACTATTCCGTTTTAATCTCATTGAAAGACAGGAAAAGACCCTGATTGGATTCCGTGAAAGAAAGAAAGAAAGAAATAAAGAAAGAAAGAAAGAGAGGGAATATAAAAGTGTTTAGCTTCCTGCCAATACCTCAGAAGTAATAGACTATTCCGTTTTGATCTCATGGAAAGATGGGGGAAAATACACGAGTTAGTTTCAGTGAGAAAAAGAAAAAAGGAAAATAAAAGTAGTTAGAGTTTAACCATTACTTCATGAATAATGAACTCTTCCGTTTGATAATGAGGTAAGAGGAGAAAAGACACTACTTGGTTTCAGTAAGAAATTGAAAGAAAGAAAGAAAGAAAGAAAGAAGTGAAAATAAATGTGTTTAACGTGTCCTGCCAATACTTCATAAATAACAGACTATTCTGTTTTGATTTCGTGAAAAAAAGGGAGAAGACATTACCTGGTTTCAGTAAGAAAATGAAAGAAAGAAAGAAGGAAATATAGAAGTGTTTAATGACTGTTTCAATTAAATAGGGAAAAGGTGTACATTTGAAATCTTTTCATTTGTACCCAATACTTAAAATAACGATCAGTCTTCATGTTTATGATTTTTATTGAAATATTAAAGTTGTTAAGCTCAAATATTTAACAATATTATAGCAGAAATTCTACGGATATTTTATTCTCCTAGAACTCGCTATTCAATCATTAAATTAAAAGTTAGGAAGTAAGATTGTTGTCTCACCGAGATGGCAGTACGACCCCAGATGATGTGTGCTGAAGTATCTACAGCACAATATCCATGCTAATGGATATTAAGTACAAACAAGACCAACATGTATAAGACAGAACAACAATAATTAGAGAGAAGTTATTACAGTCACAGTAAGCACAGTCCGATAATAATCGTCAATGGCATTGTGAATTATTTACGACCTCCCCACGAGGGTAGAAGCTCGAGATAGATGCGGCACAGGGCCAATTAACGTGGGTGAAACCTAGGCCGAAAGCTCGGACAAAATTTCTTACCTGTTTTCTCCAGACGAGACTCTGCCTTTCGGCGGAGCCTCGTCTGGGTTCCACTCCGCCCGAAGGCAGAAAGTTCGACAAATAAACGACTGATGCATGCAGTCGATTCTCAGACTGTCAATGACAATCCGAAATTTTTGTGGCTACACCACGTGGGTAGAAGTCCAGTGTCGATGCGGCACAAAGCCAATTAACGCTGGTAAAAGCGAGCTTGTATGCTCAGACAAATATTCGTGTCTGCTTTTCCCTAGACGAGACTTTACCTTCAGCGTAGCCTCGTCTCCGCTGAAGGCAGATAGTCCGACGCACGCAGTCGATTCACTCAGACTGTCAATGACAGTCCGAATATTTATTTTGTAAATATTACAAAATGTGGCACAGGGATAAAAAGGGGGTGGTGGGGTCGAAGTTGGTCTACACTGTATTATATACCAAGATAATCGCTAATCCGTTTGCTCTTCTTCATCTCCCCACTTTTTATCGATGAGGATCGTGGTGGAAGCATTTCCTCTGTCACTATATTCTGCTCACGGCACATCCGCCTTCTGTCCTTGTTGTATTCCCTGGAGAACAGAGTTTGTTTGCTCTGCCTGTTTTACTTCCTGTCGCTTGTTTGGGGATGGCTTCTGCAAAGGCTTCTTGGGTGACGGTGCCTTCTTCTCAGAAACATCTTGCTAGGGAGGAGGAGTAATAGGGTTTTGCACCTCTTCACCATCTCTGTCTGTTCATTAGAACTACTGGAACGCTGACGACTTATCGACCACCAGCACCGTCTCTTCTGGTTTTGAAGTCTTAAGTGGTGTTACCGGTGGCGTCACCGGATTCTTGGCGGGGCACATTTTAAACAAGCGGAACCACATGACCTGCAGTGGGGTCTCTTTCCTTAAACAGATACGAAAAGTTTTCTTCCTCCACAAACAAACATATCCTGGACCCTCTGGAACTCTTGCCTATTCAACGTAACCAGGAGACAAAAGTCTCCAGTCAGCATGTCCGCCTTGCTCTGCAGGGTGACCCCACACACCGACTCAAAATTAGCAAAGAAGCCACCCACATGGTCGGTGATGATCTCTAGTGGCATACCGTGCATCGTAATTTTCGTACGGCTTGTAGGCGGATATTCTTGGTCGTTAAAATACTCCCGGCTAACTTCTTTGCCTCATCTTCCGTCCGTAGCAAAACATCCCACACGGATCTTGTCCTTTTTGACAAAGATTTTGCCACTATTTGCTGGCTTTTACAGCCTCCTCCATTGCCTCTCTGCTGACAAGGTTTACGAGTTTTAACATCAATATCAACAGGGAGATGGTTCTCATTGTGATTGACTCTTTTGCGTCTGGAACGGTTACCAATTCATTGCTACTGATGTTGATGTAGTCCTTATACTTCAAACGCATCTGGCCATAATGCACTGCCTCCTTTTTGACAACAGTTGCTGACCAGACAGACGGCGAAAACGGTGGTATAAGGGTCGGCTGGGGTGACTCGGCCATTGACGTCACACTGTAGCAAAAGAAACACGAAAAAAATTCAGCAAATGGAAAACAATATACACGCAGACAAACAAAATATTCACAGGTAATAAAGCTTTCACAAAAAAAAAAAAAAAAAAAAAAATCAACTTAACGGCTCTTCAGTGTGATAAATAAGCCACCTCAACGACGGTCCGAATTCCTGACTGCTATTAAACTTTATTTATATAGCTATTTCGGACCACAGGTCATTCCATATTTGAGAGCACTGGAGGAGTGTTAGCTGCTCTACAACAAAGATTCAGTAGAAAATTGAAATAAGGAAATTGTGAATTTTTCACGAGTTTTTCTAGTAATGATAATTTCTCACTTCAAAATTACCGATAAAGATTATTAGATCTGTATGAAGAACATTGTTACACTAAATATAAGAATAGGGATGGTAAATTTTTACGTTTTCTAGAAAATCAACATAGTACACTGTGCAAAGCCTGGCGATTCATGTAACAAGTAAAAAATGCTTAGTTGTTAATGTCAAGGTGCAATTTGTTATCTTACGTTTCTTGTTGGAATACGGAAAATATTAAATTTGTACCAGAAATGAAAGGAAATGAATAATAACAACAACAACAACAACAACAAAAATAATAATAACGATAATATTTTAATTTTATTTAACTGGTTTTCACTTTTTTATTTTGATATTTTTTCTTTTAATTCATTTCGTATTTAAAAAAAACAATTTCCACACTTTCAGCGGACTATTCCGCAACTAAATTGCTTTTTATCTAAGCATAATGTTTTTGTCAGTATATATATATATATATATATGGTTAAATAAAATAAAGACAAGAGGAAAGCTATTATACTAAATTATAAAAGTATACTAACATTCATAATAAAAATTTCAAAGAAAACGGTTGAATTCCCTTCATTTTAACATCTCTTGACTTTGCACTACACATGAAGAAATTCTAAAACAGACTTACACACAAAATAAACAATTTTCAAAGAAAACGGTCAAATTCCCTTCATTTTAATATCTCGTGACTTTGCATTACACATGAAGAAATTCTAAAAACAAAAATAATCTGCTGATCTTTTGAAATGATTTGTGAGCGTCTTTGTGGTTGCCAACACTGTTTGTTTATAGATATGTAATTTAGAATAAAGCTCATTTCGTTTTTTGCCTTGAAAAAGTCCATCACAGGACGAAACGCGTAGGCGATTTTAAATACAGTTTTCCTCTTGTCTTTATTTTATTTAACCATTCTGTCCTTAATCTCATATTATAACTGAATATATTTTTACACACACACACACACACACACACACACACACACACACACACACACACACACACACACACATATATATATATATATAGATATATATTTTAATCATTTCACCCCGAGCAAGACAGAAATGTCACTGATGTGCGGGGGGGGGGGGCTACATAACTGTAAAAGAGATTAATTAGAAGAGAGTGAGGAGTATAGATCAGTTTGAAAGGAGCAATAGAAAGATGAGAATGCAAGTGTGATGACAGTTACATAGGTGGAGAGAAAGGGAAGGTTATACGGGGGTGGGGAGAGAGCTAGAGTTCAGTGGTTAGTAGATGAGTATTGACTTTGCATTTAAATTTCTGGAGGTTGTAGCCGTCAGGAAAGCAAGAATACGGGAGTGAGTTCCACAGGCGGGAAGTGCGAGAGAGGAAGCTGCAGGAGTAGAATTGTCGTCTGCATTTGGCTAACCTGACTGTGAATGGGTTGGACCCATTTGCCAGTCTGGTTGCACGAGTAAACACCTGTTGAGGAGGCACCAGTGACTTAAGTTCGTTGGAGCAGAAGCCATGAAAGTATTTATAGAAGAGGCAAAGGGAGGCCACATTTCGACGGTGGGAAGTGGCTGCAGTCGAGCCGCCAGATCAGTACCTATGATATTACAGACTCTCCTTTGGGGCCTGTCAGGAATACAGAGGAGAACGGCAGGGGCACCTGGCCATAAATGGCAGCAGTACTCTATGCACGGCCGGATGGTTGACTTGTATATATGCAGGATGGATTCAGGGGAAAAAAACATCCTCGATCGACATAGTGACCCAACCTTCTTAGCAGTAGATTTTGCTATGGATTCAATATAGTGGTTCCATTTGAGGTCTGAGGAGAGGGTAAGGCCAAGGATGCGTAGTGTATTGCTCTCAGGGAGAATCGCTTGGTCCATGCTTATGGGAGGCAGGAGAGGTTGCCTGTAATGGTTGACAGACAACAGCTTGGTCTTAGACGAATTGAAGTTGACAAGCCACTTCTTGCCCCAGTTCACCACAGAATGTAGATCCCGTTCAAGGTCAGCAGCGAGATTATGTCTGTCCGCCACGACAGGTTTCTTACTGGTGCGGGAGTATATTGTAGTGTCATCTGCGTAGATGCCTACTTGGGACTTGATCTCATCTCATAAAGAAGAACGTCGGGCCCAGGATAGAGCCCTGTGAGACACCAGCATTCGTGCTGTAGGATGAAGAGGCATGCCATTATATATATAATGTCTCGAGGCAGCAAATAATTTTCTAAACATATACTGTTAAATATAAGAGACAATGAATGTCTATTATGTTTAATCATGAGCCATTCTAAACGTCGTATTTTGGTTTTAATTTCAGTCGAAAATAAAGACAAAACTTCTCTAACATTTGGATAATTTTTTATTAAGTTGGTTCTAAGCTTTCGGCTCACATGAGTTTTGTGTTTACCATCCTTATAACCTCTCTGAAGATGGCTCATATGAAAGACTGGCTGGCTTTAAAAAAGTCGTTAATATTTATTTGTACAAGTTTTAGTTCAAGTCAAATTTTTTAATGTATTTTCCTAGCATTTTTCGTGCCGAATTAAAAGTAAATCATCTTTTCATTATCATTTAAAAAAAGAGATTCATTATTGAAACATGCATACAAACATACATACACACATCCCATTCTTGAATTCGATGAAGGCTAGAATGACGGAACGTGTAATCGAATCAAGTTTCAATCAAATCTATTTTCATGAAACTCTTCCACTTGTTAGATTTAAAACTTTGTCGGGATTTCTATACCCTAATTTAATAACAACAAACATAAAAACAAAAATTTACAAAAAGCCAATAATGTTAATATTTTCTACAAAAATCAACTGCAGAGTAATTATAAACAGGATGTATTTTCACTTCGAAACATTTATCCGAAAATACGCAACTTCTGTTGACTTTTTTTTTTTATAAGCGTTTCACCCCGAGCAAGGCATGTCACTGCCACTACTGCGCAGGGGGCTACGTAGAGTGGAGAAAGGATGATTAAATATAGGAAATGTCAGAGGGTGGGTGATAGGCGGGTAAGGATACCGAGAATGAGGGTTGGGTAGATGAGAGTGTTCTGAGAATAATTGGGAGTTAGTGTGATAGGAGGTGTCTATTGACCCTACATTTAAACACCTGGAGATTGTAACTGTCGGGAAAGCAGACTTGTGGAAGGGAGTTCCACAGGCGGGAAGCGCGAGAAAAGAAGCTGTTGGAGTAGAATTTACGGTTACATCTTATTTGTTTAACTGTAAAAGGGTGGGACCTAGTTGCTAATCTAGTATCTCGTGTAAATTCGTGCTTAGGCGGCACCAGTGATCTAAGCTCATCGGAGCAGTAGCCATGAAAGTACTTGTAGAAGAGGCACAGGGAAGCCACATCACGCCGGTGAGAGAGTGGTTACAGCCGGTCTGCCAAGTCAGTATCAACCACGTTACAGATCCTCCTTTGTATTTTGTCAAGGAAAATTAAATTAATCCTCTACTGCACAAAATTTATTCGGCGAAACAATTCTGAGAGAAATAAAACTCTTATCAGGATTCGTCTTTGGCGGCCACAGTCTCAACAGATGACACGGTGCTGACAGCAGACACGTAAGGAGAATGCCAAACCACCTACAGAAGGTAGCAAAAGAGAGCGAGAAGAAAGGACCAAGCATAAACTTAAAGAAAACTGAATGTATGATCAGCAGAAAAAGAAGACCCCAAAATGACAACTAAAAGTTGGAGAAACTAAGTAAGTAAAGAAATTTAACTACCTGGGAAGTGTGCTGACAGAGGATGAAAGGTGCGATGTTGAGATCCAAAGACTCATTGGCATGGCCAAGGATGCATTTCAAAAGCTATCCAGAATACTGAAAGACAGAAAAAATCTCACTGGAAACAAAGAAAGCAGTGCTGGATTGCTATGTGGTCTCACTCTTTCTGTATGGCAGTGTATGTTGAACGATCTCCTCAAGGATGAAAGAGAGTCTTGAGGCAGCTGAAATGTGGTTTTACAGAAGGATGCTGAGGATACCATGGACTGAGCACATGACTAACGACGAGGTGTTGGAGAGGATGGAAACGAGGAGAAAACTCATACTTAACATAAGGAAGAGACAGATGACGTTTCTGGGAAATATAATGAGGAAGGAGGGCATAGAAAATTTAATACACGCAAGAGGGATAGAGGGACTGAGAGGCAGAGAAAAGCAGGGCGAGACCTACTTGATAGGCTTGAGCAAATGGATGGCAGAGCGGGGTTTGGGAGAGATACCAAGTAGAAGAATTTTGAGAGCGACAAGAAACAGAGTCAAGTGAAAGTCCATGATTGCCTACGTCCTGAAGGGACACGGTACATGGAAAAGAAGGACGAAAAATAACAATTCAAAAAGAAGTTAATTGACGACTACATCAATAGAAACAAATATCTGCTTAAATACTTAGACCTGGATTAACATGTACCTTTTTATTTCATTTTCCATTTATTACTTTAGTTCTTATTTTTAATTTTTTCACTTTGTTTATATATATATATATAACCACATCACTTGACAAGACACAAGAAGTGTTGAAAAAAAATAGCTACTTTTAGTGTTATTATAACATATCCATGTTATAATTTCTGAATATATATATATATATATATATATATATATATATATATATTAATGCAGGTTTCATTGAATAATATAGACAAGTTTTGTCTATTAATTTTGTGTAGGATCCGTTCATACCGTCTGATATACTTGATGGTGATGTCGTTGAAAGACAACAAAAATTACAGTATTTGTTGAATTTTTTATCGGGTCTAAACTTTCGGCTCACATAAGCTTAGACCCGATAAAAAATTCAACAAATACTGTGATTTTTTGTTGTCTTTCAACGACATCACCATCAAGTATATCAGACGGTATGAACGGATCCTACACAAAATTAATAGACAAAACTTGTCTATATTATTCAATAAAACCTGCATTAATGAAAAAATGCTGCCAAAATACACACAATATATATATATAAAACCACATCACTTGACAAGACACAAGAAGTGTTAAAACAAAATAGCTACTTTTGTAGTGATATTATAACATATCCATGTTATAATTTCTATATATATATAAATTAGAGAAAATTTTCAAAATTCAAAGGTGTCGGATGTACATTTTGACATAGGATCTCTAATAGAGATTCTACGTCACGTCAGCGACATTGTTTTTTCCAAATGGCGAAAGCCCTGGGGTAGAGTGTGGAGGGGTTTTTGGTTAACAACGGTCACAAAGTAGAAAAGGACAGAGCTTGTAGTCACGGGGTTACAGGGTGTTGAAACGGTATATTTAGGAAGGGGAGGAATAGGAGTTCATATTTTATAAAGATAGACAACTAAATGAGTTAAATTACTTTTTAAAGTTAAGATTTTGGGCTGTTTGAAGAGGTGTATTGAGGCGAGAAGGAATGGGTTTCAATATAAGATTTTAAAAATTTATATTTAAGTTTATTTGATTAAACATTTTAGGTAGATCAGGTTCTTGGAATTTACCTTCCTATTCTTCCACTTTGGATTAAAGAAAAACATTATATATCTATATATATATATATATATATAATTTTTTTAAAATCATATCACCCCAAGCAAGGTGATAACGCCACTGATGCGCAGGGGGCTACGTAAGGGTAAAAAGAATGGAAAAGAGAAAACCGGAAACCACATCCTAAACAGGAAACAAGGGATGAGCCTCTTCACCTGTTCAATAGATGTGGGTAGAGTGTGAACCGGGCGATAGTTTAGTTTAGTCTATACACGCTAAAAAGTCTGCCTCCTTCTACCAAAATAGTAGCTACCTTATAGCTCAGCGGTAGAATCGCCGACTGACGCGAATTTGGTGCGGGTTTCAATCCTGGGTTAAAAGCAGTCGGATGTCTAACCGTACTGATGAGCTGTGATACAGCGAAACAGATCTGTCTGCGGATGATTATATATATACTAGCTTTGCCTTGTCCATGGATTGAAATTCAGTTTTCGTTCTCTATTTAAAACGCACATATTCATGGCTCTCCAAAGATTCCTTTTCTTTATTATTTACGACATGCCATGTGTCCCTGGAAAAGACAGTATAATAGATTCAATTAAGTGCTATACGTAATACACGCTTGGGCGATCATGTCTCGAAAGAGACATGACTGACTGGGCAGAAGATTATCCCGCAGTAGGTTGCCATTGCTTTCTGCGGTAGATTGGTTGCCGACCAAGGCTATAGAACCCAATCTGTCCTGTTATTTGACTCATAGCTAGAGCAGGAAGAGATGTATTATATTTTTAAGTAGTAATTAGTGAGGGATCAATTTATTACTTCATAATAATATAAAATTGATCCCCCACTTTATGCCCAGTAAATGTTTTAAACATGTTTCCAACTATTATATTCAGTCAGTCAGTTAAGTGCTATACGTGATACACGCTTGGGCGATCATGTCTCGAAAGAGACATGACTGACTGGGCAGAAGATTATCCCGCAGTAGGTTGCCATTGCTTTCTGCGTAAATAAATAATAGATTACCATTATTGTAAATACTGATTTTATTTTAAAGTTCTCCGTCACCAAACTGGTGGAACTCAGCATACCCTGCCGTTTAAGCTACAGGTCTGGATTCCTGGTTTTCTAAAATAGTTTAATGCGATGTGACCGCAAGAGAATTTGTTTTGCTGATTCCACTTTCTCTGTCGAAAACTGTTACGTTATTCGCACATCCTTTTATTAAGTTGAGGTTACTCGCCCACCCCCTAAAAAAATTGCTGGGGGGGAAAAAAAGTGACAGAGGAAGCAGATTTAAAGGTGCCAGCGGCGGGACTCAGCCAAGCAACGTTGTTTTGGAATATGACTGCAACAGGATACCAACCTCCTTTTAGGAAAAAATCACGCTATTTAAGTGTTTCAGTTTTCATCATTTGTGTTTAATGTCTGCTCGCATAAATGGTATTTACTACTGTCACTATTGATGAAAGATATAAAGCTATTGACAACGATTCTTTCATTCTTTCTTTCTCTTTTTTGTCAGGCTTTTCTTTTTCTTTCTTTCTTTTTGTCTTTTTCTTTCTTTCTTTGTTTTAGGTCTTTATTCTTTATCTTTATTTTTTATTTGTTTCCTTTTTTGCATACTTTTTTCTTTCTTTTTTTCTTTTGATGTTTTTTTCTATCTTTTTTGTCTTTCTACTCTTCCTTTATTTTTTATTTTCTTTCTCGCTTTCTTTCTTTCTTTCTTTCTTTTAGTGTTCTTTCTGTCTTTTTGTCTTTTTACTCTCTTTCTTTCTTTTGTTGTTTTCTTTCTATCTTTTTTGTCTTTCTACTCTTCCTTTATTTTTCATTTTCTTTCTCACTTTCTTTCTTTCTTTTATTGTTCTTTCTGTCTTTTTGTCTTTTTACTCTCTTCTTTCTTTCTTTCTTTCTTTCTTTTGTTGTTTTCTTTCTATCTTTTTTGTCTTTCTACTCTTCCTTTATTTTTTATTTTCTTTCTCACTTTCTTTCTTTCTTTTATTGTTCTTTCTGTCTTTTTGTCTTTTTACTCTCTTCTTTCTTTCTTTCTTTCTTTTGTTGTTTTCTTTCTATCTTTTTTGTCTTTCTTCTCTTTTTTAATTTCGATTCTTTCTTCAGTTGATTTTTCTTTTTCTCTCATTTTTGTTTCTTTCTGTGTCTTTATTCTTTTTTCTTTTGTTGCTTTTTCTTTCTATTTTTCCTCTTTTTTCTCTATCTTTATTTTTTCTTTCGTTGTTTTTCTGTTTATCTTTTTTATTTTTGATGCATGTTTCTCTTTCTGTCATTTTCTTTCTTTTTGTCTTTCTTTCTTTTACTTTTTCGTCATTTTCTTTCTTTCTTTTTTTCTTTCTTTTCCTTTACTTTCTTTTCTTTTCATCATTTTCTTTCTTCCTCTCTTTTTTCTTTCTTTTACTTATATGTTTCCTTTTCCTTATTCTGTATTTTTCTTTTTTTCTTTATTTTTCTTTCTTTTTTATTCTTCTATGTTTTTTTCTGTCTTCACTATATTTTTCAGTAATTTGCTTTTTTCTTTCTTGGTTTCTGTTTTTTTTTTTGTTTCCTTCTTTCTTGGATTCTTTCTTTTATCATTCCTTAGACACAAACGAATAAGACTAAAAACCGTATAACCCATACCAGACAGATTGTCCCTCTGCGTGGTTTTCTTTTAAAATATGGCATAAGTGGCGAGAGGAGAGAATTAAAGAAACCACCGAGAGTCGAAAGTCGTACAGTAAAGCCAGCATAAAAAATGGGAGAACGTCAAAGAAAGGGGCCAGGCTCCTTAAATAAACTAACATAAAACAGCAAGTGGAGGAGAGAGGAAGAAAGGATAAACAGCGTTTGGTCGAGCCAGTCAAATGCAAGATGGCGCTTCCAGATGAGACACGAATAAGTTTGATGTGACTGAGAAACGGAAGGCAGAAAATGGTGAGGAAGTGTGACCGCCTCCATCTTTCTGTATTCTATTGCCTTCACTGGTGTCGTTGACATTCATCACTTCATCTAATAGTTGGGTTTGTCGTCTGTGTCAAGCGACTTTTTTTCTGCATATCATATTTTGAATGCACTGGAGTGTTCAGAAATTAACTGAATATTTTTAGACAGAGAATAACTAATGCCAGTTAAAATGTAACTAAAATTACTTTTACTCATCAAGTATATTCTCATCAAGAATTTTGTCATTATTAACAATGACAAAAAACTGCGTATAAAAGTAATTCTTTCATTCAACCTTTCTTTTATAATACGTATAGTAAATTCTTTTGTTACGAGCGTATGTTCAAAAGTAATCCTATAAAACAAGTTTATATAAAATAGAATGATGAAACTGGTACCAAAATTAAGTAAATTTGTGTCTCTTCAAAATGACGATGGGCGATTGATAAGCAAGGTGGCTAATTCTATAAAACAAGTTTTAAACAAGATAGAATAATGACTGGTAGCAAAATGAAGTAAATTTATTTCTCTTCAAAATAACGAGGGTTAATTTATAAGGAAGATCCCCATTCCTATAAAACAAGATTTAGACAAGATAGAATAATGAAACTGGTATCAAAATTTGGTGAATTTATTTTTCAAAATGGCGAAGGTTGATTGATAAGTAAGTTTTAGACAGATAAGTAAGATAGACTGACGCAAGTACCAACACGGAAACGCGCAATATATAAGGTTTAAAATTAATTTTTAAAATAAAAATTCATTCTTCAAGCTTTTATTTTCATTTTCATTTCTAGTTAATATTTAAAATTTAATATTTCCATTGAGCAAAATACCTTGCTGCATTGCAAAACTAACATAAATTGACTGGAAGAAGTTTTCGGTTTGAAATAGCAAAAATCGCCTTTCTTAGCGCCATTTTTGGCCATCAGTCGTCACAATGTAGTTCTCTTTATAAAAAAAAATCTTTCAAAAATAGAATATGTTTTTCTGAGACTTTATTTGAGGAATATTAGCAGATTTAAAATTAAATTAATCTGATTCGAAACAAATATTACTTATTTTGACTACATTTTTCAATATAATTTTTAACAAACCAGTAATCTTCAAAATTTCGTAAAATATTCTCCGTAATCTAATGTTTTATTGCATTTTAAGTCTTTTGGCTTTAAATTTACTATAGTTATCGCTCTTATTTTTTGATAATGTCGTGTATGGACGATCGTATTTACAAAAATTCAACGCGTATTTACACATACAAAATGAACTCATATTTCTTTTTAAAACATTGAGGGTCGCTAAATTTTTCTATTTATTATGATTAAATACAAAGTTTTATTTAATAACATATCATCTAACCAGGACGAATTTAGACAGAATTTTAAGATTTATAACTTCATAAATTATTATACTCAAAATTAATTACATTTTTTATTTTACGATTTAAAGCAGATTTTGCGTAACCGGCGATCCAGTTTTAGGAAAAAAAAATGTTGATTTAAATTATCGAAGGCGTTTTGCTTTTAATTAATATAAACATTAAGTGGGACAAAATCTAATTTCTCGAAATTTAATAAAATTGAATGAATGTTGTGGATTCTCACAGCTGTAAAAACAACATTAGAAAGATTATTTTGAGAAAAAAAAAAAGAAAATAGTTTGTAAATATGTCCTAAAAGTTTCATTAAAATTTTGCAATTATTGGATTTTTACAATAATTTCCAAATCAATGTATTTTTCACCGTAAAAAGACTCTAATATTTCTTATACAAATCTTTGAAAACTGACGCAAAAAAGATAACAAGATTTTAATCAAAATTTCGAACGTTCTAAAAAGAATAAAACAAAAAGAGTTTAATAATTCTTTTAGTCTTTCCTCTTGATAATAACAAAGATTTTGACGATAAAACTTCGTTTTTATTAACTGTAGGGCATTTTTTTTTCATTATGGATTTTTATTTTAGCGAAGGAGGTACCTACACAATGGAACTGGTATGAAAATGAAGTAAACTTATTTTTCTTTGAAATTGCGAGGGTTGACCAATCCTATAAACAAGTTTTAAACCAGATAGAATAGCGAAACTGATATTAAAATAGAAGCAAATTTATTTCTCTTCAAAATTACCAGTGTTGATTAGTAAGTAAGGTGTCCAATCCTATAAAACAAGTTTTTCTTATTGTTTTGTTTTATTTTTTATATTTTTTTTTTTTACATCAGATAGAATAAAGAAACTGATATTAAAATGAGATAAATTTAAATTTAAAGACAGCCAAATGTTTAGATTGTAAAAATTTTTCTTTTGGAAATAATAATTGTCTAGTGATACAAGTATTGCTATTTAACCCATAGCAGGTGGAAGAAGAGTTGGATTTATACTTTTAACGGAATTTCCGTCTAGGTGGATATAGCGAACCCAACGGGAATTGAAACACGGCTTTCTGATGAACAACTACTTGTTACATCATTCACATATCCAAGCATGTAGCACTTGGTATTCCTAAGCGATCGGACCCTGTCGGATGTGACTTCAGAATACGCCGGCTGCATTCCTCACTGTCATACCCAGGTATCCTGAATATGACGCTAAACTACATGAAGAATATTCCCAGAAATACATCTGTGAAGATAAATATTTCCAGCAATACATTTTTTAAGAAAAAATATTACCAGCCATATATTTCTGAAGAAAAGAATATTACCAGCAATATATTTTTGATACAAAATATTACCAGCCATATATTTTTGAAGGAAAAATATTACCAGCAATATATGTTTGATACAAAATATTACCAGCCATATATTTCTGAAGAAAAGAATATTACCAGCAATATATTTTTGATACAAAATATTACCAGCCATATATTTCTGAAGAAAAAGAATATTACCAGCAATATATTTTTGATACAAAATATTACCAGCCATATATTTCTGAAGAAAAGAATATTACCAGCAATATATTTTTGATACAAAATATTACCAGCAATATATTTTTGAAGGAAAAATATTACCAGCAATATATGTTTGAAGATAAAATGTTACCAGCAATATATATTTTTGAAGAAAGAATATTTTCAATAATATATTTTTGAAAAGAAAAGTGTTACCATCAATATATTTTATTATCAGCAATATTACCAGAAATACATTTTCGAAGGAAAACTATTACCAGCAATATATTTTTGACGAAAAAATATGACTAGCAATATATTTTTGAAGAAAAAATATTGCCATCAATACATTTTTGAAGAAAGCAATATTACCAATATCATATTTTTGAAGAAAAATATATTACCAGCAATATATGTTTGACGAAAAAGTATTACCAACAATATATTTTTGAAGGAAAAAATATTACCAGCAATACATATTTTTGAAGAAAGAATATTATCAATAATATATTTTTTAAAAAAAGTGTTACCATCAATATATGTTATTATCAACAATATTACCAGAAATAGATTTTCGATGGACAACTATTACCAGCAATATATTTTTGACGAAAAAATATGACTAGCAATATATTTTTGAAGAAAAAATATTGCCATCAATACATTTTTGAAGAAAGCAATATTACCAGTATCATATTTTTGAAGAAAAATATATTACCAGCCATATATGTTTGACGAAAAAGTATTACCAACAATATATTTTTGAAGGAAAAAATATTACCAGCAATACATATTTTTGAAGAAAGAATATTATCAATAATATATTTTTTAAAAAAGTGTTACCATCAATATATTTTATTATCAACAATATTACCAGAAATACATTTTCGAAGGAAAACTATTACCAGCAATATATTTTTGATGAAAAAAAAAATCTAGCAATAAATCTGACTCTCAACAAAACCAACTTTACGTCAAAGAAACCTGATCTACGAACAAATTACTTTCAAAATACTCCCGCTCCAGTAAGAAACCTGTCGTGGCGGACAGACATAATCTCGCTGCTGACCTTGAGCGGGATCTACACTCTGTGGTGAACTGGGTCGAGAAGTGGCTTGTCAACTTCAATTCATCTAAGACCAAGCTGTTGTCTGTCAACCATTATAGGCAACCTCTTCTGCCTCCCATAAGCATGGACCAAGTGATTCTCCCTGAGAGTAATACACTACGCCTCCTCGGACTTACCCTCTCCTCAGACCTCAAATGGAACCACTATATTGAATCCATAGCAAAATCTACTGCTAAGAAGATTGGGTCACTATGTCGATCGAGGATGTTTTTTCCACCTGAATCCATCCTGCATATATACAAGTCAACCATCCGTCCGTGCATGGAGTACTGCTGCCATTTATGGTCAGGTGCCCCTGCCTTTCTCCTCAGTGTTCTTGACAAGCTCCAAAGGAGAGTCTGTAATGTGATAGGTACTGATCTGGCGACTCGACTGCAGCCACTTTCCCATCGTCGAAATGTGGCCTCCCTTTGTCTCTTCTATAAATACTTTCATGGCTTCTGCTCGGATTAGCTTAAGTCACTGATGCCTCCTCAACAGGTGTTTACTCGTGCAACCAGACTGGCAACTGGGTCCCACCCATTCACAGTCAGGTTAGCCAAATGCAGACGACAATTCTACTCCTGCAGCTTCCTATCTCGCACTTCCCGCCTGTGGAACTCGCTCCCGTATTCTTGCTTTCCTGACGGCTACAACCTCCAGAAATTTAAATGCAAAGTCAATACTCATCTACTAACCACTGGACTCTAGCTCTCTCCCCTCCCCTGTATAACCTTCCTTTTCTCTCCACCTATGTATCTGTCATCGCACCTGCTTTCTCAGCTTTCTGTTGTTCCTTTCTAACTAGTTTGTACTCCTCACTCTTTTCTAATTAATCTTGTTACATTTATGTAACCCCCTGCACATCAGTGGCGTTTCCGCCTTGCTCGGGGTGAAATGATTAAAAAAAAAATTCTATTCATACGAATCTATTGTAAAAACAATTCTCATCACCTTTAAATAACTCATTGAGGTTGATATTCCGTAAAACAAAAACAAATTCAAGCGGTCACCCGTCTAGGTACTGGACGTTGCTTATCTCTGGTGATCTTACGAAACCGGTGCATCAACGTGACCTTCTCTCTCTGTCTCTTTTTCTCGGTTTAATATATTGTTTGTAAGCTTCTCTTGTTCATTCTAGCTTCTTGTCGTTGATTTGACTAACTGGAAAAGTGAAATGTTTAAAATTTGTTACTTGATTTTTTTTGGAAATTCCAACTTCACTTTTACTCTGATAAATATTCTAATTTGAATCTGGACTCTCTGCGATCTGGTAAGCTTTTCTATTGAACCACTGACTTTATGATATGAAGAACTTATTTTTTGGAAAGCTCTTCCTAGTTTTCGCTGAAATATATTGCATGAATTATTTTAATTTTTCCTTTGTCGTGTATATCTATATATATTCGATCTTCTAGATTCTGGCAAGCCTTTTATTGAACTTTCGTTTATTTCTTACAATTTATTTTACTGGTCATTAATATATCTCCCAACCCTTACCAAATTAAAATAATAGGAGTAGATTGGCTCTCCTATTGCCTGGTTCATACTTCTCTCTCTCCCTTCTCTTGAACAGGAGTAAAGTTTAATCTCTTTTTCCTGTTTAAGAAGGGTTCTCGGTTATTTTAATCTCCTCAGGCCTTAACAGTGGTGCTTTCGCGAGTATTTTTGTGGTGTGTGGCAACGTCTCTTTATACCGAGGGTAGCGCAGTGGCTGTTTTCTGGTTGCTGTTTCTGACTGTTCATTGGAAGCCAGAAATCTTGCGTAGCGTCTAGAGAGTCTGTTCTGATTAACAGTCGCATTATATAGTTAATTTCTTTTAGCAGTGCCATGTTGCGCGTGGAAGGATGTCCTGCGAACGCTTCCTGTGAACAACACTGAAGCCCTTCTATACTGCAGTTTGCGCTAGTTCTTTTCCTACACATATTGCATTTAATGACCGTCTGCCAATACTACTCCAGGCCTTTCCTTACGAAAATAAACCAAAACATGACAATTCATAATCAAAGATGTAAAATTAAAGCAGCTAAGCAAAAAACACCTAAGCTATTCAACATTTCTTTCGCCAACATCCGCGGTAGGTGTAACAACTTCTGCAGTGTCGAATCGTTTAACCATGAAAGGTTTCCAGACATTGTAGCTCTCTTTGAAACCTACCTTAACCCTACAATCCCCTGATTTCTAGATTTCCGGATACCTTCCCATCTTTAGGAAGGACTCCAATGTCAACATGCATGGTCTGGGAGTTTATGTTCGCGAACATATCTCACTGGCTAGGGAACTCTCTCTTGAATCTCCAGACCATTCTTACATGTGTCTTTTTCTCTGTATGAAACTCAGTCAGCTATGTCTTATTTCTCTACCGCTCCCCTTCCTTTTCTGACACTCCGTGCTAGATAGTATTTCAAATTATATTATTTGAAATACTATCTAGCACGGAGAAAAGGCCATTTTCTTTTACCCCTTTCGCTAACATATTTGTTTTCGGTGATTTCAATGCCCACTATGCCAAGAGGCTGAAATATTCTGTCATTGATGTTGTTGATGTCCATACTCTGAACTTCTCAATCACTCATTCTCTCATGCAAGTGGTGGATTTCCCCCACACATTTCCCTAGTAACACTGAAAGACATGCTTTCCTGCTAGGTCTCTGCTTTACTTCTATCCCTGACTCTTGTCATGTCATACAGCTCTGCCCTCTTGGTAAATTTGATCATGCCGTGTTTTCTGTTAATATCTCTCTTCACTCCCTCTTCCTGTAGGAACCTCTTACCATCAGAATATCTTACTGCTACCAAAGAGCAAACTGAGACTCGTTCCGCGATTTCCTTTGTATTGTCCCTTGGAATAAAGTTTTTAATTTCCCTGTTGAAGACTGACCATCTGAGGTCTCCTGGGTGAAAACCGGCATCGATGATTTCATCCAAGCCAGGAAATTCCGACTTAAACCTCATTCATCTCCTTGGTTCTCTCCTGCTTGCTCGGTCGCCATCGCCCATAGGAATCACTTCTTCCGGCTTTACCGTAGCGACGCTTCTGATTACAATAGGCGCCTTTTTGTCTTTGCTCGTAATGAATGCAAGCGGCTCTTAAATAATACTAAGTTGTTTTTTGCCGATAGAATGACTACTGGCGGCTCTGCAAACGTGTACTAAACAACAGCAAACCCTAAATTTCGCCTCTATTCAGTCAATTTGAGTTCCTTGCATCCATAGCAGATAAGGTTGAGAGCTTTGCTTGCAAATTCTCTTCCAACTCCACACTTGACTCACCTGAAGCACCCACACTCAACTTCTCTCCTAGAATTGAGGCTCAACTGAGTGATGCATATATTACTCCGTTTCCGGTCTCTAAGATAATTTCTAAGCTTGACTCCCATTAGGCAAGCATAGGTAATGGTATTTCAGTCCTTGTTCTAAAGAAATGTGCTCCTGCACTCTATCCTGTCATCTCCAAACTCTACTATTATTTCCTCGCTGCTTCCTGTGTTCCTACTTGTTAGAAGCCCTCCTCTGTAATTCCTGGTTTTAAAAACTCTGGACAACTCTTTTACCCCTCTAATTATCGCCCTATCAGCCTATTAAAAGGCGTTCGAGGCTATTATCAATGCTGAAATGGTTAATCATTTCACATCTTAAAATCTACTTTCTGACAAGCAGTACGGCTTCCACTTCGTCAGGTCTACCAGTGATGTGCTAACGGCCATCACTGAATATATATACTAGAACGAAGATAAACCCCTGGATATCTCTAAAGCGTTTTACAGGATTTGACATGCTGGCCTTCAGCGCAAACTACCGGGTAAATATGTTTCTGGAAGATTATTCGATTTAATCAAATCGTTTCTCTTTAATCGTTAACTGAAGGTAGTTTTAAACGGGCATACTTCATTTGAACGCAGGCGACCCATAAGGCTCATTTCTAAGTCCTACGCTTTTCCTGATCTTTATCAATCTTGATGTAATCAGTTTCCAATTAGGCATCTGTACAGTTGACACCACCATTTACGACCGTCTCAATAAGAAATCTGCCAAGGCTGATAAAATAAACATTGCGTCTGCTCTTGGAAAAGACCTCCAATCTGTAATGGTTTGGGGTAAGAAATGGCTCCTAAATTTTAATGCTTCGAAAAGGGAGCTGCTCTCCTTTAACCATCATTAAGAATATTTCCTACCTTCCATCAGTATAGATGACACTAGTCTTCCAGAAAGAAAAAAACACTGCGCCTCCTTGGCCACACTCCCTTAACTGACCTCAACTACATCGGATCAATTGCTAAAGCTACCGCTAAGAAGGTCGGGCCACTGTATCGAGCCAGAAAGTTTTCCCGTCACAATTTTCTCGAGCCACAAGATTAGCAACTAGGTCCCACCCTTTTACCGTGAAACAAAATGTAAACGTAAATTCTACTCCATCAAGTTCTTTTCTCGCACTTCCCGCATGGAGAATTCCCTTCCGTTTATTTGCTTCCCTGACAGCTATAATCTCCAAGAATTTAAATGTAAAGTCAATAGTCATCTTCTGTCTCACTAACTTGCATCCTCTCTTCAATGCTTCTTTCTCCATCTACTCTGCTCTCATCAGTATTCTCATCTTTCTCTTACCTACTTCCTGATACCCCCTATAACCTGTCACTCTTGCTCATAACTTTCCTGCTATGTAACCCCATGCGCAACAGTAGCAGTAAAATGCCTTGCTTGGGGGCAAAATGATTATAAAAAAAATTAATCTTGCACATTTATAAATTTACCATTCGTCCGTGCATTGAGTATTGCTGCCATATCTGCTCAGATGTTCTTTTTTATTCATCTCAGGTTTCTTGACAAAATCCAAAGATGGATCTGCAACGTAATAAATCCAGATTTGGCAGCTCGACTTCAGTCACTTTCGCACCGTCCGATGTAGCTTCAATCTGTCTTTTCTACAAATATTTTCACGGCTTCTGCTCTGACGAGCTTTTTTATACAGGCTACTTTTTTTTTTTAATCATATCACCCCAAGCAAGGCGAAAACGCCACTGATGCGCAGGGGGCTACGTAAGTGTGAAAAGATTGGAAAAGATTGTCATTTATGTCCCATCTTTTTACCGTCAAAACAGACAAATGCAACCCTCTATTTCTACCCTCAGCTTCTTTTCCCGCACTTCCCGCTTGTGGAACTCCCCTCTGTGTTTCCCTGATAGTTACAATCTTCAAAAGTTTAAATGCCAGCTTTTATCTCCTTGATTCCATAAGAGCCCAAATAGGTTTGTACGCCGATGACACCACAGTTTATTCTCGCCTCCTACAAAAATCTGGTGTAGGCGTCAAAGCTAACCTCGCAGCCGAGATTGAAAAAGACCTCCAATCCATATTGGACTGGGGTAAGAAATGGTTAGTAAATTTTAATGCTTCTAAAACGAAGCTACTCTCAATTAACCATCATCGACAATCTCACCTACCTCCCATTAGAATGGACCAGGCTTGCCTTCCAGAGAGTAAAACACTGCGCCTCCTTGGTCTCACACTTTCAGCGGACCTCAAATGGAATGACTATATCGAATCCATTGCTAAATCCGTTGCTATGAAAGTCGGTTCTCTGTGTAGGGCCCGGAAGTTTTTTCCGTCTGAATCTATCCTGCACATTTATAAATCTACCATCCGCCAGTGCATTGAATACTGCTGCCATATCTGGTCGGGTGCCTCTGCTGTTCTCCTCGTGCTTCTCGATAAGGTTCAGAGGAGGGTCTGTAATGTGATAGATACTGACTTGGCAGACCGCCTGCAGTCGCTCTCCCACCGGCGCGACGTGGCTTCCCTGTGTCTCTTCTATAAATACTTTCACGGCTTCTGCTCCGATGAACTTAGATCACTAGTGCCCCCTAAATACGTATTTGAACGAGATACTAGATTAGCAACTAGATCCCACCCTTTTACAGTGAAACCGATAAAATGCAGCCGTAACTTCTACTCCAACAGTTTCTTTCCTCGCACTTCCCGACTGTGGAATTCTCTTCCAAACGATTGCTTCCCCGACGGCTACAATCTCCAGGAGTTTAAATGTAAGGTCAATAGACACCTCCTAACACACTAACCTGCTCTCATTCTATCAAACACCCTTCCCATCTGCCCAACCCTCATCCTCGGTATCCTTACTCATCTGTCACCTTCCTCATGACATTCCCTATGTCTAACCACTCCTTCTCTTTACCTTCCCCTATGTAGCCCCATGCGCAATAGTGGCAGTGGAATGCCTTGCTTGGGGTGAGATGATTAAAAAAAAAAAACTTGCTTGGGGTGAAACGTTATAAAAAATAAAAATAAGACTAAACACACATTTATTAAAGAAAACAAGGACATCAATGGAAATAATGCCATACAATATGCTACAAAGGGAAGATGTCAAACATGCTCATTCTTGTCTATTTGGTAGACAAAATTTTCCTGTCTTTTTATACCTTGTTTAGCATTTGGAACGCAACATTCGGCATTCCAATTCGCTTTCCGATTCCTCTGTCACTTTTACCATAGCCTGTTTTCTCAAAAGGGGTGCCTGGTCTGAAACAAAATTTGAATAATGTCAGACAATCGTTCGACGAAGGATTTATTCTACGATAAAATTCACAGATCATCAGAAATAAAAAACAACAACAAAAAACAAACAAAAAGCAAACAAACAAACAAACGAATGTATGCAATCACCCAATAGTTGTAATCTTTTCTTTTTCTTATATAGCCACACTATTTCTTTGTTCCTGACGAAATTTTCCTGTCTCTTAATACTTTATTTAGCATTTGGAAGGCAACTTTCAGTTCGCTTTCGGATTTCTCTGTCATATTTACTATTGCCGATGCTGTGCGTTGTGGTGCAGTGGATATCGGCTCAGAACGAGAAATCGGGGAGCCGAGTTCAAATTCCAGTTGAATTCCTTGCAATTCCTAATGTGCAAATACGCCTGGGAAAGGTATTCCCTCCAATTATGGGTTAAATAACAGGACAGATTGGGTTCTATAGCCTTGGTCGGCAACCAGTCTACCGCAGAAAGCAATGGCAACCTACTGCGGGATAATCTTCTGCCCAGTCAGTCATGTCTCTTTCGAGACATGATCGCCCATCACGTATGGCACTTAACTGACTGACTGACTAACTGTTATAAAACTCTCCAGCCAATTTAATTTCTGTACTTGATTCTGCGTTGTGCTGCATTGGATATCAACTCAGAACGAGAAATCGGGGAGCCGAGTTCGAATTCCAGCCTAACTCATTGCATTCACTTACGCGCAAATACCCTTGGGAAAGGTATTAATCCGTCTATTCCTTTCAGTTATGGGTTAAATCAGGACAGATTGGGTTCTATAGCTTTGGTCGGCAACCAGTCTACCGCAGAAAGCAATCCCAACCTACTGCGGGATAATCTTCTGCCCAGTCAGTCATGTCTCTTTCGAGACATGATCGCCCAGGCGTGTATCACGTATGGCACTTAACTGACTGACTTGATTCTGACGCCTTGTAAGCTAGTAAACAAGTGGCGATGGAGTTTATTTCTCTCGATCAATGCGAGTGGCACACATGCGCCGTGGTTTCTTAACCTTTCCCATTGAAGGAAAATGACGAGCAACATTTACATGTGAGCTTGCCATCTTCTGAGCCAATTCCCTACAGGCTTCGCACAGCTTTCTTTAATAAGCGCGTGTTTTGTTGTCTGTTTTTCATCTAAGATTGTATTACTTCAGGCTGTGTTATATTTAATTACATTATTTTAGCCTGTATTATACATGAATGCATTATTTTAGGCTGTCATTTGTTTAGTAGTCTCAATTAGGTTGTATTTTATTAAACTGCAATATATTTAAATACATTATTTTAGGCTGCATTTTATTAGGTTGCATTGTATTTAATAGCATTATTTTAGGCTGCATTTTATTTAACCTGCATTATTTTAGCCTGTATTATATATGAATGCATTATTTTATGCTGTCATTTATTTAGTAATCACATCTTAGCCTGTAGTTTATTAAGCTGCATTATATTCAATAGCATTATTTTAGTCTGTATTGTATCAAATTACATTGTACATTCTCATATCATTGCTTTCGTGAATTTGTTCGGAAGTAATGTCACCCAATTAAATATAAAAAGTCAATAAGAAGCCTAAATATATATTTCCCAGCGACTAACCCGTTATAATCCTACCCCCAACTAGAATTGCATTAGCAGACAAATACACCACAGACATCAGGGGTTTATCCTTGACCTTGTCCCTTTTTGTGCAGTGGGTGGGTGCAGCCTGACGGTACGGTTTACCTGCCGCTAGACAGTGAAATTGCAAATTCTTGGATGAATCCCCCTCCCTAAGCTCTGATCTCGATTTCGCAACTCGTAGCTGTGCACGATGCCCTGCTGCAGTCGTGGTAACAGGAGAGGCGTGTTCACTTCGAAAATAATCTTATGGTAATCGCTAACGGGGAGATCAGCAGCTCCCTTATAAGGAAACATTCGACATTCATTGATCGAATAGTTAGCATTACTGTCGGTTGAAATTTAGAACATTTTTCTCATGAGTTTTTCAGGAAAATAGCTCGGTCAAGGCGAACGTAAAGTTGTTTCCCTGTGCCTTTTCTATGAATATTTTCATGGTAATTGTTAGGATGCATTCCAGAAATTGAGTAGAGAGTTCAGAAACAGGAAAATTTTGCTAGAAACAAAGAAAAGAATACTGGATTGTTATGTGATATTGTTCTTTAATATGACAGCGATTGCTGGACAGTTTCATCAGAGATTAAGAAAAAACTTGAAGTAGCCGAAATGTGGTTCTACAGAAGGATACTGAGTATACCGGATACCATTGGTGGAGTACACGAGCAATGACGAGGTTTTGGAGAGGATGGATGAAGAAACAATTCGAAGTGCAATTCATGTAGTTTTGCCATCGTTGCAATCGAAATGTGGCACGGTGCGTTATCTTGTTGAAGGACCATTCTTTTTAATTTGTGGCCGTTTTTTGGGCGATTCTTTTTTCAAACGCACCATTAATGCTATTTATTATTTGCCATTGATAGTTCTTCCTTTATCAGGCTAACTGATGCGCAAAATACCTTGCGCATCCCAAAATACGGAGGCTAAAACCTTGCCTGCTGATGTTTGCGTCTTTGGTCGATCCAGACGGCTTTCACATGCTGCTGTCCACTCAGCTGACTGCCGATTTGCCTTCGGATTGAAATGGTGGATCCATGTTTCATCCAAGCTGATACTTAACATCAGTAAAAGACAACTGAAGGTGTTTGGGACATGTAATGAGGAAGGATGGCTTGGAGAACCTGATACTCACGAGACGGATACATTGAAAAAGAGACACAAAGAAAAGCAGCGCACGACATACTTGATGGACTTGAACAGGTGAATGGTGGAGCGGGGATTAAGTGAAATAACAAGATAAGGAATATTAAGAGCAATAAGGGATAAGGGGAAGTGGAGGGCTATTATCGCCTATGTCCTAGCAGGATAGACTGGATTCTATAGCTTTGGTTGGCAACCAGTTTACCACAGAAAGAAATAGCAACCTACTACTGAAAAATCTTCTGACTAGTCAGTCATGGATCGAAAGAGACATGATCACCCAAACGTGTATCGCGTATAGCACTTAACTGACTGACTTGAATAGCAAGACAGATTGGATTCGATAGCCTTGGTTGGCAACCAGTCTACCACAGAAAGAAATGGTAACCGACTGTGGGAAAAAAAGTTTCTCGTTTTCTTTATTCTTTCACACCAAGTAACCCCACTCTGCATTAGTGAGACGAAATGATTAAAAAAAAGAAAAGTTCACTAAATGTTATTGCTCTTTCTAGTACTGATTGAATTTTCATTCTATAACATATGTTTTAGTACGAAAAGTAATTAAAAAATAAAATGGTGAGACCTAGTTGTCAATTTAGTTAGTCAGTCTGTTGAATACCATACGTGATACACGCTTTGGGCGATCATGTCTCGAAAGAGACATGACTGACCGGGCAGAAGATTATCCCTCAGTAGGTTGCCATTGGTTTGCCAGCCAAGGCTATAGAACCCAATCTGTTCTATTATTTAACCCATAACTGGAGGGAAGAGTAGGATTAATACCTTTCCCAAAGGTATGTGTGCGTAAGTGAATGCAAGAAATTCAACCGGAATTCGAACTCGGCTCCCCGATTCGTCGTTGCGAGTCGATATCCACTGCATCACAGCGCACATAGCGCGTTTAAATTCATGTATTTGGGGCAGCAGAGAAAAATACTTGTCAGTGCAGTTGCTATGGAAATATTTGTAGAAAAGACTTACACGAAAACTTTCATTACGACAGATCGTAACTCTGTCATAAGTTGAGGACCCACTACAGAAGATTTTAAAGAGTTACATATGTAAAGCTTAAAAAAAATACTAAGTTGTTAGTAAATATGTTGTCATTTTTACCGATATGGGCAAAATAGTAATATCTTAAGAGCCTGTTGAACATAAAGTGGAGGATCTGGTTTCTATTGTTATTAAGTAACAAAATGATCGGCATAAATGCTACATATTTCCTTTTATGTACCGTGTCCCTCAGGGAGTTGTCACTCATGGCTCTCCACAATCTCTTATCGCTTGTACCTCTTAGCAACGTTTGTACCCTGTCTCGTCATCTGTTCAAACAAAAATGCCATGTAGGTGTCCAGCTTCCTTGCTCTGTCTCTTTGGCCGTCTACCTGCCTTGTGAGGATCAAATTCACTAAGCCCTCTTTCTTCAGTGAGTTTTCAAGTAATTTCAGCGATTATGATTATGGTTTATTTTTGTTACCATTTCATCCTTGTATATTCACTAGGTTCATGGAATTCTAAGCATCCTTCTGTAGAACCACATTTCTGTTGCCTTCAACTGTTCAGAGATTGTCCAGCATTTACTACCATATTATATAACTGTTCATGCCTCTTTTCTATGTTTCTAACAAATATTTTTAATGGAGAAAATAAAATTACTAAAAGCTTACATACGAATGTTTGAAAATATTAAGGCTTTTTTGGTTCCAGTCCTTTGGTTAGGAATCTTTTTTGGTTTCAATGAGTATTAAGAATTCCCTCTCCTCATATATATATTATTGTCACCCGCAGACAGATCTGTTTCGCTGTATCACAGCTCATCAGTACGGTCAGACTCCGATTGCTACACAACCCAGACTCGAAACCCGACCGATTCGGCGTCAGTCGGCGACTCTACCCCTGGGCCACGGGGAGTTCGGTGGAAGAAGACAGTCTTTTTAGCGCATATCATATTACGCGCCCAATAGCTAGCGTGCTCAAATTCATTTTTACTGAATGAGCGATGCGTACACGCTAGAGTGGCTACTGTTTTTCAAAGTCTACCTTTCTTCTAGAGTGCTCAATGACGGTGTGAGAGCGTAATTATTGTCATCCGCAGACAGTTCTTGGTTTTACTTATGAAAACGGAATACATCCAGTGAGAATGAACGGATGCCTTCTCAAAGAGTGTTTTGAGAGAATATTGGACCTCAAGCTAACACCCGACCTCATATACGATTCATCGCTAAAAATGCAAGTAAAGTAAGCATCTGGCGCCTCATACTTTTTCTATCTTTATATCGGTAAGATCAGGCCAGAAATGGAGTACTGTTGCCATATTTGGGCGGGAGCTACTCAAATCCCATCTCCAGTACTAACCGAGTTCAAAAGCGTTCCTGAGCTCTAACTTTCCACTCTCCAACCTCTCTCACATAGGCGGGATGCGGTGAGTCTCTCACTGCTCTGTCGCTACTATCATGGATAGTGCTTGGGTGAACTACATTCATAGGTTTCGACAGATTTCATAACGGCTATAACCCACCATACCACCTACGTAGTAGCAAACTACTCACGTTCCTTCTGTATCCCCATCGGTGAAAAGTTCAACTCAAACGGTATCTATCCACGAACCATGGCCCTGAGGAACAGACTCCCAAGAGAATCTTAATCCGTTCCTATCTAGGGTAAACTCGGGCCTTGTATAAGTTAGACCTTACTGTAGAAAAAAAAAAATAAGAAAGAATGTTTTTTTTTTTGCCTTGAAATCAGAAGGCTATAATTACTAGAATGTATCCAGTTTGCATATGAACACTGTTTCTGTTTTTAATATGTTGGTTTGCTTTGCTATTGTCATATAGTTGTCTCACTTTGCTTTGCAAATGGCATATAGTTGCTTTGCTTTGTTAATGTCGGATAGTTCATTTGCTTTGGTATTATCTTATAATTCCTTTGTTTTGCTGTTGCATTATACTTTTTTTTTTTTTTATAAGCGTCTCACCCCGAGCAAGGCATGTCACTGCCACTACTGCGCAGGGGGCTACGTAGAGTGGAGAAAGGAAGATTAAATATAGGAAATGTCAGAGGGTGGGTGATAGGCGGGTAAGGATACCGAGAATGAGGGTTGGGTAGATGAGAGTGTTCTGAGAATAGTTGGGAGTTAGTGTGATAGGAGGTGTCTATTGACCCTACACTTAAACACCTGGAGATTGTAACTGTCGGGAAAGCAGACTTGTGGAAGGGAGTTCCACAGGCGGGAAGCGCGAGAAAAGAAGCTGTTGGAGTAGAATTTACGGTTACATCTTATTTGTTTAACTGTAAAAGGGTGGGACCTAGTTGCTAATTTAGTATCTCGTGTAAATTCGTGCTTAGGCGGCACCAGTGATCTAAGCTCATCGGAGCAGAAGCCATGAAAGTACTTGTAGAAGAGGCACAGGGAAGCCACATCACGCCGGTGAGAGAGCGGCTGCAGCCGGTCTGCCAAGTCAGTATCAACCACGTTACAGATCCTCCTTTGTATTTTGTCAAGAAGCCCAAGGAGAGGAGCAGGGGCACCCGACCAGATATGGCAGCAATATTCAATACACGGGCGGATGGTAGATTTGTATATGTGCTGAATAGATTCAGGTGGGAAAAATTTCCGGGCCCTGCACAGGGAGCCGACTTTCATAGCAGCAGATTTGGCAATGGATTCAATATAGTCATTCCATTTGAGGTTCGCCGAGAGTGTAAGGCCAAGGAGGCGTAGTATTTTACTCTCTGGGAGGCTAGCCTGTCCCATGCTAATGGGAGGTAGATGCGATTGTCTATGGTGGTTAGTTGATAACAGCTTTGTTTTAGAGGCATTGAAATTTAACAACCATTTCCTACCCCAGGCCACTACAGATTGGAGGTCCCTTTCAAGTACGGCAGCGAGGTTCACTTTGTAGTTCAGACCTGGTTTCTGATCGATGCGAGAGTAGATTGTTGTATCGTCGGCATACATGCCAACTTGGGATCTAATGATGTCGGGGAGATCATTAATGTAGATCAGAAAGAGCGTGGGACCTAGGATGGAACCTTGAGGGACGCCTGCGTTCGTATGGTAGTTTTGGGAGGCATGCCCATTTAATACCACCTTCAATGTGCGGTTAGAGAGGAAAGACTGGATGAGGTCAAACAGATGTCCAGTTTGCTTTGCTTTGCTAATGTTTTATCATTGCTTTGCGTTGCTATTGATTATAGATGCTTTACTTTTCTATTGCATTATACTTGCTTTGCTTTAGTAATGTCAAACAGAAGCTTTACTTTGCAAATGTCTTATAGATGTTTTGGATTACTATTCTTTTATAGACGTTTTGCAATTGCCTTAGAGTTAATTTACATTGCTATTGTCTTATACTTGCTTTGCTACTGTCTTATACTGGCTTTGCTTTGCTAATGTCTTATAATTGCTTTGCTATGGTTTTATACTTGCTTTGCTATTGTATTATAGTTATTTCGCTTTGTTATTGTCTTATACTTGATTTACTTTGCTTGTTTTATGGTTGCTTTACATTGCTATTATCTCATATTTGTTTAAATTTGTCATTGACTTATAGTTCCTTTGCTTTGTTTTTGTATTATACTTGCTTTGCTTTGCTTTGCTATTGTCTTATAGTTGCATTGCTTTGATATTGTCTTGTAATTCTTTGCTTTGCTATTGTCTTATAATTGTTTTGCTTTATTGATGTATTATACATACTTTGCTGATGTCTTATAAATGCTTTGCTATTGTATTATGCTTACTTTGCTTTGCTATTAAATTAATTTTTTAAACTTTGCTATCATATGCTTTGCTAATGCCTTTCAATTGCTTTGCTATTGTGATATACTTGCTTTGCTTTGATATTATCTTATATTTGATTTGAGTTGTTATTGTTTATAGTTGCTTTGCTAATGACGTAGAATTACTTTGCTCTGCTAATGTCTTATAGATGTTTCCTATTATCATATATAAGATTTACTTTGCTGGTGTCTTATATTTGTTTTGCTTTGCTATTGGGTTATACTTACTTTGCTTTGCTAGTGTATTGTAGTTCCTTTACTTTGTTATTGTCTTGTAAGAGCTTTGCTTTGTTAATGACATATAGTTGTTTTGCGTTGCAATTATACTATACTAGGTATCTCTACTCATTTTTGATACCTCAATTTAAATATAATTTTTAAAAATAAAAATGTTTTCTTGAAGCTTTAATTTTAGCTTTAATTGACAGCCAATAGATTAAATTTACTAATTACAGTAAGCAATACAGTAATACGCTGGTGTATTTCAAATCGAAATTATATTGATCTAATTTTGTAGATTTTTAAAAAAGCTGTTAAAATTTCAAATTTTCCGCCATTTTTCATCGATTGTAAACAGAAGCCGTTTTAAAAGATCTTACAAAAATAAAATACACATCGCTGACACATTCAGTCAGTCAGTTAAGTGCCATGCGCGATACACGCTTTGGGCGATCATGTCTCGAAAGAGACATGACTGACTGGGCAGAAGATTATCCCGCAGTAGGTTGCCATTGCTTTCTGCGGTAGACTGGTTGCCGACCAAGGCTATAGAACCCAATCTGTCCTGTTATTTAACCCATAACTGGAAGGAATAGACGGATTAATACCTTTCCCAAGGGTATTTGCGCGTAAGTGAATGCAATGAGTTAGGCTGGAATTCGAACTCAGCTCCCCGATTTCTCGTTCCGAGTTGATATCCAATGCAGCACAACGCAGAATCAAGTACAGAAATTAAATTGGCTGGAGAGTTTTATAACAGTTAGTCAGTCAGTCAGACAGTTAAGTGCCATACGTGATGGGCGATTGTGTCTCGAAAGAGACATGATTGACTGGGTAGAAGATTATCCAGCTGTAGGTTGACATTGCTTTTTGCTTTAGACTGGTTGCCAGCCAAGGATATAGAACCCAATCTGTCCTGTTATTTAACCCATAATTGGAGGGAAGAGACGGACCAATACCTTTCCCAGGCGTATTTGCACATTAGGAATTGCAAGGAATTCAACTGGAATTTGAACACGGCTCCCCGATTTCTCGTTCCGAGCCGATATCCACTGCGCCACAACGCACGTCGCCTGACATATTATTGTATTCAAATTACCGATTTTAAACTTACCTTAAGTTGGCTTGAAACAAGAATTATTTGCTTACTTCGTGAAATAATTAAAAAAAGCATTTCTCAGTTACGGTATCCTTGTTATCACATCTGTCAACACTTGTCAAGTTATGTGCTTTGCTAAGGTTTTATAGCTGCTTTAATATTGTCCTATAGTTGCTTTACTTTGCTACTGTCTTCTACTTGCTTTGCTTTGCTATTGTCTTATAGTTGTTTTACTTTCTGATATAATGTTAAATATATGGTTTGTGACGAAGACTTAATAAAATATGCCATAATGCTTTTGCTTTGACAGTAAATCACAACGAATCGTGATCGTTGGTTTGGACGTAATAGCCTTGTTCAAAGTGTTGATCAGGTCAGATCATGCGCTCTCCCCGAGAAACTGTAACTAAGATCCGCACAGTATAAACTCAGCATAAATCACACACACACACACACACACACACACACACACACACACACACACACACACATATATATATACTATATATATATATTACTATATATATATATATATTATATATATATATATATATATATATATATATATATATATATATATATATATATATATATATATATATATATATATATATATATATATATATATATATATATATATATATATATATATATATATATATATATATATATATATATATATATATATATATATATATATATATATATATATATATATATATATATATATATATATATATATATATATATATATATATATATATATATATATATATATATATATATATATATATATATATATATATATATATATATATATATATATATATATATATATATATATATATATATATATATATATATATATATATATATATATATATATATATATATATATATATAATATTACTGTCCACCTACTTTTGGACATCCTATATATATATATATATATATATATATATATAGGATGTCCAAAAGTAGGTGGACAGTAATGGATAACATTCCTTTTGAGATTACATATACAATTATAATTACTAATACAATCATTACATAGACAAACATGTATCCAGGGTGGCCCAAAAGTAGGTAGACAGTAAATGATAACATTTATTTTGAGATTACATATATGGTTATATTTGCTAATACAATTATTACATAGACAATTAAATATATATACAAAGTGGTCCAAAAGTATGTGGACAGTAAATAACATTTATTTTGAGATTACATGTACAATTATATTTACTAATTAATACAATCATTATATAGACAATTAAAAATATATATACCGGGCGGTCCTAGACTAGGTGGACAGTAAATGATTAAAATTATTTTGAGATTACATATACAATTATATTTACTAATAAAATTGTTACATTGACAATTAAATTTTATTGAGGACAATAGTACAAAGGCGCTTAAATCTTATCAACGCAGGTGTCCATCACAAAAATTTCTTGGAATATCAGAAAAAAAAAAAAATGATTTTTTTTAGCTATTGAAATATTTGTAAAGATTCAACACACCTAAGTCCCTATTTAACCCTTTTTTTTCGTTTTTTTTTTCCAGATATTCCAAGAAATTTTTATCTAAAAGAAACAGACTTTCTCTACGGACGTGCCGCATGTTGTGAACAAACACACCACGTGATGTAAGTAAAAAAAATATTCGGACGCTATCGTGAAATACGTTTCTAATTCAAATTTAAAAATCACTTGTTTCTGATGAAGGACCGAGGGCGGTCTGAAATATAAAATACAATAATAAAAATAAACAAATACTGTCCAAAAAAGTACATTTTTAAATTCAAAACTTTTTAATATTCTTTCCTACACATATTAAGACAGTATACGTGGATCATCACTATAATATTGTGTATATATATATATATATATATATATATATATATATATATATATATACAGTATTATATATATATATATATACAGTATTACATATATATATATAACGGTATAAATTTTTTAAATTCAAAACTTTTTAATATTCTTTCCTAAACAGTATACGTGGATCATCACTATAATATTATATATATATATATATATATATATATATATATATATATATATATATATATATATATTATCGTAAAATAATCAGGCCGGTAGTTATAAATATAAAATACTGTTTAATTAAAAACAGAATATCTACTTAAATACGAGTATCGGTAAAAATAATGTTCAAAATAATTCATTACAAATT